>CM042839.1:7004849-7487349 GCA_023653725.1 Bungarus multicinctus | reverse complement strand
ACTTTGTTCTTCCTGGAAGACATTCCCATTTCTCATCCAAGAAGCTTCTTCAGTTTCTCTACCATTCAGTCAGAACTGAAGAAGCTTTTTGTATGACAAGAGGGAAAGTCTGTCAGGAAAAGCAAAGTCCAATTGCCTTGCGGTGGGGGGAAAAGAAAGTTTGAAAAAAATGAAATCCACCATCTCCTCCTCCGTTTCTTCCTCCTCCTCCTCCTCCTCCTCCATCTCCATCTCCATTTCTTCCTCCTCCATCTCCATTTCCTCCTCCTCCACCACCTCCTCTTCCTCCTCCTCTTCCTCCTTCTCCATTTCTTCCTCCTCCACTTTCTCCTCCATTTCCTCTTCCTCCTCCTCCTCCTCCTCCTCCTCCTGATTAGCAAATGCTGTGCAGTCTTTTACAAGGATCTTTTGGGAACCAATTAGTGCATGACATTTGGAATTGCCTGGTGACTTCAGAGTAAGTCTGCTGTTCCACATAATGTGTGGATGAAATGTCATGCTCTCACCGTGAAAAAAAAATAGAATTAATGAATTGTAAATTAGCAAAAAAAAAAAAAAAAACCAAAAAACAAGGGTGACATGCAGAAAAAGAGTTGGCATGACTCTTCATAAAACGAAGAATTAATTTTATGGAGATGTTCCACAACCATGAAAGGACTTCATTCAATCTGTGTGGCAGGGGACATCCATGCTTCAGTGACATTCTGGTCAGATGTTCATGGAGTAAAGCATTAACCTACAAATTGCTACTTGATTTCTTTAGACTTGAATCTAAGATGAGACAGGACCTCATACATGATCGTGGGTGATAAATCTCGCAGTTGAATGCGGGTGAAATTCAGTTGGAAAATAGCATTGTTCAAGCCAAAAGTTGGCCAGGACCTTCCAACAGTTATCAGCTGCCTTCAGAGTCGAAATCAGTGGGGCAGAAGAACAGCTGGAGCCTGTTTCCAGTGGGCACATGCATAGAGCTGCCAGGAGAAGGGAACAGTTAAGGAACAAGGGTCGAGTGGGGAATAAAAGCTCAGGTAGATGATGAATGGCCCCTCCCACAGGGAATAAAAAGGAGCAAAAGGGGAGGGGTGTCTGCAGGAGACAATTAGTTCAATTCATTAGGGTGAAGATCTGTTCCTGACTCCTTGCCCAAGTAATTGCTACTACAGCGTGGCGTTTGGAAGATATCAGCCTGGCAACTCTCCATGCCTGATAAAGGTCTGTAGTTGTGAAATCTCTTGAAAGTCTGTTTGCTGGGACTTTGCTGGAAAGGAATTCCCTTTAACCTAAATAAAAGGGGTTTTATTGGGATGAGGAGTCGGCTTCATGATCTTGGGAAGCCTTGATTAGAAAACAACGAGAGGCTGCAGAAAAGTCTAGGGATGCTTCCCTACTGATATCCTTTCTTCGCCCTGAGTTCTTTTCACAGTGAGGAAGAGGACGGAGCTCCCAACCAGCTAATCTGTTCAGGGAGAATGACCACCTGCCCGCCCGGGCTCCCAAACTCATTTTTATCTTCTGCTTTTGAAGCTCAGCTGCTTTGTGCGGCACAGAAGGTGCCGCACGGCAGCTGCTGAAGCGACCAAGAGAGTTCAGGCTTGCAGGAGGTGAGTTGGAACACCTCTGTGCCTGCACGAAGGGCGCATTTGGGGCGTGTGTGTACGCAAAACACACCCACCAAACAGGGGTGGGATTCTACGGATTCGCACCTATTCGCCAGAACCGGTTGTTAATATTCTAAGCAGTTCGGTGAACCGGTTGTTAGAAGAAATTACTGGCCTAATCCTGTAAGGAAGGCAGGAAGGAAACATTCTGGTGTTGCTTACAGAAACTGCCTCTCCGTTAACCCTTATTACAGTCTTGGCAGGACTAGACTTCCTGTCTCAGGAACATCTCTGGAGTTTTTTCCCCTCCTTTGCTGGTACTTTGCTTGTGTGGAGGGACCATTCAAAGTTAGCACTGTGTGGAGGGACCATTTTCAGTTAGTACTGAAAAAAGTGACTTATGACCATTTTTCACACTTACGACTGTTGCAGTATCCCCACAGTCATGAGAGGCCAGGCGAGGAGGTGCGTGCCTCGATGTGAGTGATATTGAGCTGGCCACACCCAGCCAATAACATGACCACCAAGCCACGTCCACCCAGTCACATGACCACCAAACCATGCCCACCAACTAAGCCACACCCACAGAACCAGTTGTTAAAAAATTTGAATCCCAACTCTGCCACCAAGCCACACCCACCGAACTAGTGGCAAAAGTTTTTGAATCTCACCACTGGTGGAGAAAGGTGGAGTTGCATTTCAAGGGGGGGGAAATATAATATTGGGCAGCTTCCGATGGAATTAAGAACTTTCCCTTAAAAGCAGACATGAAAGCACCTTTCTGGGTATCCGCTGATAAATGTGTGTTCTTTTCCAGTGTGTGCATTTCTCAATCTCTCTGCAAAGCCGTGATCTTCCTTAGATTGGTTATCTTCCAAGCCTGCTTGCTTGCTTATTAGGGGGTTCTGCTTTTGCAAAATCCCTGCTGTTTCCAGCCTTGTATTTCATGCAAGAAAGCACAGGGCACACATTCGTCTCTCTCCCCTGCCTCCAATCTCTGCATAGGGTTGCTGTAAAAATAACGGATGCTTTTTTAAAAAAAAAAAAACCTTCTTATTAACCTCAAAGTCTCACCACAGCCTGGCTCTAGGTCTCTGAACAGCACGGATTTAATTATAAGATAGGCCAATCCAAGTCTCACTGGCCCACGGATTCCCAATTATTTCATTGTCATAGTTATTGTTAATTTGATGAGGGGATGAAGCAGGAGGGAGAATTGGCAGCTGTTCCTTCTGGGCGCCATGAAGAGAAAAGCTTCCATTGGAACTCTGGCTTTCTCCATGGGGTGGGGGGGGGGCTGCTGGCAAATATCATTTGGAAGCTGTTCCACGCGGGGGCCTCACTCAATGGTTTTTATTTATTTTATTTTTTGATTTGTCAGTCGCTTACAAGATAATAGGCATAAGTATAAACATGAATAAGAACACAGGAAATGGGTACTAATAAATGGGGACAATAGGACAGGGGTGGTAAGTATGATGGTGCATTTATGCACGCCCCTTACAGGCCTCCTAGAAATGGGGTGAGGTCAATAGTGGATAGTTTGAGGTTAAAGGAGTTGGGGTTAGAAGATGGAACAACAAAGTCAGGTAGTGCATTCCAGGCATTGACCACTCTGGTGCTGAAGTCGTACTTTCTACAATCGAGTTTGAAGCGATTTACCTTGAGTTTGTATCTGTTGTGTGTGCTCTTGTATTGTTGCGGTTGAAGCTGAAGTAGTCATTGACTGGTAGGACATTGGAGCAGATAATTTTGTGTACTACGCTTAAGTCCAACCGTAGGCAACTTAATTCAAGGTTGTCCAAGCCCAAAATTTCAAGCCTGGTGATATAGGGTATTCTTTTTGTTAGACCTCAGGTTGCCCTGGGATTGAGAGATATTAAGCCAACCCGAAGATTACAGCTTGAAGAGTTATTTTGAGAAAAGGAATGGAAGAAAGACTGTGTTTTGTGAGGCGTATAACTGGTGTATGTGTGTGTGCCAAGAATAATTTACCATGTTGTGTAGACCTTATAACCCAGTTTCCACTGGAAAGGCTTAGATTGAATTTTTTTAAAAAAATCTCAGTTCATTTGTATTAAACTTAATCTCCCTAGTCAGCTGCAGAATGTGAACCCAGAGAAGAGCAAGTTAGCCCTTTCTTTATGCTGGAATACAGAAATAAATGCTTTAAAATGTCCTTGTAGAAATGGCGCTAGTCTAGGCACTCCCCATCTATGATCTTCTTACATTTCATCTCCCTACAAGAGAGGCCTCCAAACTTGGCAACTTTAAGACTTGTGGACTTCGATTCCCAGAATTCCTCAGCCAGCATAGCTGATGAATTCTGGGAGTTGAAGTCTACAAGTCTTAAAGTTGCCAAGTTTGGGGACCTCTGCCTTACAAGCACGCAACAGATTAAAGAGAAGGAGGAAAAGGTGGTGTGAGTAACTTTCCTCACACTCTGAACTCTAGTTATCTTGATTGAACCTCATCAGTTCTTTCCTTCTAGTTTTTCCCCTACACAGTAAAATATTATGTTTTTTTTTTGTGACTCCAGTCAATGAAGGAACAGTTAATGAATCAATGAGATCTTGAGGAGCTGCCACAGGGAGGAAGGGGTCAAGCTATTTTCCAAAGCACCTGAAGGCCAGACAAGGAATAATGGATGGAAACTGATCAAGGAGAAATTCAACCTGGAAATAAGGAGAACTTTTCTGACAGTGAGAACAATCAACCCATGGAACAGAAGTTGCCCTCGGAAGTTGTGGGAGCGCATCTCTGGGAGCTTTCAAGAAGAGACTGGACTGCCATCTGTCAGAAATGGTGTAGGGTCTCCTGCTTGGGTGGGTGGGTGGGGGTTGGACTAGATGACCTACAAGGTCCCTTTCAACTCTGTTAATCCATTAAAACATCTCCCTTTCTCCAGAATATGGACTAAGTATTGGGCTATAAACCAAAATTCTTCTGTACCGATCAGAAAAATCATTGCAAAGACCAACTTAACATATGTGTGTTCTTAGGTTGGAGGAAATGAGCATTTAGATCAATTCCTCCTCTCCCTTCCCCCCAAGTTTGGATGCTTCCAAATGTGCAGATTTCAATTCTCAGAAGAAAGACCACGTTGGAGGAAGATGATTTTAAATAAGTCAGGCTCAGAAAATATAGCAAATTTGATGGATGTAAAAAGGGAGAGAGGAAGGTAATATGTTATCCTTTTGAAAGCTTGGAAGGGTGCATTCCAGTCTCAATTTCTGACAGTGAAATTTTCTGATATTAATCTCATCCTGCCTAGCTTTGGTCTATAACTTGTCTGTCTCGCTTCCAGGTTACACTGCTGTCTTCTTATGTTCTGAGTAATTGCTACCTTTGCTCCAAATTTCTATCTAGGGGGAAAACAAGTTTTGGTATGCCAGATTCTTACATGGTAATTGTTATCTTGCTGTCCCTTCATATTAGAAATATTTTTCTTCCTTTCTTTCAGAGAATGAGCTTGCCTTGCGATATTCGTTTGCTCAAAAGATTGCCCTTGATGCAGCTTTAATTGCAGAGGAATTTTTCTGTCTCTTCTTTTCCCTAGATGAAATATAGTTGGGTGCATTGTTACTACTACTACTATTATTATTATTATTATTATCAAAGCAAAACTCCTTTCTGAAGAAAGATTGACGCAAAAGTGCTAATCCCAGTAGGCTTGGCAGATAATACATTTTGAGAGTGTGTTTTATTCACTTTCACGCTTCTGCCCTCTGCATAGTAATAGTCCTATCTCTGTGCCGTGACCAAGTAGAGAATGAATTAGGGATATTGTGCACAGATAGTTTTTTTAAAAAAAATTCTTCCAACAGTGCATCTGCAATGAAGTTTGGACTAGAATTTGAAATATGGTCGGTTGGGATGATCGGCAACTCAGGGCATTAGTAACTTCAGCTGGATTTCTGTCAGTGGAACTCTTATTCAGGGATCCAAAGGGAGACAAGAATGAATAGAACAGGTTCCTTGTGAGCAATTTGGCAATGGTGACTTGGCCAATTGTACAATTCTGGAATTTGACTTGCCCTGCAGCTAATGTAATGTCGTTCGTACTGGGAACTGTCCAGTGCTGATTTGATGTTGGCTTCCTGAATTTAGAAGTTCTAACTAAAATTGAAGGTAAAGGTTTCCCTACCCGACTCTAAGGTGCAGTGGTCAACTCTGGCTTTTTGGCTGAGGGATCTACTGTTGTCCAAAGACATTTTCTGTGGTCATGTTACCTTCCCACCAAAGTGGTACCTATTTATCTACTTGCATTTGCATGTTTTCGAACTGCTAAGTGGGCAGGAGTTGAGGCAAGGATGGGAGCTCACTCCATCATGAGGCACTCAAACCCAGCTTTTCAGTTGACAAGTTCAGCTTCTTTAAGAACTGAATCATCATGCAGGGATATTCAACACTGACCCTTAGCTAACCTGTAGGCTTTTCTGCAGCCTGGTATGATGGTGGCCACCACTTCAGACGATTTTTAAAAGGGACTGAGTGACTTAGGAATGGATTGTTTTTATGACTTAAGATTTTTTCCATTCACTTCTGTTTACCAGCCCAAACAGCCACCCAAAGTTTGTTAGAAAAAAAATATATATTTGTTCATCATGGCTTCAGAAAATACAGTAACATTCAATGTTTATGTTCAGGAAGAGCCTAATGAGCAGCATGTGATTTACAGAGATTCTAGAGATGCAGGTTGATCTGATGGTTTATAGTTGGCTGAAATGTCCCATGTCTCTCCGTAGAGTTATAAGCATCAGATTATTTTTCTAAAGGTAGAATAACATTCTCCAAGAAGCAGAACTGCGTTGCCCGAAGGAGATTCCTATCATCAGAGGAAATCAGGAATGTATAATATTTTTAGGCTGCATCCAAAATTGCCCTCTCTAAAGTGCTATTACATAGCAATCATAGGCATATTATGGAAGTCACTTGTATCAATTACCAACCAAAGATAGTGCTAATGAGCTACCAAGGCTACATCATATTCTGTAGTCATGCAGAAAAATGAGCTAACTGATACAGCAAGGCAGACTATCAAGAGACTTCTAGACAGAGTGGAGGAGATTAATGTGAAATGGAGAACTGGAGTGAGTACTTGCCAACATATGTACAGGAACGATGCTCTTATCAAAGCGGGTGGAAAACCAAGTTGTACTTTGGAGGATCATTCATCTCGAGGAAGAATTGGAGAGGTCCATCAATGTCAGAGTGCACACAGTTTAGACTATATGAGGCATCCCACGAGCAAACACAGCAAGCAGAGGTTTGTATTTAAATAGTGGTTTTATCTGCAAAGAATATATACACGTTCTTTAGTCAGACCTCAAACAAGCAGCAAGCAGCAATTATAGCATGGAAGCACACATGGAGAGAGAGATAGGCCCCAATAGGGCCTTTTCTTATTACAGGCTCTTAAAGTGATATCAGCCCAAAAACCTTGCTGACTCCTTCCCAGCATTGCATCATTGTAGCAGCTGGTCAGCTCTTACATCTTTACCCTGACAATCAAGTAGTTGGATCTGTTTAAGGAAACAGGTCTCATGCAGAAAGTAGCATTCCGTAAGGAAGATGCTGTTTTGATAGCTTGCATGTTGCATTGGTTTGCTCATGCATGGTTTGTGGAGTGAGCCACAGTTCATACACACGGTGACTCATCAGTGGAGTAGCCTTTTGATGGCTGAGGGCCAGAACTAGCAGATGGAAGGGCAGCCATCATAAAGGGATGCATAATACACAAAGCTGGCCATACGAGGTTGTACATGTGTGCAATGTTAAGACACTAACTTTCCCCCCTGGTTTCGGCTTAATTTAGTGTTCCAACTCCTGAAACTTTTATAATTGTTCAATCTTTCCTCTGATACATGCCACCAAAGGTCTTGTAGGCATTAGAGAATCAACTCTTCTTCTAGCAGAAAGAGAACAAGGAAATCCTGATACCTCTATACACAATGGGCTGCAAATGAAAGGAATTTAAAAAAATTGTCATAGGAGCTTTATTAGTCCCCTCCCCCCATATGCTTTCTTGAACTTTGAATGGGCCAGGTAAACCAAACCAAACTTGTGCTTAAAAATGAAAAAGGCACGCATGGCAAGTGAAATCCTGAGTATCATTGAGAAATCTGGGGACATGGCCAGCTTTTTTTGGAGACGTGGTTGAAAACTTCTGCAGGACATCTGGAGACTTCTCCAGAGTTGGAAACAAAGAGCTGGAAAGTGATGGATGGCAACCCAGCTTCCTACAGTTTGATTGGTTTGTGTTATTTAATTCCTGCAAAGGAGTTGCATTGAAGAAGGTCATGTATAGACGCTCCTCAAGACAGCTAAGGACATCATTTTCCCTGCTGGGCTTCCATATTTACATCCCTGTCCATCAGCAACAGCACAATATCCCCATAATAAACTACATTCCAATTTAGATAAGCACCAATTATTTCTAAAATTGCCTTCTCTAATTCGATCTCATCTGTATGTATTAGATTACCCAGAATCCTTTTGACTTTGCCAATAGGGAATTATTGGAAGAGTAGTCTCCATTGATTGATTCTTCTTTAAAGTACCAAAGAATACACACTGCACAAAAGCTTTGGTCATCTGTGACAAATTCATTCCCTCTATCTGGTTCTTCTTTCCTCGGTTTCCAAAAGATCATTCTTCTTACTTATTTTTACCATGTTTAAATGTTTGCTTTGGCTGAGCCAACCATCACATGAAATGTTGGAAGCTGGATAGCTTTAGACCAAGCCTTTGCTCTCAGCTCAATTGATCCCATACAGATAGTCTTCGACTTATGACCACAATTGAACCCAAAATTTCTGTTGCTAAGTGAGAAATTTGTTAAATGAGGTTTTTGCCCCATTTTACGACCTTTCTGGCCACATTTGTTGAGTTGAATCACTGCCATGGCTAAGTTAGTAACATGGTTGTTAAGTGAATCTGACTTTCCCATTGTCTCTGCTTGTCAAAAGGTCACAAAAGAGGATCCCATGACACCGGGACACTGCAGTCGTCATAAATATGTCGTCTCTCAAGTGTTTGAATTTTGATCACGGTTGTGTTTTTTTACTTTTTTCAACGTCATAACTTTGAATGGCCACTAAAATGGACTGTTGTAAATCAAGGACTGCCTGTAAAGTTGTTCTAGGAAGTAAATCATGCAGTGGTGGGATTCAAAAATTTTTACTACCAGGTTCTGTGGGTGTGGCTTGGTAGGTGTGGTGTGGCTTGGTGGGCATGGCTTGGTGGCATGGCAGGGGAAGGATACTGCAAAATCCCCCTTCCCTCCCCACCCCACTAACCTGCTTTCAAGCTCCTGGGCAGGGCAACCAAAGAAGACCTATCAGTTCAGCTGAGACTCAAAGGGAGGCAGAAAATAGATGGGCGCAAGGCCAGTCAAAGGTGGTATTGGCTGGTTCTCCGAACTACTCAAAATTTCCACTACTGGTTCTCCAGAACTGGTCAGAAACTGCTGAATATTACCTCTGAAATCATGGGATTTCCACGCATATAACCCCCTTGGGTTGCCAGAAGAAGGACTGAACCTAAATGCAAAACAATTGTCATCATAACTACAATCACACACACACATGCATAGACCCTTAAAAAGGATATTATTTATAAAGAAATTCACACCAAAGTTTGAATTGTGACTCTTGAGTGGCTTTATATTTTTCCTGTGAGTCTGAATCTCTTCCTTTTGCCCTCCAATTTGATTTTTAACTTTGAAAGACTCTAAGGAATAGAAAGATAAAATAAATCTTTCTCACAAGTTTTTTTTTTCTTCCCCTCCAATATTGGATCCATGAAAGAGAGAAAAATGTACCCTTCGGCCTTTGTCCAGAAACCGCACACCAATTCCCAATCTCTGAAAGAAAGATTTGAGGCTTAAAAGTCAAGACAAGTTAAAAGTTTAAAGTCCCACAGGGATTTTTCTTTGAAAATCTCTCTGCCTGGGTTAATGACATCCAAGATCTGTTTTCTAACCTCTGTCTCTTTAATAGAATTCCATCACTCTAAAGCAAGAGTCAAACATGAATTCATTTTTGGGGGGAAACTAGAATGGATGATCGTGATGGTAGTGTATAAAAACCCATCACAGTTCTTTCTGTTGGGGATCTTCAAAAAAAAATACATAAAAAGCACAAAATACTTATTATTACACATATTGACTGCTGCTAGGATTGTTTTTGCCCAGTGTTGGAAACAGCCATATATGCCTGTAGAGGAACTAGTTATACAAAAAGTTATGAATTGTGCTGAAATGGATAAACTAACGCTGAGTTTAAAAGATAAGAAAGCTTCAATATTTTATAAGGTATGGGAACAATGGTATAGCTGGATAGATCGGAGACAGATTAAGGATAGATAATTGTTAAATATAGAATATAGATAGAATAAGAATATAATTATGCACAAATTAATATCTGTAAACATTGCACAAATGATTGTTATATGATACGCACCACAAATAGCTGTTATTGAGTGATATATTTTTTATGTTTTTAATGTAATAAAAATTCAATAAAGTTTATTAAAAAAAAAAGAAAATCCATCACAGTTATATCCTTGACCTAGCAGGTATTTTTGTCCATCAGTAGTAACAAAATATGAACCAGCAGCCATGTTTTCTACTGAGAGGAAGAAAAAATCATAAAAGTCTTCAAAACAGTGGAAATATAGTTGACAGCTCAAACTACTTGCAAATAAGGGAAGAAGACCTATGATCTACATTGTTTAGTAGCTGGGCTTGTGTATACCTATAGTACAATCCCTATCTATTTTTCCTTGAAAGAAATCTCACTTCCAGGAAAACTCCACTGAAGAAGGTGCCTAAAATTACAGCTTTAATTCTTTGCTGGAATGTGGAATGTGGCCTTTCTAATTGGACAGATGGGTAGATTAAATATGAATTCAATGGGATTGAACAAGCATTGCTGTTGAAAATCCTAAGCAATTGGCACTGAAAGATGTTCCTTCTCCAGCAAATTAGATCAAATGCAAATTATGCTTGATTTTTCATTCTCATTATCTGCCGTGTGTGGAAGTTCCACCGGGAATGAGAAAATGCTAACCTCAGCTTTCCAATTTTCAGGCATCCACAAAAGTAGAGATTTACCATTTTCTCTTCCAGATACTTTGAAAAGCAGGCTCTGAATCACGAAGCTTAAAAATCTGGTGGTCTGTTTGTTACTCTCAGTTGGAACTGACATTTAAAATATTTATTCGTAAACTGCCCAGAGTCAGGTAGGTGAGATGGGAAGTGTAGAAAATGGATGAATAATTAAACGGATAAATAAATAAAAAGGGCTTGTTTCTTTGTTGTATTGTACTGCCATTGGCTGTGGGCAGTTGACTTCCCTTTCTGTTCTATTCCATTTCTAGAAGTGTGTCAAGCATTCACTTTATAGAATCATCCTTTGCTACTTTAGCTCAAAATAGAAATGTGCTCAGGCTAATTTTGGCACAAGATTATTTCAGTTTAATGGCTTGGTATTTTCTTGATGCAGTCTACAATTATCCCTTAATATATTTCTTCCTGCTCCCAACATGTCTGAGACCAAACCTTCCATCTCGGTGAAGGGAGAGCATAATTACATTTTTTTTTCTGTGTAGGTTTTATTTCCTATACATAGCGATGCACCGCATATGAGTTAATAGATACAATTCAGATCCTTTCTGATGGTAATATGAACATTTCATGAGGTTCCTCTCCTTTTTTAACGGGCTTAGTCTACTACAGGTTGTCTTTGACTTATGGCAGTTTTTTTAGTGACTGGTTGCTGGCATGCCTTGAACCGGTGCCTGACCAGGGGTTGGGTACCCCTACCTTAGATGAAGTTCCTTCTCACCTGTTGTCTTTCAAACAGACCAAGGATAGTGGGGTGAAAGTTTGTTTCTGAATTCCCTTTCTGGAGTGCACCAGAATATGGCCTCCAAAGACTCACATTAGAAAAAAAGCAACATCTATCTTTAATATTTACAGATCCCTCAAATCCTGGACATAAACTGTTTCAACTCCTACCCTCAAAATGACACTATGGAGCACTGCACACCGGAACAACTAGACACAAGGACAGTTTTTCCCCAAATGCCATCACTCTGCTAAACAAATAATTCCCTCAACACTGTCAAACAATTTACTAAGTCTGCATTATTATTACTATTAATCCTGCCATCCTTCCTTTCACCCATCTCCTCCCATTTATGACTGTATGACTGTAACCTTGTTGCTTGTATCCTAACAATTTTTATTGGCTGTTTTCTAGTATGATTTAATTGCTTATTGGGCCCTATGATTATTATTAAGTTGTGCCTTATGATTCTTGACTCTTGACGAATGTATCTTTTCTTATATGTACACTGAGAGCATTTGCACCAAGACAAATTCCTTGTGTGTCCAATCACACTTGGCCAATAAAGAATTCAATTCAATTCTATTCTATTCTATTCTATTGAAGCCAGTGGAACAAAAAGTTCTCAGGTCAGACAAAGCCCACATTAGAATCACAAAAAACAACAAGTGAGGGGATTGCATAAATGGAGGCCCAGCTATTGATTAGGATCTGTAATGAATCAGCAGTTGGAGAACTTTGAATTTATCTGGCTGCTTCTTGCTTAGTTCTCCCTTCAGGCATACACATCGGGACTTTTTCTAGCATGGGAAGGATTTTTAAAATAGAAAAATAAATATAACAACTGCTCCCTGAAGGGAAAACTTCTGACAGTTCTTTCTTTTTCCTTCCTGGATGTGAAAACACTTGAGACCATTGTAGTTATTGTTGCATTTGTCTATGAGTCATTGGAGTCCTGTTAGCCTTCAAAAGGTTTCATTCTATCATCTATTTCTCTCTGTTCCTCAACCATCTCTCTATCCAGCTGTCATCTATATAGGTATTTGTTAACATTGTCAGCTTTAAGATAGGTGGACTTCAACTCCCAGAATTCCCCAAATAGCATGCTGAAAAAGGGGAATTCTGGGAATTGAAGTCTATTCATCTTAAAGTGGCCAACATTGAAAAACACGAATCTATTATCACCAAAATCATGGTGGGAATTATAAGAATTTATGAAATCTCTTAAGAAGTTGTTCACTTATACATATCAGTGATTTATTGGCTGAATAAATGAAATGAACCAAAGAGTCTTTACCAAGCAAAATATAGCATAGCATAGCATAGCATAGCATAGAATAGAATAGAATAGAATAGAATGCAGGAATAGAATAGAACAGAACAGAACAGAACAGAATGCAGGAATAGAATAGAACAGAATGCAGAAATAGAATAGAATAGAGAATAGAATAGAGAATAGAACAGAACAGAACAGAATGCAGGAATAGAATAGAATAGAAAATAGAATAGAATAGAAATAGAATAGAATAGAATGCAGGAATAGAATAGAATAGAAAATTAGAATAGAATAGAACAGAACAGAACAGAATGCAGGAATAGAATAGAATAGAATAGAATAGAATAGAATAGAATAGAATAGAATAGAATAGAATAGAACAGAACGCAGGAATAGAATAGAATAGAAAATAGAATAGAATAGAACAGAACAGAACAGAACAAAACAGAATGCAGGAATAGAATAGAATAGAATAGAATAGAATAGAATAGAATAGAACAGAACAGAACAGAACAGAACAGAACAGAATGCAGGAATAGAATAGAATAGAAAATAGAATAGAGTAGAGTAGAGTAGAATAGAATAGAATAGAACAGAACAGAATGCAGGAATAGAATAGAACAGAATAGAATAGAACAGAATAGAATAGAACAGAATGCAGGAATAGAATATAATAGAAAATAGAATAGAATAGAACAACAGAGTTGGAATGGAGTCTGTAGGTCATCCAATCCAACCCCACTCACAAGCAGGAGACCTTACACCGTTTCTGACAGATGGCAGTCCAGTCTCTTCTTGAAAGCTTCCAGTGTTGAAGCTCCCACAACTTCTGAAGGGAACTTCTGTTCCACTGGTTGATTGTTCTCACTGTGAGAAAAAATTCTTCTCATTTCTAGGTTGAATCTCTCCTCGATCAGTCTCCATCCATTATAGTTATACAAGCTATACTTTCATTCAGGGATGTCCAACGACGGCAACTTTTGAGACCTGTGGATTTCAACTCCCAGAATTCCCCAGTTAGCATGGGTGTTGAAAGTTGCCAAGGCTGGGTTCCCTCTTGTTTCACTTCATAAATGTGTGCCTTCCATTTGATTCCTGGTGACTGCCAGGATAATTTCCTTGGATATTTGGCAATTAAAGACTCTCTGTTGGTGGACATTTATTTATGATTCATTCCTCCCCACACCATTTCTTTTTGTTCATTCACACTGACCTTTCCAAATCTCATTATATCAGCTTCCTGGCAGCTACTCACAACCAGTAGGTAAATGCTAACAGTTAGCAAGCAGATGAATACACTTAATATCGTCCTAAAACAAATGGGGGTTTTTTTAGCTTTGTCATATGCCATCTTTTCAAAGCCCAATAGCGACACAGAAATGAAGCATCTTTCCAATTCGAAGCACTGATTTGTAATGGAATGATGCAAGACTGTATAGCTTTGTGGGAAAATGCTAAATTTCAAGCTATTCACTCTCAGCTGTGTTTGGTTTTGGCGCTTGCGATGCGAGGATGGAAGTGTTGTGATTCACCGGCAGCAGGTGCAGATGGCTAAGGTCTTGGAGAGTGAGGACACAGATGAGGGGCCTGCGTGTGATGCAGGGATGGGGCTAGAACCATCAGGGAGTGGAATGCTGCCTTCGGAGATTGTGGAATCTGGCAGCAGTGAGGAAGAGGTCCCCGAGGAGCCTGTGCCCAGCACGTGTACACTCAGGGCTGCTCGAAGGAAAGAGCAGCTGCAGCAGCACAGGCAACTCAGGAGTAAGACTGCAAGGTAATGGCCCCTCCCTTCAGAGATAAAAGCCAGCTGAGAAACTGGAGTTCTTTGCAGGAAGCAAAGAAGGTTTTGCACTCAAGTCTTGTGGATGTTCGGGATATCTTGGTTGGTGTTTGGAGACTCTTTGTGTTTGAAATATGTCTTAGTAACTTTAATCTAGTGCTCTTGGCAGCCTTGCACAACCTTTGCAAGGCTTGTTCCTATCAGAGACAATTAGTTTTAATAGCCTTTTAACCGTGAATGAATGGAATTCGCAGAGAAGCATTAAAAGGTGTTGCTTTTATCTCTGTTTGGTGTTTGTTTCCTTGGAACAAGGTTTGGGTCAGAACGAGTGTTCATAAAACAGTTCAAAACAGATAGAAGGAGATACTGTTCTCAGGCATTAGGACTTATTCAGGTAGTCCTTGATTTACAACAGTTCATTTAGTGGCCGTTCAAAGTTACAACGGCACTGAAAAAAGTGACTTATGACCGCTTTCCACACTTACGATCGTTGCAGCATCCCCGTGGTCATGTGATCAAAATTGAACCCCTTGGCAACTGACGCGTATTGCAATGTCCTGGGGTCACTTCATCTCCTTTCGCGACCTTCTCACAAACAAAAGCCAATGGGGAAGCCAGGTTCACTTAATGAACCATGTGACTGACTTAACATCTGTGGTGATTCACTTAACACCTGTGGCAAGAAAAGTCGTAAAACGGAGCAAAACTCACTTAACCACTGTCTCACTTGGCAACAGAAATGTTGATCTCCATTGTGGTTGTAAGTCAAGGACTACCTGTGGTTGGAGGAGCAGTATGAGGAGGTGTAGTAGAAGTGGGAATGGGTGGAGCAGTGTTCTGACCCAAACCTGGTTCCAAGAAAGCAAACACAAGACAAAGGCAGCAGGATAATCTGTTTAAGTTTCAGCTAAGAATCCTGTTTCCTCACAGATGAAAGGCTGCTTCCAACTAATTAGCTCCGACAAGAAAGAGCCTTGCCAAGTTTTTTCAAGTCTGACAAAAAACAACAGATAAGAAATAGTTTACAAGAGTCTTCAAATACCAACTGTAATGTCCATGAAGCTGAGTTTCAAAATGTCTTTGCTTCCTGCAAAGAACGTTTGCTTCATAGCTGGCTTTTATCTTCTTGAAGGAGGGGCCATTACCTTGCAGCCTTTCTCCTGAGTCGCCTGTGCTGTTGTAGCTGCTCTATTCCTACGAGCAATCCTGTGCGCACATGCACTTGGCACAGGCTCCTCGGGAACCTCCTCATCACTGCTGCCAGCCTCCACAATCTCTGAAGGCAGCAGTCCACTCCCTAATGGTTCTGGCCCCTCATCTGAGTCCTCGCTCTCCTCAGCTATCTGCACCTGCTGCCGGCTAACCACAAAAGTAGTAAGCAGCAAGTGCTAGCCTTGGAACGCTTGTGTATGTGTTACCTAAGGATCCATGTGGTTGTGTTGGCAGTCTTGGGTTTGAGAGCCCACTGACTTGGGTGTACATAAAACAACCTGTGACATGTACTCACTGAGAAATTTGTCGACCAGAAGTGGTGGTCCTGATGTTCTCCATTCTACGTAGTTCACTTCTCAGTTGCATAAAGATGCAAATCAGAAGGCTTTGAACGGGACCTTGCACAGCTCAAATTCATATTTTGTTGTGCCGCTCCTTAAAAATGTCGGAGTTTAATGGAGACAGTGAATAACGTTTATAAATCTAACCATTTACACAATGGCCGAGAGTTTGGAGCGTAACTTGAACATGTGTTTCCAAATTCAACACTTGCTCGCTCCCTGAAATAGAAATTGAAAACGTTTCTTTTGTGGAATGAGGATGCTTAGAGTCGCGCTTGGCAGAAGTATTCCTCCTTGTATGCTCAGAGCGATTCAGCTTCAAAATCTTTTTGCTGAAGGACTTTTGAAAAGGAAAAAAAAAAATTCAAGAAGGGCAGTTAATTTGATATAACAAAAGAAGAATGGCTTTATTTTACGCAGTCTGGGTTTTCTCCTCTCCGAAGAAGGACACGTTTCTATTTATTTCCACTGAATATCTGATTGTGGAATACTGCAACGGCCATCAGCTTCACCCGAGGAAGAACTAAATTAAATTACTGCTTTGAGTTAAGACACCAATTTAGCTCCAAATTTGACAATAATCCCATAATGTAGTACATTGCTCAGACAGATCTAATTAATGATTGTAGAAATAAATCAATAGAAAAAGCAAACTCACCGTGTTTAACCGAAACACCCTTTTCTACCTCGGTGGCTCATTTTTCTCTCTCTCGCTATTCTAGGCCAATTGAAAGGACTAAGCCATAACATTCAGCCAGAACATTCAGCCAGAAAATGTATAGTGCCTTTTCCCAAGGAGGAACAAATGGGGAAACAGAGTTTTATTTAGAACTGGAATGGGGAACAGAAGCTGAGGATCATTTGATTTAGAGATTAAGGATGGTTTGTTCAATACTGTTGTTGTGGCCTGTTGACCACCGGCACCTACAGCAGCCAAGCCAGAGGAAGAGGAGGAAGCGTAGGAGTCAGGATCAGCATCACGACAATCGGAGAGCTCCGCGGGGGAAGAAAGAATGGAGTTGGCAGAGAGAGAAAGAGAGAGAGAGAGAGAGAGAGAGAAAGAGAAAGGCAGTGCCTGGGCCGTCCGTCAGCCCCCAGATGGAGAGTCAACAGCCCCCAGTTCTGGAGGTGGCTGATGAGAGAAAGGAGAAACAGCTGGGTCCAGTGCCTGATATGTGGATGCACAAAGGCAGTGGGAGAGGAGAGCAGAGGAAATCTATGGGCCGGTCCTCGGGACGGAAGAGCCACTGCTGCTAGCGAAGCCCCACCCTAGCTCTGGCGATAAAAGGCCGGAGGCAGAGACGAATAGGTGTGGCAGACAATTATTCATCTCCCTGTCAATCAGCCACTAAAAGTCCGAACTTCTGAATTCTGTCGGGAACTGTATTGGAATCCTGAGAGTCGGGCACACCTTCAGACACATACATTTTGTGTGTGTGTGTTTGTGTGTGTGTGTGTGTGTGTGTGTGCGTCCACTGCTGGACAAAGAATAAATGCACCTTCCAGGACTTCTGTTATGAGTGTGGAGAGCGAGAGCGAGAGACTCCTGGTGGATTGGAGCCATTTCAGGGGGAAAGGGAGCGAGCGTCGCTTTCCACAGGCACTTAGAGATTTTGTTAGCTGGCTGTGAGAGACACAGACTCTTTGCTGGGGTTGCTGGCACTCCTAATAAAGGGAATATTTAGTTAAAAACAGCATGCTGGTCATGTTTGAGAGCCGGGTCAGAAGAACTGTATTCAGTAACGGGAAAAGCCTTGGCTGATCTCCCTACAACTAATTAAGTTGGACTGGCTACTTAGACCAGGACTTGGAAATGGAATTATCAGAAAACCACAATGTGATTGGTTGGACTGGGAAATTGAAGACTTCCAGAAGAAAGTTATCACAGATATTCCTTTGAAATGGTTGCTTTAGAAACAATCTTTCAGACAAATGCAGCAGAAGGACATCTGGTCAACAGGAGTCAATTTAAATTCAAGGGAACTTAGACCATAGAATAATAGGGTTGTAAGGGACCTTGGAGGTCACTAATCATTAGTCCAGTGATCACTAACCAGTAGGCCGCAGACCACTGGTGGTCAATGAGAAAATGTTGGTGGTTCACAGAGAAATGTCCCCCCCAAAGCACCCTCCAAAGCAATTAATCCAGGCTATGCAAGAACACAAGGTTGCACCGCCCACATGGCCTGCGGGAACACAAGGCTGTGCTGCCCACATGGCGCACCCACCTGCTGGCCCTCTCCCTTTGGCCAAGCATAAACCTTGAGTAGAGCCACGCAAGCTGGAACTGGAAATTAAGACCAATGGTGGGAGAGAGAAATCCGCCCTGGGGTGGCTTGCTGATGTTGGTGGGAAAGTCGGTCCCATATTCCAAAGCTGCACTAGTCACAGGACTGGCCCTTTGGTCATCCCAGAGCAGCCATGGCAGGCTGGTGCACCCGGGTGGAGGAACAGCTGCTCCGGGATGACCAAAGGGCCAGTCTTGTGACTACTGCAGCTCTGGAATATGGAACCGACTTTCCCGCCAATGTCAAGCAAGCCACCATCAGTCAAAATTCATATTAGTGGTCTGCAGGATTTAAAATTATGAGTTTGGTGGTCCAAAAGGTTGGTGACCCCTGTTCTAGTCTAACTCTCCACTCAAGCAGAAGTTTCTATACCAGACAAATGGCTTTCTGGTCTCTTCTTGAAAACCTCCATTGATAAGCATCCACAACTTCTGAAGACAAGTCATTCTAACCAGAGGTAGTATTCAGCAGGTTCTGACCAGTTCTGGAGAACCGGTAGTGGAAATTTTGATAGTCTGGAGAACCAGCAAATCCCACCTCTGACTGGAGATTTTGCAGTATCCTTCCCCTGCCACGCCCACCAAGCCACGCCCACAGAACCGGTAGTAAAAAAAATTAAATCCCACCAATGGTACTGATCGATTAATTGTTCTAACTGTTAGGAAATTTCTCCTTAGTTCTCGGTTTAAGGATCTTCCAATCAGCCTCCACATTGCTTCCAGTGCCTCTTCCCAAGCTTGGAACTGAACCAGGTGGATTTTCCTTCCAACACTGTGATCACATGACCCCAGGATGCTGAAACCATATATATGCTGTGGTTGCCAAACACCCAAATTTTGATCACGTGATTAGCTATTCCTCCCTGGGCATCCTGATAACATCAGTTTTCTCCTTCCAGGAAAAAAAAAACCCTTTGTAACACACAAGATCCAGAAAGCAGAAGACAGACACTAAATCTCTCTAAACCATGAGTTCATATTGTATTTAAAAAAGCATGATTAGGATGCATTTAAAAATTAAAAGGATGCATTTTTCTCCCTCCTGTTACCTTCTTTTCTAAAATCGTGATTTTTTTCTAAGCAATAAAATGGTGTACGTTTTTCTCAGAACGCGAACAAACAGCCTTTTACAGAGGTGTGATTAAAAAACAGGAATCTGAGCCATTTCTCTGCCAGCAGCCACATGGGATGGATCATTTTAAACTGTCTTCGGGGTCTTTCTTATTGCTTCTCTTCAACAAAGGAGTAAATAGATGCCTGCTGTAACTGGCTTGTTGGTTTAATGCATCTCTGCATTTTTTTTTCTCTTCCCCTGCTGCAATCTCCTTCGACTTCCCCAGGACGTGGGTAGACTTTATGGCTGTCAGAATCATTTTTTGAAATGAAGATCATTGAAATCAGAGAGATTGTCATCCTCTCCTCTCCTTCCCTCTGGCCATGTAACAACTCTGTAAAGAAGAATTAACTTCAAAAAGAGCCGGCATTGAAGTTGTCATCGGAATTTTTTCTTTTCCCTCTTGGCGGAATTCCTATTTTCTTAAAAACCCATTTTCTGTTCACTGGGGAATTTGTGGCAAGTCTGCTTGTGGAACTGTACTTGGAAAAGGCCTTGGGGGAGGAAGGCAAACAGAGAGTTGCCAAGGGAAGGGTAGATAAGGGACGGCATAGCCCTCAGCAATAAAAGGAGCTGAACTAGAAGCTCAGAGGAGACTTTCCCCTGTTTCTCAGGTTGTAAAGGAGATGAAGGATGAGAATCGTACTTTCAGACTTGCAAGATTGATATTGCCGCCGCCAAAACACTGGCCTTGCAGGGGAAAACGAGACAGGAAACTCAACCAGATGGGATCGTTCTACTTTGTTGGAAAGCTATATGGATCGAATCTTGCCTGCAACTTCTTTTCTGCAATCCATTGGAAAAGTCTTGGGAAGGCTCAGCTCCATGAATTTATCATGGCAGCTCTCCCAACTCCAAAACACACACACACAGAGAGAATCTGGGGGAAAACTCAGCCTTATCCTCATGTGATGTCTCTGCATGATACCCTCTTACCTTTCCTGTACCTTGGAATATAGGTGGACAATTTACAATCCTTTTTTTTAGACAGCTCTGCAACCTTGCTGAATGCTAGTCCAAACATGCAGAACAAATTTTTTTTTGTACTATTACAATGGATTAAAATGTGCACTTGGGTAGGAGAACAAAAGTTAAGAGTAAGCCTGAAGACATTTAAATGAATTAACAATTACTATAATTGTGCCACGTATCCTAATCATCATAATTTCCTGGTCACATTAAAGAATTCAATGTTTAGGTGGCATTTTGGAGCTACCTCAAGTCCTTAGACATAGCACTAGCCCTTAGACTTATATACTGCTTCATAGTGCTTTTACAGCCTTCTCTAAGCGGTCTACAGGGTCAGCCTATTGCCCCCAACAATCTGGGTCCACATTTTACTGAACTCGGAAGGATGGAAGGTTGAGTCAACCTTGAGCCAGTCAGGATCAAACTGCTGGCAGTAGACAGAGCCTGCAATACTGCATTCTAATCAGTGTACCACGAAGGAAGGAAGGAAGGAAGGAAGGAAGGAAGGAAGGAAGGAAGGAAGGAAGGAAGGAAGGAAGGAAGGAAGGAAGGAAGGAAGGAAGGAAGGAAGGAATAGCAAAAGAACTTAGACTTATATACCACTTCACAGTGCTTTTCCAGCCCTCTCTGAGCAGTTTACAAAGTCAGCATCTTGCCCCTAACAATCTGGGTCCTCATTTTACCAACCTTGGAAAGATGGAAGGTTGAGTCAACCTTGAGTCAGTGAGGATCGAACTGCTGGCAATGGGCAAAATCAGCCTGCTCTACTGCATTCTAACCACTGCACCATCAGGGTTTACCTGCATTTGGAGAACAAGAACAGATAGTAGTGCAACTAAGACAAATGAAAATTTCCAAAAACTCTTTCCTTCCAAGCTAGCCCTGTTTACAAATGGGAGGTGTCAGAGGTGGTATTCAGCAGATTCTGACCAGTTCTGGAGAACCAGTAGCAGAAATTTTGTGTAGTTCAGAGAACCAGCAAATACCACTTCTGACTGGATATTTTGCAGTATCCTTCCCCTGCCACGCCCACCAAGCCACGCCCACAGAACCATAGTAAAAAAAAAAATTGAATCTCACCACTGGAGGGGGTTCTCTACATTTTCAGCACCCCTTTCCAGAATTGTTAAACCAATTGTTTACCCAAAATCCGTTTTCTTTGCTGCAGTAGAAGCAAAATCACCAGAGATGTTCAGATTAGGACAAATGGTTAAGACCAAGGGACTCTAACAAGAAAAGAGAAAGCCATCCACTCACCAAATTCAAGGGAGCTCAAAACTGAAAGGGCGTTTTTTATTCCCATCATGAAATAAGCATTGATTTTTTTTCCCTTCCCTTTTCTTTTATTGCCTCTGGACATTTTGGGCCTCTCTGTACTTAGATGAACAGACAACATTAATAGAATCTTGCAAGTCTGAAAGTACAATCCTTCCCACCCTCTTCTTTTTACAGCCTGAAAAGTTAGAGTTGACCTTTTCTAAGTTTCTTTCTGTTCCTGTTATGCAGTTGAGGGCTCCCCCTCCTTTTATCTGATCGTTCCCTAGACAGCATCTCTTTCCCTCATCTCTCAAGGACACCCCTACATGCCATTGCAAAATCCTAGCAGCTTCTGATCCTGCGCGAAAGAAATCCACTGATCAGAATAATCTAAAACAGCGGTTGCCAACCGGTGGAGAAAATGTTGGTGGGCCACAGAGAAATCTCACCCTCAGAGCACCCCCCAAAGCAATTAATCCAGGCTATATGGGAATACAAGGCTGTGCCGCCCACATGGCCCGCAGGAACCCTCCCCGCCCACTCACTCCTTACCCGGCAAACTTGCCTGCTAAATTGCTATTTTTCCTTTTTTTCCCCCGACCATCAGCTGTTCTGCTGTGCTGGGAGATTTAGATTACTAGAAGCAGGAAATGGTTGGATTTCTTGCTTTCTAGCTAATCTTTAGATCTTCAGCTCTGCTTTTAAGCACAGCCGAACCTCCCTTAGGACTGAAGGTTTTATTATTCAGTGCAGATTCACAGCAAGCAAATTTGAGAGTTTGAACTAGCTGATTGCAGATAGATCGATCACTGAATGATTCTGTGAGCAACTCAATCTGCCTGCCTGCTTTGCCTGAATTTGGGTAAAAGTTGCTCTTTTTTATAAAAAAAAATTCAATATTTATATAAATATTTATAATATTTACATATAAGCCATGACCAGCCAGTCACGTGACCAAGCTACACCCACAAATTAGGCCACACCCACAGAACTGGTTAGTGGTCCCTGGTATTTAAAATTATGAGTTTGGTGATCCCTGAGGTCCAAAAGGTCCAAAACCCTGATCTAAAGAACCCTTGTTATTTACATAGATGTTTCCTCCGGAAGCAAATGCAAAACATCTTAATTGCACATAGTTTGTTCCTTTTGTAAATCGGATGAGTAAACTTTTGAAACTGATCGTCATTGGAACAGAATCGGGGATCGATTGCAGGACAGGAACTGAGCTTCAACCGTAAGTTGGATTGGTGTTTTCTGTATAACTAATTGTGTTATTCTTGCTTTCTTGGGCTCAGGTTACCTGTTTTCCAACTTCAGTTTGGAGCGTGTCACCAAGGAGGAGGAGGAAGAGGACCAGGAAGATGAGCATGAAGAGGAGGAGGAGGAAAAGGAAGAGAAGGAGGAGAGAAGGAAAAGGAGGAGGAGGAGAAGGAAGAGGAGGAGGAAGAAAAAGAGGAGGAGGAAGAGGAGGAGGAAGAGGAGGAGGAAGAAGAGGAGGAGGAGGAAAAGAAAAAAGAGGAAGAGGAGGAGGAAGAAAAAGGAAAAGGAGGAAGAGGAGCAGGAAGAGGAGAAGGGGAGGAAGAGGAAAAGGAAAAGGAAGAGAAGGAGGAAAGGAGGAGAAGGAGGAAGAGGAGAAGGAAGAGGAGGAGGAAAAAGATGAGGAGGAAGAGGAAAAGAAAGAGGAGGAGGAGGAAAAGGAGGAGGAGGAGGAAAAGGAAGAGGAGGAGGAAGAGGAGGAGGAGGAAAAAGAGGAGGAGGAGGAAAAGGAGGAGGAAGAGGAAGCTGATAACTTTACCTTATCCTTTCCTTAAAGAATTCAAGGGCTTTGGGAATGGGCTAATTACTCACAGTCACGTACGGGATCTCTCTTCCAATTTAACACAACTTCAGTATATAAACGCAACATAAACAATATCCTATAGCCGCCGTTCCCTTGCTAAGAAATAGCTGTGCCAGTTGATTGGTACGATGGCATCTGCCGCAGCCTGAATTTCATAGTAAACCCTAAGCCATTTTTTCTTTCCTGACACTGCCCCCCCCAACTGACCTCACATCATTTATCCCAATAGGGAAACAAATAAGAAAAGGAGGCCAGTAAGAGAATCAGAGTTAAATAAGCCACGATCTTCCTTGGATAAATTAGTACATGGGTACTCAAAAGTTGTGGATAGGGTATAAAAAAAAATCAACGGTGCCCCTAATAACACTTTTATCCAGCAAATCAATACATTATGACACCCTTGCACCCCCACCCCAGTACAGATAGTTCTCGACTTACAATATTTCATTTAGTGACCATTCAAAGTTACACCGGAACTGACAAAAGTGACTTAGGATGGTTTTTCACACTTACGACTGCAGCATCTCCATGGTCGCATGATCCAAATTGGCAACTGACTCAGATTTATGATGGTTGCAATGATCCCCTTTTGCGACTTTCTGATAATGCGGAAGCTGGATTCACTCAACAACCGGGTTACTAATTTAACAACTGCAGCGATTGTCTTTAACCACTGTGGCGGGAAAGGGTGTAAAACAGAACAAGATTCCTGTCACACCCCTGTCAGAATCTGATTCAGAGGGGGAGGCCGAAGGGCAAAGTCCCACTGGGCAGAGCAGGGGAGAGGTAGAGCAAGGGTGAGGAAATTCAGAGGAAGACCCAGGCCCACCCCCTCTTCATCCTAGGACACACAGGGAGGAACAGAGAAGGGAGCAACATGAATTGCATGGCTTATGGAGGAGGAAAGGGCCCTGATTCCCTTCATTAGCTGTAGCTGGGAACACAGTGTTTAAAAAGGAAGTTTGCTCACAGTAGTTTGTTGGAAGCAAATTGTGAGTTATCTTTTGTTGTTGAGGCCTATCTGAGTTCCTGATGTCTTCCAAACTGTGTGTGTTTTGTTGGCCTTTGAAGTCTGCAATTCCTTATCCTGCCCTGTTAATTGCTGCAGCGTGGTTTGTGTGGATTTTTATTTACAGTTTATAAGTAATTTGTTCTCGGACTGAATTTTCTCCACTTAAAGACTGTTCTTGGGAGAGTTTTTTCTCCAGCTGAAGATAACCTGGACATTGGGGGCAAAGTTGGAGGTATTAAAGGGATTTTTTTTACTTATATGACTTTGTTGCCTTTGTGCCATGCCCTGAGTCATCACAATTCCCTTCACAAATGTCTCACTCAACGACAGAAATGCGAGGCTCAATTGTGGTTGTAAGTCAAGGACTACCTGTATTTGGGGGTCTCTCTTGCCCCATTTTCTTTCTCTTCACAACCCCAGAAAGTAAATTAATCCCTTGCTCTTTAATGGCTCGGAATCTTTCTGCATTTTAAAAAGCTTTATTCCTCTGGATAGCTGGATTTCACAATCCCTCCATAGAGTATTTCGGATTCCACCGGCAAATCGTTTATTACGGGTGACCTTATTTCTCTGAGGTTCCATCCCTGACTTAATCAGCAGAAGAAAATTCATTTGCATCCTGTTCAATTCTTTGTTGCATTTCATTTAATATCTCCCCCCCCTCTATATGATCTATAACCTTGACCCTTTGATTCTGCTGGATTTATATATTATCTTTCTGTTGGGAGCCAAGGGCTAACCCTGTTATTTAGAATGCCATTGGATGGGAAATTTACATGTGGAGTAGCAGGACCGCAACCCTTGATCTGGGCTTAATTGACACGCAGATCCACCCACTGTCAGCAATCTAACAAACTCCACCCTAATCAACTCCGAGACAAGCATTTCCTCAAAGTTCCGTTTTCTTAGAGTTGTCATATTGGCACATTTGGAAAAACCCAAATTGGAGAGTTCCAGATTTTTCTTCCCCCAAAATAAATTCAAAGATCCACCCCCTGCACCAGAGGTGGGTATTCAGTAGGTTCTGACCAGTTCTGGAGAACTGGTAGTGGAAATTATGAGTAGCTCAGACAACCAGCAAATACCACTTCTGACTGGCCCCTCTCCAGTGGTGGGATTCAAAAAAATTTATTACCATTTCTATGGGCATGGATTGGTGAGCATGGCATGGTGTGGTGGGCATGGCAGGTGAAGGATACTGTAAAATCCCCATTCTCTCTCCACCCCACTAACCTACTTTCCAGCTCTGTTCTCCTGTGCAGGGCAACGAAAGAAGACCCAGCCAATCAGAGGCAGAGAATAGAGGGAGTTGGGGCCAGTCAGAGGTGGTATTCCAAACTACTCAAAATTTCTGCTACTGGTTTTCCAAGCTACTCAAAATTTCCACAACCGGTTCTCCAGAACTGGTCAGAACCTGCTGCATATCACCTGTGCCCCAGCCCCATTTATTCTCCACTTCCCATTAAGTCCCAGCTGATCAGCTGGTCTCCTTTTGTTGCCCTACAAAGGAGAATGGAGCTGGAAAGCAGATTAGTGGGGTGAGGAGGGAATGGAGATTTTACAGTATCCTTCTTCTGCCACGCCCACCAAGCCACATCACACCCACCAAGCCACGCCCACAGAACCAGTAGTAAAAATCTTTGAATCTCACCACTGCCCTGCACCTATCAGTCTATCACATGGCCCAATCAAACATCATCCGAACTGGAGCCGTTCCTCCAGCTACTCCTCTCCAGGTGCATGGCAACTTGTCCTTGACTCTCTGAGAAAGGAACGTTGTTGTGTCTAACCTTCTACCCCACTTTGAAATCCCTCCTCCCAAATTCCCAGATACTGAATGTGGCAGCCTCAGAAGCTTCCAACTAAAATAGGGCTTCCAAGGCTGACATCCACATTTAATTGGAACGAGTTAATCACGTATCGTTGGGTGGTGTTTGGAGCTAATGAAAGCGTCTGTGAAGACGATTTCAGTCAAGACGACACAATGGGAAGAGGAATGAGTGTGAAGGATCACATTCCGCACGTCATTGTTGTTGGGGTTTTTTTTTGGCAACAAAAAGGAACAGAAGCTGAGGGACAAAAGAATGATTGCTCCCAGAGTTTTATGGATCAGTGCACCTCTCTGCAATTTTTCAATCGATGGAGTTGCTTCCAAAGAATTTGGAAAAGCACTATGAGGAAGCCGGGGGCGCGGGAAGGAGAGAGAAAAACACCAGTTGTGCCTTTGCAAATAGCGAGGTTTACAGGAATAAACGTGGATCAAAATTACGCTATCTGCACAAACCTAGTCAGAAATCAAAATTACATATTATTATTATTAATCTGTCCTAGATCTTGCAGCTCCTGAGGCGTACGAGAAGGGTGAATAGAAACAATTGTCAATTGCTTCTAATATTTTTATGTGCTGCACGGTTTGAAGGTTGCATAATTAATTCCTTTCTTTTATCACCGTAATTCAATATCGGTGCCTATTGAAGTTCTCTATTCTCTATCTTCTTTTGCTAGAGGTAGTCCTCGACTTACAACTACAATTGAGCCCAAAATTTATATTGCTAGGTGAGGCATTTGTTAAATGAGTGTTGTCCCATTTTATGATCTTGCTTGCCAGAGTTAAGTGAATCATTGTAGTTGTTAAATTAGTAACACAGATGTTCTCCTCCTGTCCCCGCAGCCCTCCCCCTCCTTTTCCCTTCTCCTTTCTACTTTCCTCCTCCTCCTCCTTTTCCCTTCTCCTGCTTTTCTCCTTCTCCTCTTCCCCTTCTCCTTTCCCCTTCTCCTTCTGCTTTCCTCCTCCTTTTCCTTTCTCATCCTTCTGCTTTCCTCCTTCTCCTCTTCCTTTCCCCTTCTACTTTCCCCTTCTCCATCTGCCCCCTCCTTTCCCCTTCTCCTTTTTCCTTCTCCATCTGCCCTCCTCCTTTCCCCTTCTCCTATTTTCTTCTCCTTCTGCCCTCCTCCTCCTTTCCTTCTCTTCCTCTACTTTCCTCCTCCTCTTCCTTTCCCCTTCTCCTTTTTCCTTCTCCTTCTGCTCTCCTCTTCCTCCTCCTTTTCCCTTCTCATCCTTCTGCTTTCCTCCTTCTCTTCTTCCTTTCCCCTTCTCCTATTTTCTTCTCCTTCTGCCCTCCTCCTCCTTTCCCCTTCTCTTCCTCTGCTTTCCTCCTCCTCCTCCTTTCCCCTTCTCCTTTCTCCTTCTCTTTCTGCTTTCCTCTTCCTCTTCCTTTCACCTTCTCCTTCTGTTTTTCTCCTCCTCTTTTCTCTTCTCCCTACTCCTTTCTCCTCCTTCTGCCCTCCTCCTCCTGTTATAAAAATGTTTTCAAAGGGTAGGTAGGAAAGTGTCTTCATTTTAGACTGTTTGCACATTTCCCCTTTCTGCTATAAATAAAAATTGTCAGTTAACCAACTCCAGAAAGAGAGCTCAAGTATGAAAACTGCCTGATAAGCCAGGATATATTAGTTTCTTTAGCTGGGAAAAAAAAAAGACTTGATTGAAACTCTTTCATTAGGCCCTGCATGTCGTATTCATGGCTACCTTGCTCACCTGCAGGTGTGGTCCCATGTCCTCATCCTGCAAAGCCAATGTGAGCTCTAAGGGAACCCCCAAATCTGAGCTCTATTTCTCAGACAGACCCATGATGGGCCTGCTTTTGCCACCCTGAGTGAAGGAGCTTTTCCATGTGAGCTGCTGCCCAACCGCTTAGAATGTGCCTTCATTTTTAGTCGGGATCAGAGCAAAATATATGGATTTTCTTTTCTTTTCCTTCTTCCCCCTTTCCTTCCCTGAACCCTTGAAGTTGGCAGTTGGTAGAAGCTGGTGTATATTTGCACTGAGAATCAAAAGACAAGGAGTCACTTTGAAATACAGGTTGTACTCGGAGAAGACAGCAGGTGAAGATAAAAAGCTGCGGCTGGTTTATCCAAGAAGACAGCATGTATTCAGCAAAACAAGTCCAACTCCAAATGCAGATAAGAACTCTGACAGAAAATGTAATGGTCCTGTAACTTTTTTATGGACACCGTTTCTATACAAAACTTTCTCCCCCTTTGCACAACTTAAAAGATCTTCTTGATTTGCAGTCACAGTTTGGGACCAGAATTTCCATTGTTAAGGATGCCCAATTTTATGACCTGAATCACTGTAGTTAAGTGACTTATGTGGCCATTAAAGGAATCTGCTTCTCCCATTGACTTTCAATCAATCAGAATAGAGCTAGAAGGGACCATGGAGGTCGTCTAGTCTAACCCCTTGCTCAAGGGCCTTGGTGGTGCAGGCTGTTAATCATCTAGCACTTAGTGCAAGCTGCTTGCAATTAGTGCAGGTTCGAATCCCACCAGGCTCAAGGTTGACTCAGCCTTCCATCCTCTCGGGGTAGGTAAATTGAGGACCAAGATTGTTGGGGGCAATAAGCTGACTTTGTAAAAATGCCGCTTGGGGGGGCCAAAAGCCCTACTGATAAGCAGGCATATACAAGGGAATGAAGGCTATTGCCAAGCACTTAGCATGGTGCTCCTTAGACTATAAGCCGCCCTGAGTCTCCGGAGAAGGGCGGCATATAAATGTAATTAAAAAAAAAAAAAAAAGCAGGGGACCCTATACCATTTCAGACAAGTGGCTGTCCAATTTCTTCGTAAAAACCTCCAGTGATGGAGCAACCACAACTTCTGGAGGCCAGTTGTTCCACTGGTTAATTGTCCTCACTGTTTGGAAGTTTGTCCTCAATTCCAGCTTGCTTCTCCCCTTGATTAGTTTCCATCCATTGTTTCCTGTTCTGCTTTTAGGTGCTTTACAGAATAGCTGAATCAGAATAGAGCTGGAAGGGAACTTGGAGGTCTTCTAGTCCAGCCCCCTGCTCTGGCAGGAGATCCTGTGCCATTTCAAACCAGTGGCTGTCCAGTCTCTTCTTCAAAACCTCCAGGGATGGAGCATTTGCTCTCTGTTTTTCCTATTGTCCTTCCATCATTCTATTACCTTCTTCCCAACTTCAGACCTCCATCCTGCTAAAATGTCCTAGTGTCATGCCCCTGTCGGAATCTGATTCAGAGGGGGAGGCTGAGCAGCTGACAGGGAGTGGGAGTGTGGCTCCGTTGGCTGTGGAAGAAACTGGGGAAGGGCACAGTCTGGCTAGGCAGAGCAGGGGAGAGGTAAAGCAAGGCAGAGGGAATTTGGAGGAAGACCCAGGCCCACTTCTCTTGATTCTAGGGCACGCAGGGATGAACGGAGAAGGGAGCAATGTGAGTTGCGTGGCTTACGGGGGAGAAAAGGGCCCTGATTCCCTTCATTAGTTGCAACTGGGAAAACAGGATTTAAAAAGGGTGTTTGCGCACAGCACCTTGCTGGAAGCAAAGCATGAATTATATTTGTTTGTTGAGGCTTATCTGGGTTCTGGTGTCCTCCCAACTCTGTGTGGTTTCTTATCTTTTGAATTCCTTATCCTGTCTTGTCTCGTTAATTGCTGCAACTGTGGTTTGTGTTGATTTTTATTCATAATTTATATGTACTTTGGGTTTGGGCAGCATTTCTTCCCTTTAAAGACTGTTCTTGGGAGAGTTTTCTTTTCTCCAGCTGAAGATAACTGGACATTGGGGGCCAAGTTGGAGGTATTAAAGGGATTTTACCTATTTTTGTGACTTTGTTGCTTTTGTGCCACGCCCCTTTGGGTCATCACACCTAGTTTCTTGTTCAGGCACAGACTGACAGTGGCCGACACCGACTGTAGAGAAATATTGCTGTGCTCAGATGCAGTTCATCTCCTCCTCCCCCACAAATAAACCAACCATCCTTCTTTGCACTTGCTCCCCTAACCCTGGCATCATGTATGTCATTTCTCCATTTATTATCCTTTATCCTCACTTGACTTTTCCAGCTCCAGAAATCACTGTCATATATCACTGCCATCAAACAACAGCACTTAACGCACCTCGTCCTCTTGGGTGAATGTCAGCTGGGGGATCCGACAGCTAGCCTGTTGTTTTTCGGTTCTCCGGGAACCTCCCTTGGTGCCCTCACCTTGTTCGCTGGGCTCTTGTATTCTTCGCCGGTTAGGTAGCTGGCTGTCACGCTTGGCCTGAGTTCCCTGTCAAGGAAAGCTGTTGCTTCAGTTGTTCGGTCATTGAAAAATGAGCCCAAACATATGCCTGTTGCAATATCAGAGAGAGCTGTCTCTATGACACAAATAATTCACATAGGTTCAAAGCTTTTTCGCTTATGCTCGGAGTACATTTCCCTAATGGGATTTTACCAGTGGTGGTATTCAGCCGGTTCGCAACGGATCGGGCGAACCGGTAGCAAGAATTTGGCATGGGTCGCCGAACCTTGGTAGTAAGTTCTGACTGGCCACGTCCTCCACCGGGTCACCCTCCCGCCTAATGCTCGCTCACCCCACCCGCCTGCCTGACATTCGCATGAGGTATTTCTTTCTTTTTTTTCCCTCCCAACAATCAGCTGTAGATAAGATCAGCTGTGCTGAGATTCCTCTTGCTGAGGTCCAGGAAGGCAAAAAATGGAGGGAGGAGCTCAGTCCCCCCCCCATTTTTTTGCCTTCCAGAGCCCAAGAGGAGCCTCAGGGGAGCAAAAACGCCCCCCACCCAAAGGCTTCTCTGAGGCTAGGAAGCTCCCAAAACGGAGCTTGGAGGAGTGCTGCATGCCCCTCCCATGCTCTGTTTTTTTTGTTCCTGAGCCTCAGGGGAGCAAAAACACCCCCCCCCCCCGAGGCTCCTCTGTGGCTAAGAAGCTCCCAAAAATGGGTGGGGACTGCAAAAAAGAAAAGCCACGCCCATCCAGTCACATGGTCACGCCCACCAAGCCACACCCACGGAACCGACATGGCCCTGTTTTTATAGTTTTATTATCGTTATCTCAGCCACTAATTTAATCTTTTTAATCGATTTTAACTTTTATATTTGTAATTATTTTGTTTTTATTTGGGCTGTATACTGCCCTGAGTCCCAATTTGGGAGAGGGGGCGGTATATAGGTTAAATAAATAAATAAATAAATAAATAAATAAATATAACCGGTAGTAAAAGTTTTTGAATACCACTACTGGATTTTACCCTTTCAAAGGGAGGTTAAAAGGAAACAGGTTTTGTTTGTTTAAGGCTGATTTATTACCCTTTATAGCTGCAATGGATTAATCAATAGACTGATTAACCTAAAGAGTAAATGATTGCAGATGTGCTGTTTGGAGAAAGAAGAAAAGCCAACAGGGGGGAGTAGGGAGGTTTATTTTGCTTGTGTATTTGTTTTGTCCCACTTTGGGTCACACCCAATCCACAGCAAGGGTCAAAAGTATGATTGACATTAGTGGTTCTCAAAGTGGGTGGTATCACCCCCTGGGGAGCAGTGGGATGCCTTAGGGGGGCACTAAGAAGCAAGGGGGGCCGGCAGAGGGGCGCTATGAGGCGGCAGGGGGGCATTTGAGGAACTGGCCCTGCAGGTTCACTCCACAGCCAGCGCCTCCAATGCGGAAATGGTGGCACGTTATGTGCTGCCGCGGCCACATTCGATGCACCGTTCCCCTGCCACCTCTTAGCGTCCCCAAGGGGGCCGGCAGAGGGGCACTACGAGGCAGCAGGGGGGCGTTCAAGGCGCCAGCCGGCCCTGCAGGTTCACCCATTGAGGTGTCAGCTCCAGAGCAGTGCTACAGTCAGTGGGTGAACCTGCAGGGCCGGCGCCTCGAATGCCACCCTGCCATCTCTTAGTGTCCCCAAGGGGGCCAGCAGAGGGGCGCAAAGAGGCGGCAAGGGTGTGTTCGAGGCGCCACCGCTGCAGGTTTTTCTTTCCATCCCTTCCATTCCCCCCTTTGTCCCTTTTTCTTTCTTTCCCTTTTCTCTTTCTTTTCTTCCTCTCTAAAATCTCTCTCTCTCTCTTTCTTTTCTCTTTCTTTTTCCCTCTCTCCGGCTCATCTCTTTAGATCAGGGGTCACCAAACTTTTGGACCTCAGCGACCACTAAATTCATAATTTTAAATCCCGGAGTCCACTAATATGAATTTTGACTGACGGTGGCTTTCTGGTGTTGGTGGGAGAGAGAAAGAGAGAGAGAGAGAGAGATCTGCTCCAACCTCTCTCTCTCCCTCTCTCTCTCTCACACACACAGGCAAGGGTGGGATTTAGACCCCTGATCTAAAGCTGTCAAAACTCCAAAAACAGGTCAAGTAGCTCTGGGGAGGCCAGTCATAAATTAGAACACTTTCTAAACAACCGGCCATTAAGTGAGGACCACTTGTATTTGGTTTGCCAGTCACCTGGCCATGCCCACCCAGTTACATGACCAGCCAGCCACACCCTCAAATTAGGCCATGCCCACAGAAATTTGAATCCCTCCCCAGGTGGACCAAGGATGAGTTTGTAGCACCAAGGAGGCGGTGGACTTAAAAAGTTTGAGAACCACAGATTTACATTGTTGGGCAATCATGCCAGAGAGAATGGGGTTGGAAGGGATTAGATTAGAATAACAGGGTTGGAAGGGATTTTGGAGGTCTTCTAGTCCAACCCCTTGCTCAAGCAGGAAACCTATATTACTTCAGACAAGTGGTTGTCCGATCTTTTCTTTAAAATCTCCAGTGATGGAACACCCACAACTTCTGATTAATTGTTCTCACTGTTAGGAAATTTTTCCTTAGTTCTTGGTTGCTTCTCTCCTTGATTAGTTTCCACCCATTGCTTCTTGTCCTGCCTTCAGGTGCTTTGGAGGATAGCTTGACTCCCTCTTCTTTGGGGTAGCCCCTGAAATATTGGAAGACTGCTATCATGTGACCCCTAGTCCTTCTTTTCATTTAAACTGGCCATACTCAATTCTCTATCAATGTAGATAGGTCTAATAGATTGTGACTCCTCTATTCAAGAACAAGGTCGCAATGGATAAAGGCTCATCTTCAGCTGCTTGTTACCTTAAAATTTCTAATGACTGTGATATATTAAGAGATTGTTCTTTGACCAGTGTGGTAGCCTAAAGGTGAAGGTGTTTGCCTCTCACTCGGAAGGTTGAGAGTTCAATCCTAGGCAGCGACAAATATTTATCTATCAAGGACGCAAAGAGAAAATATCTGCTGTGAACTCTGCGTAGGTGTCAGAAAGGGCATCCAGCCAGTAAATGCTCAGCTCCTCTCAAGTTGCCCTGATACCACCCCAAAGCAAAAGATTACAGGGTCATAAAAAGAAGGAAAAAAAACAAGGAGACCTTTCTTCAATTCAGTACCTTCCAGAGAGTTTTAGATAACCATTTCCAAAACCCAAAATTCTCAGACAAAATGTCCAAAGGTAAAGAGTGTGAAAATTGTATTCCAAAAGGACTGGAGGAAATTGGTTTAGTTACCTTGCAACATTCAAATGTTGCTACAGCTAGCTTACTTTATCTTGGTCCATCATTTAGCAGGCTTGATTTCTCAGTCTTACAGAGAAATATGTCTTATACAGAAGTGGTATTCCGTAGGTTCTGACCAGTTCTGGAGAACCGGTAGCAGAAATTTAGAGTCATTCAGAGAACCGGCAAATCCCACCTCTGATTGGCCCCGCCTCCATCTCTTCTCTGTCTCCTGAGTCCCAGCTGATTGGCTGGGTCTTCTTTGGTTGCCCTGCACAGGAGAACGGAGCTGGAAAGCAGGTTAGTGGGGTGGGGAGGGAATGGGGATTTTGCAGTAACTTTCCTCTACCATGCCCACTAAGCCACGCCCACTAAGCCATGCTATGCCCACCAAGTGACGCCCACAGAACCAGTAGTAAAAAATTTTTGAATCCCACTAATGGTCCACTGCATTAGGTTTATGTCTCTCATGGCCCAGGAATCAGATTCTGACTCTGAAGAAGTTGCTCCAGATGAACCTGTGGAGTCTCAGCCTCAGGAAAAACCAAGCCAGGAAACACAAGCATCATCAGAACAAGAGCATTAATCAGATGGTAGGCATGGTTTCCAAGCCCTCTGATTTGGCAAATAGATTAAGTGTAGAGCAAAGATACTCAATAAGGTTCCTTGCCAAGCAAGAGACAAACTCTTTTCTCTGAAAATAACTGGCTTGATTTAAGAGGCAGCTCTGACCCATATTTCTTGATTAAACAACTGTCTGATTTCCTATTCTGGCAGGACAGTCCTATGAATCTTGCTTGGAAACTCTGACCTTGGACTGCCTCACAAACTTGGCTTGGCTTTTGGAACTTTGGACTGGATTTTGACTATTTTTTGGTGTGTTCCTGTCGAAAGCAGAACCACCCAGGCAAGCTTTCTTTCCAAGAGATTTTGCTGGTTTACATTCCTCCCCTTATCTGCTGTTACCTCCTCAGCCTTGAGTAAATTGCTATTCTCAGTTAGTTGCTGGGTGTGTGAATTTGAAGCCTGAAACAGAATAATATCAGTTCTATCTTTTCCCAAGACAATTTCCCAGGTGCAACATCTTCATCTTTGGGATAGCCATGTTAGAAGATTAGTTCTCGGGGGGTGGGGTGGGGGTTTGGAAGAAAGGTTTGATAAAATCTCTGTGAGAATATAAGAGCCTTACTGAATTAAGGAAAAGAACTAACATATTATGGACCTGGACAGCTGAGATGCCCATAAACAGGATATGAGATTTTTTTTCAACTATTGGCTCGTGAAAACTCATGCTAGGCATGCTTGCATACCAGAATATGAAATCAAGCAGGTGTGTTGTGTTTATTTGAATCTAGATTGATTTCACTTGAGTAGCGACTTGATAATCTTCTTTTAAGGAGAGATTGCAATTACTTCTAGGAGTTATAATTGCTGCAGCATTTAATCTCCGTGTTTGGAAATCTAAGCCTCCGTGACTTTGGAAATATATGTAGTGGAGCTGAGGAAGGCCATCCATGACCATGAAATGGTGGCTGATTGAAAGAAGGGAGAGAGATCAGAAAGACCAATGACATTGTATGGAACGGAGTGTCCTGAAAAGGGGCACAATCCTGAACACTCCATACTGCAACAATTTGGCAAATCAAAATGACCAATGCTTTAGCTCAGCAGTCCCCAATCTTTCCAGCTTGGCGGTCCAGCGTGTGGGGGGATGGGGGAGGAGAGAAAGAGGGGATAGTTTGTGTGTGATTAATAGGCACGCACATGAATCCACACAGTTCCATTTGTGCAAGTGGTGGATGTGCACACAGCTGCATTTGCACAAACTCACACAAATGTAACTTCACATGTGATTGGGAGCACCCGCCGCTCGTGCAAGTGGAGCTTTGTGCATGAACGTGAACACATGCTGCTGTTCTGACCCAAACCCTTTTCCAATAAAACAAACACGAACCAAAGGGAACAGAAATCTTTTAATGAGTACGAATCCCCGGTTAAAAGGCGGCTGCAAACTAATTAACTTTGATAAACACAAGCCTCACCAAAACTGGGCGAGGCTGCCAAGAATAATTGATAAGAAATATTTCACAACACAAGAGTCTTCAAATACCAATTTAAGATACTGGAATGTCCACAAGGCTGGAGTTTCAAAACGTCTTTGCTTCCTGCAAAGAACACCCGATCCACAGCTGGCTTTTATCTTCTTGGAGGAGGGGACATTACCTTGCAGCCTTATTCCCGAGTCTCCCGTGCTGCTGCAGCTACTCTTTCCTGAGACCAACCTTGTGCGCATGTGCACTTGGCACAGGCTCCTCGGACACCTCCTCATCACTGCTGCCAGCCCCCACAATCTCTGAAAGCAGCAGTCCACTCCCTGATAGTCCTGGCCCCTCATCTGAGTTTTCGCTCTCCTCAGCCGTCCACACCTGCTGCTGGCTAACCACAACAGCCACTTGCATACGTGGAGCCACATGCACACATACTTGCCCGCCCACTTAAATGGACTGGTTCTGAACCAGATGCGGCCCAGTAGCAGGCGGTGGCCTGGTGGGTTGGGGACCTCTGCTTTAACCTGTGAGCTATCATTTCTACACCGTTTCTTTCATCAGCATCATCATTTCCTTTTAACGATCCCATAATCCCTTGCGGGGTGGAATCTGCGGGCAACTAAAGGGAGCTAGAAGAATGTTTTTAATGGCTGGATGCCCTTCCTGTTACCAATGCGGAGTTTTGTTCAGCAGATATATATTCTCATTGTGCCCAGAGAGAGAGAAAGATCTGTTCTACCTAGGATTGAACTCACACTTCCTACTTGTGAGGCGAGAGCTCACCACGAAACAGTTTCTTTCAGCAGGGCATATTCTATTAGTTCAGTTTTCCTGCAGGAAACATATGATCATCCCTGCACTGCAGATGAGTCATGCCAGCTGCTGTCCATTTAGTAGAAGGAGGGTTTCCTTTATTCTCTCCTGCACCTGATCCTGAAACTTCTGAAGGCGGCCCATGTAATTGTAGCTCCCGTTAGGCGATGGTGTTCCCACTCCAGCGTCCATTAGGAACATTTTAGATTCTCACTACGGGTACTATTGTTAGTTATTCAACGGCAGCCCTGGTACGCTGTTACCCTTCGTGCTAAAAAGAAACAAAAGGGGTTGACGAATATTAATGGTACGTAGGAATACTGTAGAGCTCTCTGTGAAATTTAAAGCCAGATATGAATGTAGGAATGTGATTTGTGTACAATAAAATGGCAGTGAGTTTAGCAGTCGGGGGTGCAGTAAAACCATGGGAACAAGCAAATATTAATTAAACGGCTATATTTATCTTTCCCAACAGGACTGTTTGTTATTCCACGGGAATAGCTTGAAAGATAAATCAGCGTGACCAGGGATCGGTTTTTGCCAGGTAAATGAATTCCCTTTAAAAGCTAAGAATCGAGGCTGTAACTCTTCCCTTCTCGTAGTGTGCAACAAAAGGACCCTTTCCTTAAACCCAGCCTTTCTGTAATTTGGGGAACTGAAAGGACACGGGGGATCCCTTTTGTGATCCCCAAATCAGAAGGGAAGAAGACAGAGCCTTTTCAGACAAACCCATTTTATGAAGAAGTGTAGGTGTTTTCACAAGTCGCAGGAGGATTCATCGGCTGCCATGGAGTGGCTAGATTGATGCAGGGTTCAAATTGGGATCACAGAGTGGGTGGGGGAAGGAAAGGAATCTACATAGCTGCCCAGTCTTCTTTCTGCCCCTCCCCCATCCAAGTTTAATTTCTACAACCCAGGCAGACCAGAGTGGTATCTTTTGCAAAACGGGGCATGTCCTGCCTGGAAAGATTAAAGCTAAAAAGATGGATATTTCTATCTGTGTGGATGCTGAAAATGGAGGCATGAAAAAGAACAAAATGAGGAAACAAGAAAGCAAAAGAAAGAAAAGAAAAAAAGAAAGAAAGAAAAAAGAAAGCAAAAGGAAGGAAAGCAAAAAGAAAGAAGGAAGGAAAGAAAGAGAAAGAAAATAGAACGCAAAAGGGAGGAAGGAAGGAAGGAAGGAAGAGAAAGAAAGAAAGAAAGAAGAAAGAAAGAAAGAAAGAAAGAAAGAAAGAAAGAAAGAAAGAAAGAAAGAAAGAAAGAAAGAAAGAAAGAAAGAAAGAAAGAAAGAAAAGCAGCAGTTTTTATTGCAAACTTAACAAGGGACCAAGAGAGATAGAAATAATTCACTGTGCTTTCTCCAATGGAGTTTAGATCTTCTGCTCCTCTGATCTCCTCCTTCTCCTTGTAGAGAATACAGGTAGTCCTTGACTTACAACAGTTCACTTAGTGGCTATTCCAACAGCATCGAGAAAAAGGGATTTATGACTGTTTTTCACGCTTACCACCATGACGGTGTCCCTACGGTCACATGATCAAAATTCAGACAATTTTTTTTTTAATTACATTTATATGCCGCCCTTCTCCGGAGACTCAGGGCGGCTTACAGTCTATGGAGCACCATGCTAAGTGCTCGGCAATAGCCTTCATTCCCTTGTATATGCCTGCTTATTACTAGGGCTTTTGGCCCCCCCAAGCGGCATTTTTACAAAGTCAGCTTATTGCCCCCAACAATCTTGGGTCCTCAATTTACCTACCCCGAGAGGATGGAAGGCTGAGTCAACCTTGAGCCTGGTGGGATTCGAGCCTGTACCAATTGCAGGCAGCTTGCACTAAGTGCTAGATGATTAACAGCCTGCACCACCAAGGCTATAGACAATTGGCAACCAACTCGTAGTTATGACAATTGCGGTGTCCGGGGTGGGGCGTGGGGGGTGGGGGGAGTCATGGGATCCCTTTTTGTGACCTTCTGACAAACAAAGTAAAGGGGAAAACCAGATTCACAGAACAACCAGATTACTAACTTATCCACTGCAGCGATCCACTTAACAAATACGACAAGGAAGGTCGTAACGTGGAGCAAAACCCCGCTTCACCAATTTCTCACTTAGCGACATAAATATTAGGCTCAGTGGCGGTCGTAAATTTGAAGGCTACCTATACTGGAATATATTCAAGTTTAACAGATTTCAAATGTTCCAGGTTTTCATCCCACCCCTGGTCTGGAAATCAATATACCCGAGAAGCCATTGTTTTTTCTTTGCACATGAAATGGCGGTTGCTTTTATTTTCGAAACGCCCAACACAAGATGAAAGCGGTCTGTCGGAACACGGGTCCTGGGGCTTCTTTCCTGTTTTCCTCATCAAGTTTTCTCTTTTAATCACCGGCTTCGGAACTCACCAAACAGAAGGGGGATCCGTGGCGGAAACATCTATGGGCAGGCTGGGTGAGCTCAGCATGAATTCTCCATTTACTCGCCTTTCTCCCTGCAGTGCCTTATTTGTTGAAACTCCACCTAGAAAACACTGATGGTGATGATGATGATGATGCGTCAGGCAAATGAAAACTGGGATGTTTGAATATCTCTTTCGGCTTGCCAAAGGTAACAACCTTCAAAATAATCAGGAATGAAAAATATAACAAATGTCAGATGCATTAGCAAATGTCAAGTAGGAAGCAAGCCTGCAGTGAGTTTCCTGCATGCATTTCTTACCACCTTAAAATAGAATAGAATAGAATTCTTTATGGGCCAAGTGTGGTTGGACACGCAAGGAATTTGCCTTGGTGCAAATGCTCTCAGTCTACATAAAAGAAAAGATACATTCCTCAAGAGTCAAGAATCATCAGGTACAACACTTAATGATAGTCATAGGGTACAATAAGCAATCAAATCATACTAGGAAACAGTCAATATAAATCGTAAGGATGCAAACGACAAAGTTACAGTCATACAGTCACAAGTGGGAGGGGATGGGTGATAAGGAGTGATGAGAAGATGAATAGTAATTGTAGTGCAGACTTTATAAATAGTTGGACAGTGTGGAGGGAATTATTTGTTTAGCAGAGTGATGGCATTCGGGGGAAAAACTCTCCTTGTGTCTAGTTGTTCTGGTGAGCAGTGCTCTATAGTGTCGTTTTGAGGGAAGGAGTTGAATCAGTTTATGTCCAGGATGTGAGGGGTCTGTAGATATTTTCACAGCCCTCTTTTTGTCTCGTGCTGCGTACAGGTCCTCAATGGAAGGCAGGTTGGTAGTAATTGTTTTTTCTGCCATCCTAATTATCCTCTGAAGTCTGTGTCTGTTCTGTTGGGTTGCAGAACCCAACCAGACAGTTACAGTATAGAGGTGCAGATGACAGATTCAGTCATTCCTCTGTAGAACTGGATCAGCAGTTGTCTTCGGGAAGGAAAACGAGGATGGGAGGGGGAAGAATCCAGAAAGGCTCAATAAGAGAAAACGGTTGACTTGTTCTGGGCCTTTTTTGTGGATTGGGTTTGCCCTGGCGGCTCTTTTATTGCAGGACACTTTCTAAAATAGGGCTCATGATTGGGAATATGTGCTATCTGAAATAGATTCCCATTTGTCTGGGGTCCTTGGTGCCCTCTGAGCTTGGTTGTTTTCTTGCAGACGTTTCATTACCCAACTTCGCAACATTATCAGTGCCAGAAGGAGTTTGGTTGTGGAGAGGAGGAGGAGGAGGAGGAGGAGGAGGAGGAGGAAGGACGACTGTGGGGTTCATTGGTGCTCTCAAAGCTTGGTTCTTTTCTTGCAGACCTTTCATTACCCAACTATGTAACATTATCAGTGCTAGAAGGAGTTTGGTTGTGGAGAGGAGAAGGAGGAGGAAGACTGTGGTTCTTGGGTCTTCTCTGAAGAGGAGGAGAGGAGGAGGAGGAACATGGGGTCCTTGATGCTCTCTGAGCTTGGTTGTTTTCTTGCAGGCGTTTCATTACCCAATTTTGTAACCTCATCAGGGCTAGCTTTCATCTCTTTCACAGCCAGTTCATGCCAAGATTGTTTTAATTCATTTTTGCATTTCCCCCCTAATATTATTTGGTTGCTTACTGGGCTGCTGGATGTGAATAAAATGCATTTCACAGTTTCTCCTACAATGTTTACTTAAGAAAAAGAAATCGCTTTCCCGTTTCCGCGAAATGAGTTCCTATCGTTAAAAAGCACCCAAAGGAATTCATTCCTGAAAATAATCCCAATGTTCAGTACGCCAGTTACTTGATGAACTGAGTCTTCTCTGGGATTTTTTTCCTTCCTCCGGTTCCATACCTTGCCTTTATCCATCACCAAAATACGGTCGCACTCTTGAATGGTGTTTAGGCGATGCGCTATCGTCAAGACTGTGCAGTTGACAAATGCTTCTTGATTAGTCCTCTGAATCTGCATATCTGTCTCGGAATCGATAGAAGCGGTGGCTTCGTCTAGAAGGATAATCTGTGGGGAGAATTCAAACAGGTTGGGCAAAGGTCTTCTTTTTTCTACAAGTACAAGTAAGGAAAAATACACGCAAAAATACAAGCCAAGGCAACTCAACAGCTGGAGGATTGATGTGCAAAGACGGTCTTTTACAATGATTATCTGTGGAGGTTCTCAGCCATCCAGGTCATGGTTGTCCCCAAAGGGTTTTTTTTTTTCAAAAGGCAACTGGACTTTCTTTTTCTTTGAAGACATTTCACTTCTCATATAAGGAGCTTTTTCCGTTCGGACTGAATGGTGGAGGGTGGAAAGATTTGTATTCCTTGCAGACATCTGGTTATTTGCACTCTTTCTGAGAGTCGTTGAGGCCACTTGGAGGTTTATCTGTGTCCTCAGGGACACCTGAATAATGCTATAATGAATAGTTCCACGCCCATTTGCACTATTCAGGTGACCCTGAGGGCACAGATAAACCTCCAAGTGGCCTCAACGACTCTCAGAAAGAGTGCAAATGACCAGATGTCTGCAAGGAATATAAATCTTTCCGTCCTCCACCGTTCAGTCGGAATGGAAGAAGCTCCTTGGTTGAGAAGTGAAATGTCTTCAAGGAAAAACAAAGTCCAGTTGCCTTTTGAAAAAGCACCTCTGGGTTTTACAATGACCGCAGTGCATTGATGTAGTGTGGTTGGCTTGCTTTGGAATTAAAGTGCTGTATGAGTCTAGCACAGAGGTGAGATCCGACAGGGTTAACTACCAGTTCGGTTGATTTACGAGGTTCGGTGATTTACGATGTGCTTCCCTGCACGCTGCCGGGCGCTCGCCTGTAAATCGTCATCAGCACGTTGCGAGCAGAGAAGCAGCCTTTCAAAAAGCCCCTTTTTTCCTGCTTTTTAAACTGCAGCTGTGCCTCGCACGGCAGCTGAAGTTGAAAAAATCAGGAAATAAAGGTCAGGTAAGAGCCCGGGTGGGCAGGTGAGCAAAAACATCAGCAGACATAGGACCGGTTCTATGTCTGCTGCTCTTCAGAGCTACCGGTTCTACAGAGGTGGACAGAACCGGTAGAAACCCACCCCTGCATAGTGATGTGCAGATGGTACATGTTGCACAAAGATAGCTGTGGTTTATTTACATACCCTAAGGATTGTATTGTGTAAATCAAGGCTTTGTTGTTGGTTGTTTTCAAGTAAACTTGGGATTTGATAACAGAACAGTGTTGGAAGGGACCTTGGAGGTCTTCTAGCTCAACCCCTGCTCAGGCAGGAAACCCTATACCGTTTCTTCCTGTAATCCTATACAAATGGTTGTTCAATCTCTTCTTCGGGAGATTGCCTGGATTAGGGTTTTTTTTTGGCCAGGTCTTTCAGAAGTGGCTTGCCATTGCCTCCTTTCTAGAGTTGAGAGAAAGTGACTGGCCCAAGGTCAGCCAGCTGCTTTTGTGCCCAAGGCAGGGCTGGAACTCAGGGTCTCTCCATTTCTAGCTTGGTGCCTTCACCGATTGCAACAAACTGGTTTCTAGTGAATCAAGGCTGCACACGTAATAACCAAACATTCCTGGCTTTGCTTAGTAAAGGCAGAGGAAGCTCCTTGGGCCGTGCAAATAGTCTCGTGTATCCTGGAGTAACTTAGCCAGGGATCTCTCTCTATGATCGTGCGTATGCACCCAAGTCGAGATCCAGAAATGGAGCAGTCGGTTGGGTTTATAGAGATCTCTCACTCTTTGAATCTGCTCATGAACCTTCTGTGAACGACCCATGGAAGTTCCTCTGGGCAGGCAGCTGTAAGGCCCTTCATCAAGGTTTAAGCACAGGTAGTCCTCGACTTACAACCACAATGGAGCCCGGAATTTCTGCTGTTAAGTGAGCTTGGTCCCACTTTACGACTTTTCTCGCCTCCGTTGCTAAGCGAACCACTGCAGTTGACCCGGTTGTAAAATGAATGCGGCTACTTCATCGGCTTCGCTCTCGTCAGAAAGGGATGACGTGACAATCCCCCCTGGGATGCTTCAACCGTCATAAGTCTGAACCAATCTGGATTTTGAGCACGTGACTGCCAAGGTCATACGTTTGGAAAACGGTCACAAGTCAATTTTTTTTCCTCAGTGGCGTTGTAACTTTGAACGGTCACTAAATGAATTGTGGTAAGTCGAGGACTACCTGTAATGGTCTAGATTTGCACATTTAGACTGGATGGTGTTTCTTTGCTTTGGAGAGAACCTTTTTGCAGACTGGCTTTCAGCAGGTTCTGACCAGTTCTGGAGAACCGGGAGCGGAAATTTTGAGTCGCTTGGAGAATCCCACTTCTGACTGGCCCCGCCCCCATCAATTCTCCGCCTCCGGAGTCCCAGCTGATTGGCTGGGTCTTCTTTGGTTGCCCTGCACAGGAGAACAGAGCTGGAAAGCAGGTTAGTGGGGTGGGGAGGGAATGGAGATTTTACAGTATCTTTTCCCTGCCACACCCACCAAGCTACACCCACCAAGCCACACCCACATAACACCCCACCCACCAAGCCACGCCCACAGCTGATCAGTTGGGTCTTCTTTGCACAGGAGAACGGAGCTGGAAAGCAGATTAGTGGGTGGGGAGGGAATGGAGATTTTACAGTATCCTTCCAAGCCACACCCACCAAACCATGCTCACCAAGCCAAGCCACACCCACAGAACCGGTAGTAAAAAATTTTGAATCCCACCACTGGCTTTTCGGTGAGGAAGGCAGCAAAATGTCAGAATAGGTATTTTCGGAACAAAAAGCAGGATGCCAGGCAGAGATACCGAGCAAGCCAGTTGTCCCTTAGCGCCTATTTAACCGAACAAATATTTGGTTTTCTTATTAACAAGATCAGGTAGAGTTGACATTTTGCATGCAGATGGAGCCTTTACACAATAGCACCACCTTCCTTTTTTCGTAAAGAATAGCAACCCCAGGGAGCAGAACTGGGCCTCGTGGATAAACCAGAATTGGCTGGAATAGCGACAGGAATGTCCTGCGGGCCCAGTTTAAAATAAAATAAAACAAAATAACATTATTACGATAGTGTTGGAGCTGCAGTATTGTTTAAACAGTCCGTCATTTGAGCAAGGTGAAACAAATCACCGAAGCCAGTGTTTCAAAACATTCAGTCTCTTAAATAGGCAAACAATTGCTTAAATAAAGCACAGGGTCAGGCCCCTTAGAAGAAAAACTTGGGAGGAGAGCTGGTAAAATTACTGAAGAGAGCTTTTATAAAAGCCAAGTGCTGCTGGGAAGCTTCTCCCCAATTTCATAATTGACCATAACAGAATAACAGAGTTGGAAGGGACCTTGGAGATCTTCTAGTCTAACCCCTTGTTCAAGCAGGAAGCCTTATACCATTTCAGACAAATACCTGTTCAGTTTCTTCTTAAAAGCATCCAGTGTTGGAGAATCTACAATTTCTGGAGACGAGTTGTTTCACTGGTTTATTGTTCTCACTGTCAAGAAATTTCTCTTAAGTTCTAGATTGCTTCTCTCCCTGATTAGTTTCCACCTGTTGCTGTTTCTCCTACTTTCAGGACAGTGGTGGGATTCAAAAATTTTTATTACCGGTTCTGTGGGTGTGGCTTGGTGGGCATGGCAGGGGAAGGATACTGTAAAATCTCCAATCAGAGGTGGTATTTGCCGGTTCTCTGAGCTACTCAAAATTTCCACCACCGATTCTCCAGAACTGGTCAGAACCTGTTGAATACCACCTCTGCTTCAGGACAGAAGAAGACCACAAAAAGAACCACCCTTCTGCTGGGACAGTTCCAAAAGGGTCATCTAAATGTTCCAATGTCCTCCAAAAAGTCATCACACTTCAAAAGTTGATTTGATTTGAAAAGAAACAAAGGGCTGCTGGATCATCCAATTTGGATGTAACTAATCTGATCTGAATCAACCAACAAACTGGATCATCTAAGTTGAGTTGGAGATCTGGTTGAATCAAAACCCCAAACCGAACCGTTGTCGATCCCCAGAATCATTCCTACTTCTACTTAGAGCAGGGGTCTTCAAACTTGACAGCTTTAAGACTTGTGGATTTCAACTCCCAAAATTCCTCCTCCGGTCATGTTAGCTCAGGAATTCTGGGACTTGGAAGCCCACAAGTCTTAAAGTTGCCGAGTTTGAAGACTCTTGGCTTAGAGCAGAAGTTTCCAAACTTGGCAACTTTAGGACTTGTGGGCTTTCAATTCCCAGAATTCCTCCTCCAGTCATGTTAGCTCAGGAATTCTGAGAGTTGAAAGTCCACAAGTCTTAAAATTGCCAAGTCTGGGGGGCCCTGGCTTAGAGCCTTGTGTGCATAATCATACCAGGGATATAATCTGACTTGCCTTTCAGTAGTAGTATCAAAGGGCTGGAAGGGACCCTGAAGGCAGGAGACAGCGTTTTAATGAAGAACGGTTGCAGGAATTGGGTATGGCTAGTCTAGAGAAAAGAAGGACTAGGGATGACATGATAGCAGGGTTCCAGTATTTGAGGGGCTGCCACAAAGAAGAGGGGGGTCAACCTATTTTCCAAAGCACCACAAGGCAAGGCAAGCAACTAATGGATGGAAACTAATCAAGGAAGAGAAGCAACCTGGAATGAAGGAGAAACTTCCTGATAGTGAGAACAATTATGGCTTCCCTCCAGAAGTTGTGGAGGGTTTAAAGAAGAGATTGGACAGCCTCTTGTCTGAAATGGTATAAGGTCTCCTGCCAGAGGAGGCGGCTGGACTAGAAGACCTCCAAGGTCCCTTCCAGCTCTATTCTGATTGATTCAGGGCTGGGCTGCTGGGAGTTTGCAGGCGTCCGGGGGAGCCTCTAGCTAAGATTCTATGTAGTTTGGGAACCCCCATATCCCACTCCTGGCTGGCCCCGCCCACCCTGCCCCTCCCCTCCCAGGAATCCCCACACAGCCCGTTTTGGATGCAGGTAAGTGCAGGGCACGTGCGGATGAAAAACGGGCCTCCCAGAAATTCGGGCCCATTTCCAGCTTCCAGAGAACCTCTGGAGACCAAGGAGGCTGTTTTCATCCTCCTGAAGGCTTGAGAAAAGCCTCCGGAGTCCACCATGGTGCAGGAGGCCAACTAAGCCACACCTACCATGGCCATGCCCACCCAGCAACCAAGAAGCAACCGTTGCTAAAATTTTGAAGCCCACTCCTGGATTGATTGATTGGTTGGTTGATAGCTGGAAATGCAGGCTGAGCAAATCTTTTAACTTTGAGGGGCTCTTTTAAGTATTCAAGACCAGCCTGAATCTTGTCCGCCGGACTCACTTTGGAGTTTCGCAGGAGGGCTCTCGCCATGCAGAGCAGCTGTCGTTCCCCCATTGAAAAATTCTCCCCGTTTTCGACCACTTCTGCTTCCAGCTTTCCTGGTAGTTTGGAAATCTAAAGCAAGGAAGGGAGGGGAAGGTGGGGGGAGGAAGGGAAAATACCACACAGCTGAAACGTTCTCTTGGAGGCTCACAATAGCTGAAGGCGGGCTATGGGTTTTAACAATGATACCGATGCTGCTCTGTTGGGTCAAAGTGATGCGGATGTAAATGGAGCGTGCGATCAGTGACACAGATGCTAGGTGACAGGCAAGGGAGAAGGCTGGCAAACAGGAGAAAGGAGCAGCAGCGAGGGAGGGAGGGAGGGAGGGAGGGAGAGGGAGGGAGGAAGAGGGAAGGAAGGAGGGAAGGAAGGAAGGAAGGAAGGAAGGAAGGAAGGAAGGAAGGAAGGAAGGAAGGAAGGAAGGAAGGAAGAAAAAAAGAAAAGAAAGAAAGAAAGAAAGAAAGAAAGAAAGAAAGAAAGAAAGAAAGAAAGAAAGAAAGAAAGAAAGAAAGAAAGAAAGAAAGAAAGAAAGAAAGAAAGAAAGGTAACATTTTGCACTGTAACCAACATCTAGGGATTGGGAATATCTTCTCTTTCCAACAAGTAAACTCTACGGGATGCAGACATGTTATAGTTCGTATCTCAAGGAAGTGAATAGTTCTCATAAAATTTGCCTTGGGATGTTAAAGAATCCAATGATGGCTAACTTGTTTGAATCTATCATCTCTATCTATCTATCTATCTATCTATCTATCTATCTATCTATCTATCTATCTATCTATCTATCTATCTATCTATCATATACCATCTATTTTTCATCTATCATCATCCTCCTTCCCTCCCTCCTTCTTTCCTTCTTTCTTTTCTTTCTTTCTTTCTCTTTGTCTATATGTCCCAATGTCTATATGTTCCAAAGGTGCTTTTTCAAGAGGCAACTGGACTTTCTGGTTTTTCTTTGATGACATTTCACTTTTCATCCAAGAAGCTTCTTCAGCTCTGATGGAGTTTTTCTTTTCTTCAAAGAAAACCCAGAAAGTCCAATTGCCTCTTGAAAAATACATCTTTGGGACAATCATGACTGGATGACATAGAACTATCTATCTATCTATCTATCTATCTATCTATCTATCTATCTATCCATCTCTATCTATGTATCTATCTATGTATCTATGTATCTATGTATCTATCTATCTATCTATCTATCTATCTATCTATCTATCTATCTATCTATCTATCTATCTATCTATCTATCTATCTATCTATCTATCTATCTATCTATCTATCTATCTATCTATCTATCTATCTATCTATCTATCTATCTATCTATCTATCTATCTATCATCTATCTATCCATCTCTATCTATGTATCTATGTATCTATGTATCTATGTATCTATCTATCTATCTATCTATCTATCTATCTATCTATATCTATCTATCTATCTATCTATCTATCTATCTATCTATCTATCTATCTATCTATCTATCTATCTACCATCTTTCTTTATATATCAATTATATTTATATCTGTATATCTATATCTACATACATAGATATCCCTATATATCTCTTTCTATGTCTATCTCTATCTATATCAACTGTCTTTCTATCGATTTTTCTATCTTATCGCTATCTCTACTGATCTATAGATCTATTCATTCCACATGCTGTCTTTTTTTTTTTTAACCAGCAAATAATAATATGCAGTATCAAAAACACAAACCACATACCTTGCTCATCATAAAGGTTTGGTTCAGAACTTGCCAAATTTGATCATCAGTGTGGTTAAAAAGAGGATCTAAGTTGTATCTGCAAGGCAGGAATTGGTAGTTTGGAAAAAATGAAGTGTCCACTCCAAGGATAACACAACTCTAACGTTATTTGTAGGCTGTCCTAGTGCATGTGATTATTTTGCAAATCAGACTAAATGGAGAGAGGTGGACTCAAACTGTACTAGGCATGTCCCAGGAGTAGAATCTTTGGATTGCTAAAGTTGGACGACGACGATGATGATAATGATGATGATGTTATCCATTTAGTCGTGTCCGACTCTTGGTGATTCTGCAGGCCAGATCTCTCCATATCTTCTGATCTTCCACTGCTTCTTTTGAGTTTTTCTATACTCTGGCTGGTATCAGTTAGGTCGGGGTCTCAAACTTGATTTCATTGAGGGCTGCATCAGGGTTGTGTTTGACCTTGGGAGCTAGGGTGGGCGTGGCCAGGGTGGGTGTGGCCAGCTTGACATCACTCATGTTGGGGTTGCCTATGGTGACCCAAATGCTCCCCCAGCAAAAACGGGCTCCTGAGCTCCATTTTCAGCTGCGACAGCCTCCTGCAGCCCTCTGCCAGTGAAAATGGAACTTGGGTGGGTTACACGTGCCCCCCCTGGGCCCCGTTTTTGCTGGTAGGGGCACCACGAGCCGGTCCTTCGCTGTTTCCAGGGCAGCCCCATGGGCCAGATCTAAGCACTCTGTGGGCCAGATCTCGCCCCCAGCTGGGCCTTGAGTTTAACATCCCTGAGCTAGGCTATTTGGTAAATTAATATAAAATATTGCCTCTGTTTTATTCACTTACACTGTACATTCTTCAGAGTGTGTGTGTGAGAGAGAGAGACCCATCCTTGACAGAAGTCAAAAGAGCTAATGGGGCTTTGGAGTCTCGTCCCCCCCCCAAAAAAAAATATCCCAAACCACCAAGTTTCCAATCCTTTGCTATTCCTGAAAGGGAATGCTGACAACCATGTTGCTTTCTGGGATATTTTTCATCGGGATAGTGAAAATCATCTTACGTCCCAGTTTGAGCTGAAATAGCCTTTTAAGTGCAAAGCAGCTATGGACCTTGGTTTAGCATAAGATGATCCAGTGGCAATCATTCATTGAAGAGCCACGGTGGTGCAGTGGTTAGAACGCAGTACTGCAGGCTACTTCTGCTGCCTGCCGGCTGCCTGCAATTTGGCAGTTAGAATCCCACCAGGCTCAAGGTTGACCAGCCTTCAAATCCTTCTTAGGTGAATAAAATGAGGACCCAGATAGTTGGGGGCAAGAGGCTGACTCTGTAAACCACTTAGAGAGGGCTGTCAAGCACTCTAAACATGTAAGTGTAGAGCTATTCCTTCCTTCCTTCATTTCATGGTGGCACAGTGGTTAGAATGCAGCATTGCAGGCTAACTCTGCTCACAGAGAGGAGTTTGATCCTGACTGGCTCAAGGTTGACTCAGCCTTCCATCCTTCCGAGGTGGGTAAAATGAGCACCCAGATTGTTGGGGGCAAGAGGCCGATTCTGTAAACCGCTTAGAGAGGGCTGTAAAAACACCGTGAAGCAGTAGATAAGTCTAAGTACTATTGTTATTGCTATTCACGGAATTAATCCCAGGATCTGGCTTCACCCAATGGTTAAGTTCAATAAGCCGCTTTATGGCTCAACATGGCAATGAATCTATTGGCTGTGTTTGCATACAATATAATGCAGAAAACTGTGTGGGATGAGTTTTCACAACCATCCCAGCAAAGAGGCAGGAAGACCGATAAGCCCGAGGGACGGAGGACTGTTCCAAGGCCTGGCCCTCTCCCAATTTAATCAACAGAGTCATTATAACTCACAACGCTGGGTAGCCTCGCCATAAGGTGTTAGACTAGCACTGATTAGACCCAAGCTCTGGCTTTCATTTGCCCAGGGAATGTGTGGGTATGATGGAAAGATGAAACAAACCCCTGCCAATGGGAAAGAGATAAATGGAGCATCAAGGGAGTAGGAAGTTCGAAATAGGATTTTCAGCGCTGGGAAAGAACGAAGCAGGAGGAAGAAATTAATTTAAAACAATCCTGCCTCCTCTGTGTTCATTGTAAGGTCTGTTAGAAAGAAACCCTGATGGGTCTAGAAAAAAAATCTATTCCAGGTAGTCCTTGATTTACAACAGCTCGTTTAGTGACTGTTCAAAGTTTACAACAGCACTGGAAAAACTGGCTTATGACCGTTTTTCACACTGATGACTGTTGCAGGTTTGGCAACTGGCTCATATTTATGAGGGTTGCAGTGTCTTGAGGTCATGAGGTCCACTTTTGTGATCTTCTGACAAGCAACGTCAATGGGGAAAGCCAGACTGGCTTAACAACCGTGTTACTAACTCAAGAACTGGAATATTTCACTTAACAAAGCTGGCGAGAAAGGTCAAATTGAGACCAAACTCTCTTAGCAACTGCCTTGCTTAGCAATAGAAATTTTGAGCTCAATGGTGGCCGTATGTCAAGGACTATCTGTATTATACCCTATTGCCAGGAAAATTATTTCTGGACCTTTTACTGTTCTTCTTGCCTTCTTGGAAGGGCTAAGATGGAGCGACGCTGGGACCGTCTCTGTCATCCCAAGTGCCCAGAGAAGATACAAATAAACACTTATAATAAAAATAATCCGAGAGTTTGGAACATTAAAGACAAGGGATGAAATAGCAGCCGGTCAGTTAAGGGCTAATTTGGTGCAAATAATGTCTTCCAAAAAAAAGCAAGGTCAATTAAATTACAGTCTCCTCATTCACAGCCTGCTTCTCCAGTCACCCCAGATTGTAAGCCAGAGATCATCAATCCTTTGGAAACTACCTTTAGTGGTCTTGGTTATGCTGTGGCAGGAAAACTAAAGGTAAAGAAATCTCTGTGAATTTTACTCCGCTAGTTGTTGCTGACCCTAGTTCATCTCTGTTTTAAGGCCATTGAGCCAGCGCTGTCCGAAGACATTTCCGTGGTCATGTGATCAGCATGATGTCTTAGAGGGCTTTTCCTCCCCACCAAAGTGGTACCTATTTATCTACTTGCATTTGCATGCTCTCGGATTGCTAGGTTGGCAGGAGTTGGAATGAGGATGGGAGCTCACCCCGTCTCGTGGTCCTGGGTCTCAAACCCGGGTTGCCGGCTTTCCAACTGACAACTCCAATGTCTTAATTACTGAGTCACCGTGCTGCTACTCCCACCCACCCCCAGTGGCAGGAAAGGTTAATGGATAATTGCAACAGCTACCTTATTGTACCTACAAACAGAACAGGATCTTGCGGAATGATGGACAGCTTTGAACGTAAAGATTCCAGGCTAATGTTGCGGTAGTCGATGCCATCAATGATGATCGTGCCAGATGTTGGTTCCACGAGTCGAAACAGAGCAGCTCCTAAGGAGGACTTTCCTGCAAGTTTTGAACAATGCCAACATGGGTCCTTTTTAAATGAGATTTTCCATCATTTTAAAAAAATGTCAGAAAAATATAAGGAAATAATGTATCTAATAGTCCATGTATTGATGACGACTAAAATATTATGTGCACAATATTGGAAAATGAAATCATTCCTCCAGAAACAGAAATAATAAGAAAAATTATGGCACGTGCAGAATCAGATAGGTTAACTTTAGAAATAAAAGACAAAGGAGAGTCTAAATATTATAAAACATGGAATAAATTTTACCAATGGTTATATAATAGAAGACAAGGTTGAAATATTAGTAGTTATGATTAGATTAATTGGTAATTAATATATTAAACAAGGAGATTGTAAATGATGAAGTAAAATGTATATATGTATAACAAGGATAAGTTGGATGTATTGTGTTATATTTGCATAATTAAAATTAAAATTAAATTTAAAACTATATAGGCCAAGCCAAGGATGCCAACATCCGAGAGCCAAGAAATATTTTTTTCTGGAAATCTAGGATTTTCAGTAAGCAAAAGAGTATTTAGATTGCTATTTAGATTTCACACCAGTGTCCCAAAAGTCTCAGTGCAGGTTTAAGCTTTCAAAGCGTCACATTTTAGTACAGTGTTAAGCTTTCAAAGCTTTAAAAAAAATGGCACTAAACCTTCTGGGATACCCTCTTTGTGCTTCCAGGTTTAGAAAGTGTAAATTGAATGTGGCGAAATATTTGATTAAAGAACCTCCCAGTCTTCCAATTTGCTGTGTCCAATCCCAGAATGGATCTGTTTTGAGTTAAGAACCGTCTTCTCCAGGGGTGGGATTCAATTTTTTTAATTTTTTTAATTGGTTCTGTGGGCGTGGTTTAGTTGGCGGGGGGCTTGGTGGTCATGTGACTGGCTGGGTGTGGCCAACTCAACATCACTCACATTGAGGCATGCATCTCCTCGCTTGGCCTCACATGATTGTGGGGATGCTGCAACAGTCGTAAGTGTGAAAAACAGTCATAAGTCACTTTTTTCAGTGCCTTTGTAACTTTGAATGGTCACTCTACACAAGCAAAGTACCAGCAAAGGAGGGGAAAAAAACTCCAGAGAAGTTCCTGAGACAGGAAGTCTAGTCCTGACAAGAATGTAATAAGAGTTAATGGAGAGGCAGTTTCTGTAAGCAACACCAGAATGTTTCCTTCCTGCCTTCCTTATAGGATTAGGCCAGTTATTTCTTCTAACAACCGGTTCTCTGAACTGCTTAGAATGTTAACAACCGGTTCTAGCGAATAGATGTGAACCTGTAGAATCCCACCCCTGGTCTTATCCTTTCAAGGTTGGATTATTCCATGATGGAAATTTGTGCAGATCTCTATGAGGCAAGGTGACCTTGAGGACCTCACATTCTTCTGGAAGGTAATAAGAGAGCATTTTTCATCTGTCATCAGGAATGTATTTTGGAGAAGGGAATACATTTTTCTACTTCTGCATATGCCAGGATGTGTTGACCTAAGCTCTCTTCCCTCCTTATTTTCCATTGGAACTGGAGTCTCCAACTTGGGCAACTTGAAGACTTGTGGACTTCAAATCCCAAGATTCTGGCTGGGGAATTTTGGGAGTTGAAGTCCACAAGTGTTAAAGTTGTCAAGTATGGGGATCCCTATGCTTGAAAAACTACTGGAAGAGCACAGAATAAATAGTTAGTGGAAGATTTGGGAAAGAGAGAGAAGAGAGGGAGGGAGGGGAAGAGGGAGGGAGGGGAAGAGAGAGAGAGAAGAGAGAGAAAGAAAGAGAGAGAGAGAGAGAAAGAAAGGAGAGAGAGAGAAAGAAAGAGAGAGAGAAGAGAGAGAGAGAATGAGAATCATAAACCTGACCAACAGGAGAAATTTGTTTGAAGGCTTGCAGAAGTGCAACTGGCCCCAAATATCACCATTTCAACAGTTAGGAGCAAAATGGATTCAAACTGAATCTGGTAGATTTTTATTTATTTATTTGATTTGTCAATCACTTACAAGTTAATAGGTATAAGTATATACATAGTTATGAATACATGAAATGGGTACATATAAAAAAAATATTAAGACAGGGACAGTAGGCACGTTGGTGCACTTTTGCACACCCCCTACAGACCTCTTAGGAAAGGGTTGAGGTCAATAGTAGATAGTCTAAGGTTTAAGTTTGGGGAAGAAACCATAGAGTCAGGTAGAGTATTCCAGACATTGACCACTCTGTTGCTGAAGTTGTATTTCCTGCAATCAAGTTTGGTGCGGTTAACCTTGAGTTTGTATCTATTGCGTGCTATTTCTGAGGATTCATCTGACTCATCTGACTGTTACTTAATCTCTTGGCTCTTCCTCCTGTCTCCCAAGGTCCTTCTCACATACCATTACAAAACCAAAGAATGCCATACCTTTCTTTGGTAAAAGGAAGAACTGTATATGGGATGAAATTGTTTTTTTAATTGTTCAATACAATGTAGAATCTCCATCGGTCAGGTCAAAAAGTTATGTGTTCACTTTCTCGGTCTTTACAACGCCTCCCCATTTATTCCCATACTTGAGTAAATAATAAAGAAACAGGCATTTCATTATCTACAATGTACAAAGCAATGGACGGAATAGATTTATACCTGAACCTGTCCGGCCAATGATCCCAATTTTTTCTTTAGCATGAATGTGGATGTTGATGTCATGGAGTACAATGGGACTATTTTCTCGATATTTCATCTGATAGTTCTTAAAAATGATTTCCCCCTGATCGGGCCAGCCTGGAGGAGGGGTGATCACGGGAGGGATCTCTGATCCTTCAGGAGTGCATTTCTGAAGGAAACAAAGAAAGAGCATCTGGAATCCATATCTGTCAGTCTTTTATGGTAGACAAGAACCAATTATAAGCTTTATTATAGCAGTTGCTATATTATATGGTATTATAAGGTTACCATAACAGAATATAGGTAGTCCTTGACTTACAACAGTTCGCTTACTGATCCTTCAAAGTTACAACAGCACTAAAAAGTGCGACTTATGACTGTTTTTCATAGTTATGACCATTGCGGCATCCTCATGGTCAAATGATCCTAATTCAGACTAGGAGCTGACTTGTATTTATGACGGTTAGAGTGTCCTGGGGTCATGTGATCATCTTTTTGGGCAACCTTCTGACAAGCAACATCAATGCGGAAGCCATACCTCATTTAACAACCCGGTTACTAATTTATCAACTGCAGTGATTCACTTAACAACAGTGGCAAGATAAGTCATAACCTGGGGCAAAAGTCCCTTAATACATGTCTCACTTAGCTACCTAAATGTCAGCATTCCAGCAACCCTCCAATCTGACCAATAACCCCGAGATAGATGTCTCTCAAAGGTTCCTTTATTGGGATAGTAACTGGCACATCTGTGGAATTCCGAATCTGAAAGTTTCGCGCTTCTTTGCAAAAGTCAAAACTACAAATCCATCCCCACCTTAACCATCACCACATCACGTGGTCCAATCACCATCTGTCCCAAAGTAAGATTCTGTTCTGACCCACGCCCTTTTCCAACAAATCAATACAATCCAAAAGGAGCAGAAACCTTGTAATGCTTTTGCAAAATGATTAGCTGTGATAAGCACAAGCCTTGCCAAACTGTGCGAGACTTGCCAAAAGATAACAGACAAGAAATAATTTGCAATACAAAAATCTTCAAATACAAACTCAGGATACTAGAATGTCCACGAGGCTGGAGTTTCAAAACGTCTTTGCCTCCTGCAAAGTACATTCGTTTCACAGCTGGCTTTTATCTTCTTGAAGGAGGGGCCATTACCTTGCAGCCTTACTCCCGAGTCACCCGTGCTGTTGTAGTTGGTCCTTCCTCTGAGCAATCCTGTATGCACACACACTTGACACAGGCTCCTCAGGAACCTCCTCATCGCTGCTGCCAGCCCCTACAATTTCTGAAGGCAGCAGTCCACTCCCTAATGATCCTGGCCCCTCATCTGAGTCCTCACTCTCCTCACCTGTCCACAACTGCTGCCGGTTAACCACAACAGATTCCCATTTCCCTCCGTGACCTTGAACCAATAAAATAATTTTATTTTGCCTCACTAGTTATATTCAAATGAATTCCTCCCTCCCACTTTCTCAGGCTCAATTGTGGCAGCGTGGGAGCATCGAATCTCAATATGGCTTCCAAAGCTGACACTAAATTTTGGGCTCAATTGTGTGGTAAATCAAGGGCTGCCTGTATTGCAAATCTGAATGCATGTCCTTCCTCTTTTCTTTTACCTTCTAGAGAATTAGAGAGTATCAAAAATGAGATGCTTTCTGAATTTACATTTCTGCTTTCAACTTAAATTTCTTTTGTTTGACCAGTTTCTTATTTGGGCCATTTTCCTTCTGTTTCTCAAGGTTATTGCTACTGCCCGTTAGGGTATCATTATAACTTTAGTTAAAGATTAGAATTACCAGAAGTTGAACATTTCCATAATTTGAGGCTCAAGTGAGGCTCATGTTATTGGTTGGTTATTTCTGGCATTTGTTGCAAGAGACATTCTAAAAATAAAATTGGGGGGATAAACATGAAAAAAAAAAACCCTTCCTCCCCTTTCTTTCACCTATTACTTAAAGCTAATGTTTTGCGTAATTATAGCAGTGGATACTTGACATCTGAGTCACTTTCAGTTAAAAGAAGAAATGGAAAATTAGATCTATAAACTAGTAAATGCCAACTCGATACTGTATTTACACCAGCACTTCAACCATGACAACAACAACTTCTATTGATTTACGCGTCGTGTTCTGGCTTTCTGCAAATATTATTTTTGCGTTTGGGGTGCATGAAAAACAACATGGAAATCTCAACATTCGTTCCTCTGACGGGGAACCTTTCTTACCACAATGTATTCGGTTATCTGCTCCACAGAAGTAAATCTGGCTTGCACTTCGATGCACGATCTCACGCATACTTGAAGAAGTCCACTTAGCTAGAAAAAAAACAATGGGGAAAGAGAGAGATCGTAGGAAACCTAACTCTGTGGAGAGATCTTCTGAAGGGACAAATCCAATCAGTTCCACCACAGTTTCATAGGTACAAGCAAACCACAGTACTGTAGATTTGCATGAGTAGGCAGCAGAGCAGAGGTGATCTTCAGCAGGTTCTGACCAATTCTGGAGAACCGGTTGTGGAAATTTTGAGTAGTTCGCAGAACCAGCAAATACCGCCTCTGACTGGAGATTTTACAGTATCCTTCCCCTGCCACGCCCACCAAGCCACGCCCACAGAACCAGTAGTAAAAAAAATTTGAATCGCACCACTGCAGCAGAGGTGGTATTCAACCGGTTCTGACCAGTTCTGGAGAACCGGTAGTGGACATTTTGAATAGTTTAGAGAACCGGCAAATACTCCCTCTGACTGGTCCCGCCCTCAATTCTTCTCTGTCTCCCAAATCCCAGCTGATTGGCTGGGTCTTCTTTTGTTGCCCTGCATAGGAGTACAGAGCTGGAAAGCAGGTTAGTGGGGTGGGGAGAGAATGGGGATTTTATAGTATCCTTCCCCTGCCACGCCCACCAAGCCATGCCATGCCCACCAAGCCACGCCCACAGAACTGGTAGTAAAAAAAAATTGAATCCCATCACTGGTAGGCAGCATACATATGTGGCCTCAATAAATAAATCAGGAATGAATTTAAAAGGAGATTAGAGAAATCCACGAAGGATAAGCCTCTTGGCTTATCAAAAATCCCATTTCACAAACTGGAAATCTCTTGACTTTTATTGTGGGTGAACAGTAGCCGGGGTGCTGCTGTACACATATTCAGTTTACGAAATTCTGGCCACTATTATGAAACCACAATATTAGATAAATGCATATCCAATCCAACACGGGACTTCTCGCCTTCTGGAATTCACGTGAATGTGATTTGGGATCTCCCTTTTTGGAAATGTGCTGGAAGGGTCAATCCTTTGACGGGGGTAGATCAACTATTAAAATTATGATTAAGATTGCATGAAAAAATGTACAAATAGTCCTTGAGTTACAACCACAACGGAGCCCAACATTTATGTTGCTAAGTGAAACATTGGCTAAGGGAGTGTTGCCCCATGTTATGACTTTTCTTTCCACAGCTGTTAACTTAGGAATGCAGTTATTAAGTGAATCTGGCTGTCAAGCCTGAAATTGACATATTGTGTAGCCATTTTATTTAGCCTTATTATATATTCCTTTTCTTTCTTTCTCTTTGCTGGTTATGGGGGGAAGGGTTTCGGGATTGCTATATTCCTAAGGTGGGAGGGGTGGAGAGGGAGAGAGTTGTTTAGGCTAGGTGGTTCTCCTTCCCGTGGGAACAAAAGCTGAGGCTGATGAGACCTGGAGGTGGAGATTGATGACGCCAGGCAAACGTTGATTTACTTCTATTGGGGAATGTGACTTTTGGGGGCTGTTTCTAATTTCCAATATTATGTGGTGTCATTCAGATCCAGAATTACAACAGACGTTGCCAATTTGATGCTTTCCTAAATAAAAGATATTGTTTTGGAAGATGGACTTTGCTCTTTTCTTTTTAAATGGATTTCATCACTTGGAAACCTGACACTGGCTTTCCCCCATTGACTTTGCTTATCCGAAGGTCACAACAAGTGACCCCCGGGGATACTGTGACCGTCATAAATACGAACCAATTTCCAGGCCTCTCAATTTTGATCAGCTGACCATGCAGGGATGCTGCAACGGTCATAAGTGTGAAAAACGATCATCCATTTTTCCAGTGCCGTCGTAACTTTGAACGGTCACTAAATGAACAGTCGTAACTGGGGGGGAGGAGATACCCGTGCAGTTGTAATTTTTATTGTCCTTAAAGTTGCTTTCATGCAAGCAAAATATTTTAAAAGAAACGGCAACTCCCCTGTGGCAAATATTTTGCTTAGTTCCGTCATGGGAAACCTATGGCACGTATGCTGGAAGTGGCACGCAGAGCAATTCCTACCGGCATGTGAGCAGTCGCCTGGAACTGCTCCACTGAGCATGCTTCACTGGCTTAGGCCATTTGCATTTTTGAGCATCATTGGCTCAATACAGAATATATTGGCCCTACTCTTGGGCCAGGACAGGATGAAGCCACGATATCAAAGGACAGAGCAGGTTCCCCCAAATAAGATATGAAGGCTTCCAAAACTTGCAGGAGTATAGTAAAGTGGTAGGGGGGAAAGTGTTCTACCAGAGGGCCGGATTTGCTTTGGTGTGTGTGTGTGTGTGTGTGTGTGTGTGTGTGTTATTTTTAATTGGTATCCCGAGACCCACCATATGGAGAAAGCTGCACATGGCTTTTCTACGTGGATGTTTTTATCAATCCGCTTTGGGGGCTGCAGTATGCGTTTGAAAAAGGAGGGGGGCTTAGGATGGAAGAATTCCAAATCTAAGTATTTGATTCTGAGTTCAATACAAAAATACACTGCCATTTCCTTCTCCTGAAGCTTTTCATCACTTCAGGCCCATTTTTTATGGAAGGAGGTACATAGGTAGTCCTTAACTTCTGACCACACTTGAACCCAGCGTTTCTATTGCTGAGATGTTTGTTAAGTGGGACACATAGTCACCATAGTCACTATGACCATGATTCATGTGCTTTCACAATTGGCATGCATTTACAAGAGTTGTAGCATCCCGGGATCACATGACTGCTATTTGTGACCTTCTCAGGTGCCTTGTGACAAGTAAAGTCCTTAACTTAAGTGTTGGAACTTATTGTTGGAATGCATTTCTATGCAATAAGTAAGTAGTATTCAGCCAGTAGATGGCAGTATCTACAAGTTTGCTTCCGTGGTATGTTCTTTATGCTCTTTTGTTCTAAGTAGAGTTTCCTGTTTCCTGTTTCAGTAAAGCAGTTGAGCAGTAAAGCACATGGTGACTGTATTCTTTGTTGCTCTGTGATGCTGTATATAAGCAGAATTTCTATCGATAAGAGAAGCTGTATTTGCTTAACAATTGTGGCAAAAAAAAATTGTGTAAAATTAGGTGTGACTCACTTAATGACTGCATTGCTTAGCAATGGAACTTCGGTCCCAACTGTGATTGCAAATCAAGGACAGCCTGCAGTTACAAATCTCTCCCCCCCCCCGACTTTCTCTCTCTGTGTATGTTTGTGTGCCTGTATATTCTCACTCTCCTGAACCTGTTGGAAGATGAGAGAGAGAGATGCAGGAGATGACCAGGCTAACCCTGAAGAAGGAGTCAAATGCATCATAAGTCAAGAGACCTTTCCTGCCCACAAGAGATCTAAATCCAGCCCCCCTTGAATTCCTTGCTATTCTTAACTCCTATGGATTTCCCTTAACAGTTACTTGACCAGATTCTTGTAGAGAACTTAAGCTTGCAATAAAGTTTTATACTCGTTTGAACTGCCTGAATCTCCTGATTTCCCAGGCTCTTGACAATATCCATTCACATGTTGTAAACCCATTCTTTTTATGCTATTAATGTCACCTCAGTCAAGATCCAGTCTACACTCAGAAAATGAAAGATGAGTTACTTGAAGATCCTACCCACCAAATTTTTACCTGGAGAGAATAAGATAGAGCCAAGCCTTTTTCTGCAGTACTGATAGAAGAATGGCTGAGGACCACACACAGGGCTACAATCAACGTCATGAAGCTCATGAGAATATCTGTCCTCAATGCAAACCATCGCAGTGCATAGTTAAACATAAGGAAATGGTTTGAGTTTTCGTTATTCAAGATCCTAAAACTGAAAGGAAGATAAGAATCAGTTGTTCAATAGTTGTCTTGGGTTGATAGAAGCAAATATTTGTAGCTCAAGGTTGAACCTGATGCTCTCCGAGCTTGGTGGTTTTCTTACAGATGTTTCACTACCAAACTAGGTGACATCATCCATTCTAGAAGGGAGCAGGATTTGCTCTCTTTATATAAGTGGCTTGCCCAATCAGTGATGGTGGGAGTATTCTTGGTAGTTCCTCGATGTTCTTGCTGGTTGCTTGTTCCACCAAAAACGCTCCCAGCAACACTGATAGGGGGAAGGTGAGGAACCTTAAGAGATGACAGTGTTATCTTCAGCAGGCTGGTGCTGAAATGCACAAATTAGCAGTCAGGAGAAAGAGAAAGAAGAGGAGGAGAAGATAGAGGAAGAGGAGATGAAGAAGATGGAGGAGGAAGACAAAGAGGAAAAGGAGAAGATGGAGGAGGAGGAAGAAAGCAGGAGGAGGAGAAAGGAGAAGGGGAAAGGAGAAAAGGAGAAGGGAAAAGGAGGAGGAGGAAGTAAGGAGAAGGAGAAAGGAAAAGGGAAGAGGAGGAGGAATGAACCTTTCTTGAGGCACATGCACAAAATGTGTGTTATGTCAGGGCTTTCTCTCCCTTCTAATTATCACCTCTTTTCCTTTCTCCTTCGGAGAGAGGCCAAATAACTGAACAGCAGTATTAGAAATAAGACATTCCTTCTCCTGTAGGTATCGTCTGCTTTCTCTGAGCAGTGATGAGAATTGGGACTACCTTGACGGTAAGGGAAATCCTGCCAAGATCTCTCTTCAAAAAATTACAACTGCAGCCATGAATATTCAAACAATCCACGGTGGAGACTGCAGCTTGGATAGGAAGGTCTATCCAAGAAGCTACTGACTTTTAGCTTTGCTTGAATAAGTTGGTAGTCAATTTTAAAAAACCAAAAAGCTATTAGGGTCTGCATCCTTGGGCAGGGTGGGAAAGGTAGAATGTTTTTCTCCTCTATACTTCCTCCTTCTTTTAATATGAGCTTCCTTTTTTCTCTCGGAGGAGCAGGGCTGCAGAGGGCAACTTTACAGGTATTTAAGCGACTTCATTAGATTTGTCAGACAAACTTATTACACAAAGTATTTGTACTTTTGTCCACCCATGAAGATAGTCTAGACATGAAGTACCTACCATAAGTACTAATTGTATCTTTACAATTTTACAAAACCCCTCCCTTAATTTCACTCTCTTGAAAACTAGGAAGGGCTTCTTCCGAGACCCTTTCTCCACCCCAATCCCTCCTGTGGGCTTAAATGCTGCTTATCTGACCATTTTCAGACTCTTCCTCCTGACTCCAAGGCCATTCCCACGTACCATTACAGCTCTCTTAGGGAAAGAGGGCTAAAGCATTTTCTCCACCGAACTATCACTAAACTGCTATGAAGCCTGTCCTCGTTACTGTTATTTTTCAGCCGATGATGGTTGGATGACCCTAGAAGAAGCTACAGGTTCGCGGGAGGTTCGGGAGAGCCCCTAGCTATGATTCTGTGCAGTTCGGAGAACCCCCAAATCCCACTCCTGGCTAGCCCCGCCCCACCCACCCCATCCCTCCCAGGAGTCCCCATGTAGCCCGTTTTGGATGCAGGTTTGTGCAGGGCGCACGGAAGGGTGAAAAATGGGCCTCCCAGAAGTTTGGGTTGGCCAGAAATGGGCCTATTTCTGGCTTCCAGAGAACCTCCGGAGCTCAAGGAGGCTGTTTTTGCCGCCCTGGAGGCTTGAGGAAAGTCTCCTGAGCCCAGGGAGGACAAAAATGGCCCCCTGCCATCGTGCAGGAGGCCCACTAGGCCACCCACCCACCATGGCCACGCCCACCAGCAACCAGGCAGAGAGCCCTTTGCTAAAATTTTTGAAGCCCACCCCTGTTAGGTTGCATAGTGAGAAAACGACCCAACTCCCCTCTATTCTACTGGCTCAGAAAAGGCCAGAATCCTCCCACCGAGTTACTGGTTAGAGGCTTTTCCAGTGAGCCTCCGGTTCTGCCAGAAATGGGCAGAAGACTCGAATGTTGAATTCCGTTGCTTTAGAAACCAGATCTTAACAATAGTTTAATGGTTGCAAAAGAATATAAAGTGCCCTCGTGGCGGCGGTGGCGGTGGCGGCGGGGGGTGGGGGTGTCATATATACGGCTGCACTTAGAGGCCATCCTGAGAATCCACAGGGCAATCAGGGAGCTTCCCCGCAGCTCAGCATTTTCTGCAAATGGAAAAACCGCTGGATATCTCCCACTTAGGTAGCACAATAAGCGGAAAGGCTTCATCAATTTCACGGCAGGTATGAGATCGGTACTCAGGTTGAAAATAGTAAAACAGCCGTACTCAAGAGTGGAGAGATGGGTAGTGGGAAAAAAAAAAACGGGGGGGGGGGAGAAACTCCAACAACAGCTTGATTTGGATCCAGGCAGGAAACTTACCGATTGATGTAGTCCTCTGTCTTGTTGAAGGCATGGATGGTACTAAGACCATGGATTGAAGATGTGATCAAGCAGAGCCACATGGATCTGCTGAGGTTCTCGATTCGTTTGAGGTCCTGGATGGTGTTCTGAAAAATACTGTGATGGAATGCAGGTATGTTGTGCTCAATCATGTGTGTGTGTCTGTCTGCCTGTCTATCTATCTAATCTATCATCTATCAATCACCTGCCTATCTATCTGTCTGTCTCTCTCTCTCTCTGTCTCTATCTATCTATCTATCTATCTATCTATCTATCTATCTATCTATCTATCTATCTATCTATCTATCTATCTATCTATCATCTGTCATATGATCATAGGAACCACAGTGGCACAGTGGTTAGAGTGCAGTACTGCAGGCTACTTCTACTGACTGCCAGCTGCCTGAAATTTGGCAGTTCAAATCTCAACAGGTTCCAGATTGACTCATCCTTCCATCCTTCTGAGGTGGGTAAAATGAGGACCCAGATTGTTGGGAGGGGGCAAGAGGCTGACTCTACAAACCGCTTAGAGAGGGCTGTCAAAGCACTGTAAAGCGGTATGTAAATCTAAGTGCTGCTGCTGTCAATCATTTATTTATGAAAGGCATTGGCCACCCATGCAGAACATCCCACTTACTGGAAGAGCAGAATGAAAATGATCGCTAGGACAGCCATGCTGATGAGGAGGTAAGGAAAGACGACGGTGACCATTGTAAAGATGGACAGGAGTCCGAAAAACTGCAGCAGGAAGTTCTCGAGGTAGAACGGCAATCGCGTGTCCACTTCGTCCATATCCTTAGAGAAACGGTTCATGATTCTGCCGGTGAGATTGGTATCAAAGAAATTCATTGGACTCTTCAAGATCTGTAGATAAGTGGGGTAGGTGTTGTGGGGAGAAGAGAGCACTACAATATGCAACAAACAACGCAGAGTGACATTAACAACGTCATGAGATGATAGATAAGCTTTTATGTAGCGCTCAGTTTTTGAATGGCAGAAATAAGCCGATTTCACCTAAACTTCAGCATCAGTGCAAAACAGAGATTTTAAAGGCTCTTTTACGAAGGCGCAAAGAAGAGACATGGTTGGATTTGTTTCTAATAACATGTGCTTGGAGAAAGAGTTCATAATCAATAAAAATTCCCACCTAGAACTGCAGCGCTAGAAATTAAAGCCTTCTGCTAGAAATGGGATTTTTGGGGAGGTGAATCTCAATATCTGTTTTAGCTAAGTGCAAAATAATAGAACAACGTTGTTAGATTCTCATAAAATATGGAACTAGAATTCATATGCTCTCCTCTGATTTATGCTAGTCTTCCTCGGCCAAGGTGACCTCCAAGTGAGAAGACTTCAATTCCCATAATTCTTACTTAAGTTTAAGTGGGTTCCTTAAAACATTCAGAAATTCTGGGAGATGGAAGTTTATGCAGCTGGAAAGGGGAAGGCGCTTAACAGATGGCCGAGCTCTATCAACCCTGTCTGAAAAACCAGCCATCATTTGAGCAGAACATTCCAACCAGATCCTTTGCTGGAAAGCAATATCCAACAGAGAATTTAATTGACTTGGAAGAAAACTACTTTCCGGTACCAGATTGTTAGCTGTAAGTGGATTCAGGCCACAAACCTTTCCTGAAACTTTATTTCCTGCATCTCTGAAATTCATCAAAAAGTTATAGTCTTTTCTACTTTAGTTTTATTTTAGTTTTTAAAATAGGATCAATGGACACGAGAGATTTCTATAGAAATGCTCTTTTGACCTTGGGGAAACCCTATCCTTAAAGAATCCAGATCTGATCTCGTCTATGCTGCATTCCATGTCTGTCTGTCTCTCTCTCTCTCTGTTTCTCTGTCTATCTATCATTGATCATCTTCTGTCTATCTATCTATCATCTATCTTCTATCTGTCTGTCACTCTATCTCTCTCTCTCTCTCTCTCTCTCTCTCTCTATCTATCTATCAGCTACATCTATCCATCATCTATCTATCTGTCTGTCTGTCTGTCTGTCTGTCTGTCTGTCTGTCTGTCTGTCTGTCTGTCTATCTATCTATCTATCTATCTATCTATCTATCTATCTATCTATCTATCTATCTATCAGCTACATCTATCCATCATCTATCTGTCTGTCTGTCTGTCTGTCTGTCTATCTATCTATCTATCATCTATCTATCAGCTACATCTATCCATTGTCTGTCTGTCTGTCTGTCTGTCTGTCTGTCTGTCTGTCTGTCTGTCTGTCTGTCTGTCTGTCTATCTATCTATCTATCTATCTATCTATCTATCTATCTATCTATCTATCATCTATCTATCAGCTACATCTATCCATTGTCTGTCTGTCTGTCTGTCTGTCTGCCTGCCTGCCTGCCTGCCTGTCTGTCTGTCTATATATCTGTCTATCTATCATATCTACAATCTGAGTCAATCCTAGCAGATTCTGAGAAAGATTCAGCGAAGTCAAAGAGAAACCTTTATAGAAGGGGCCAGGAAGTACGAGGATGGTTAACTGAAGTTTAGTGATACCTTGTAAAACATGGTATTATGGAGGTTGGAGGCAGCTCGTAAGGTCAGCTTAGTGAAACCATAACCTTTGATGAAACTCAGGATAATCATGGTAACCACACTCATCCCAAAGACCAGCTGGTAGAAGTGAAGCTGAGGATTGGTGGTGATGCTGCCCGCATCGCAGGTTGTGTTTTGGGGAGGGTTACAGGTCGCATTCTAAAGAACGGATTTGAAGCAAAAAAGGAGAGAACCACAAGTCTTAAAGTTATCAAGGTGAGACACCCCTGCCATAAACAAATGATATCTTGGTGCCAAATGGCACTTACTTACCCCCGATCCTTGGTTTAACCAGAAACTCAACCACCAGTTGCTAAAAGCTGAGCTGGCAATCATCAGAACAAAGAGAAGAATGATGACAAACCACAATAGGAAACCTAGGAGGGAATGTAGACATGGGATGTCAAACCAGGCTGCATCCTGAGGATATTAAGCAGGGGTGGGCTGCAAATATTTTTACTACAGGTTCTGTGGGAGTGGCTAGGTGGGAGTGGCTAGGTGGGGGTGGCCATGTGACTGGATGGGCATGGCTTCTTTTTTGTTTTTGTGCACGCTCCATTTTTTTTGCCTCCTGGGTCTCAGGGAAGCCTCCTGGGCAAAGCAGTAAGACAGCGAGGAGGATCCTGGCACAGCTGATCATAGGAACAGCTGATCGTCGGAAGGAAGAAAAAAAAAAGAAATACCAGTTCGGCTGACATTAGACTTTTTTACTACCAGTTTGCGTGAACCGGGTCAAACCGGTAGAATACCACCACTGATGTGAAGGTTGAGTTCACACAACCACTGAACCAGTTAAGGTGAAGAGCTAGCAGCTGGATTTGCATAACATGCTAAACTTAGTTAGCTTTGGGAGTCAGTAACCTTGGTGAATTCTTTTGCGGCTTAGCCTGGTGCAAGAAGGCAGCCTGTTCAGTTAGTTCCTGATCCAATAAATACTGTGAAAGGTTTGGATTCCCATTCCGTTTAATTCCAAAAGAAGACATGCTGTAATGAAGAAGTTCCTTCCACGGGACATTTCATTTCACCAAAGAGATACGGAGGCAGGCAGAGAAACTTTGGTGCAATGGGAAGAAAATATGTCACAGAAAAACACTCACCCCATCAGTGGGCTTTCTTCCTGTTGCAACCAAAAAAGCCCAATGCTGTCAAGATAAATCTCAAAGGAATCCTCACATGCCCAGATATTTTGGTAGAAGGGAAGGGAGGAGAGGAGAGGAGAGGAGAGGAGAGGAGAGAAATCTTAAAGGAATCCTCACATGCCCAGAGATTTTGGTAGAAGGAAAGGGAGGAGAGGAGAGGAGAGGAGAGGAGAGGAGAGGAGAGAAATCTCAAAGGAATCCTCACATGCCCAGAGATTTTGGTAGAAGGGAAGGGAAGGGAGGAGAGAAAAGAAGAGAAGAGACAAGACAAGACTAGAAGAGAAGAGAAGAGACTGGTAGGGACCTTGGAGGTCTTCTAGTTCAATCTCCCTGCTCAAGCAGGAGACCTTAGACCATTCCAGACAAAATGGCTGTCCAATCTCTTCTTGAAAACCTCCAGTGATGGAAAACTCACAACTTCCGCAGGCAAGTCATTCCACCGATTATTGGTTTTCACTGTCAGGAAATTTCTCCTTAGTTCTAGGTTGCTTCTCTCCTTGATTAGTTTCCATCCGTTGCTTCTTGTCCTGCCTTCAGGTGCTTTGGAGAATAGCTTGACCCTACCCTCTTCTCTGTGGCAGCCCCTCAAATATTGGAAGACTGCTATCATGTCACCTCTAGTCTTTCTTTTCACTAGGCTAGACAAACCCATTTCCTGAAAACATTCTTCTTTTTTTAGCCTCCAGCCTCCTCATCTGCACTTTGTCCAGAGTCTCTATATCTATTTTATAATATATAAAGTCAGATGCCTCTTTTGCAAGGAAACAAAAGAAAAAGCAAAATCCTCAGATAGTTGTAGCGTATTAATAAATACGTGACACCAAAACAAAGCTATCAAGGCTTCTCCATCAATCCTAAGTCTATTTGGGAGATAGATTTTTTCCAAGTCGATTTAAATTCCCACCACATCGCTTTGACCCATTATGCCATCACACCCAGATATTCTACATTATACAGGTGTGTTTGTGTGTCCACGCATATGAGTTTTGCATAAATTTACCATGAACAAATGCATTTCAGAAACTGTGCAACCGGTTATGGCGTGTACCTCCAGATGCCTTGATATAAGTATGGTAGACTTCCCATTTGATCCAACCTTCTGCCTTCTCCTCTTTTTGAATCAGCTGGCCTTCAGGAGCTGTGGGCAGAAATCACCAAGCATTTATTCGCACCACAACCTTACCCAAGGATGATCATTCTCGTGCATTTCAAGCAAAATTGGACGTCGATTGAGCCTAGCTACTCAAATGAACATTTGCAGCTTCGCAAGGGCCTTCACAAATGGCCCCCTTCCCCCACCCCTGCCATTCCCCCTGGATGAAGCCATATGGAAAATGCTCCTTTTGTTTCTCTAATGGCTGTTGAATGAGTGGAAGCCCGTGACAAGAATGCAACTGGAGAGGAGATTGATTTACCTGAAGTGATCAATACTGCCAGCAGCTGGGATGCAAAATCCAATTGATTTTTTTTTTTTATTCTCCTCTTTTGATTGTGAACAAAGCAGAGGCAGGTCAGAAGGAAAATTGCCCAAAGGGTCTGATTTAGCTTGGAGTTTGAGCTTTTTCTTTTTCCCATTTCCTTTTTGGACAACTTTTTAGGCACAGAATTCACCAGGCCTCTCTCTCTGGTCTTTTACTTAATTTTCAATTTGTTTTTTTTTTAATGTGGCATTTCCAGAACTTCCATTCAGTTGAGGAAAACATCTTCTGGGATGCCTTTTCCTTAAACATATTTGAGGGAACATGATAAGCCTTTCTAGAGGGGCAGCATGGTGGCTCAATGGTTAAGACTCTGGCTTGTCAGGCCAAAAGCTGGCAGCCCGGTTTGAGACCCGAGCGCCACATATGGAGTGAGCTTCCATCCTCAGCTCAGCTCCTGCCAACCTAGCAGTTCAAAAGCATGCAAATGCAAGTAGATAAACAGGTATCATTTTGATGGGAAGATAACAGCACTCTGTGACATCATGCTGGCCACATGACCCTGAAAATGTCTTCAGACAGCCAAGGATCAATGGCCTTGAAATGGAAATGAGCCTATAGCCAACCACAACTAGCAGAGTAAAACCCACTCCTTATCTTTAAAGAGGATTGATTTCTAGCCTCCTAGAGCATGTTCATTGCCTCATAGCATCTCTTTCTTACGGTTCCAGAAAATGGTGGAGAAGCTCCATTTAGTTCAATGCTTCCCAACTATGTGGACTTCAACTCCCAGCATTCCCCAGCCAGCCATGCTGTTGGATCACTTCCATTCAGCATGTTCCATGGATCCAATTTGGGTTGGTCACCGGTTTTGTCTTCCATGACCAATCATTTTCTATGACCGAGACTATCATATGAAGCCATAATATTATTGGTGTGACATCGCAGGATAAGTCAACTCAGCAACTCTTCTGTTAAACCAAGTCTAGAACCCAGTTATAGGGTTCCCAAGCTAGAACAACCTTACTACAAGTAAAGTCTACCAAGAAGGTTGTCCAGCCAATATAATTTGTTTCTAGAACTATAACGCAGATGGACATGAAATAAGCTGTTCTTCCACTAGTTCTTCAGCAAGATCAATATCTTGCTGACGTGCACCAACTCTTTGGTGTGTAATAACATTTTGATGAAGCGGGGAGCATTCTTATAAAAATTATATTGGAACATTAATTTTGCCTCAAAAGTACCAAGGCCTAACCTTGAAGCAATTATCTAAGCAAGCCTAGATATAAAGCAACTGATGTGAACCAGTTGCTTTTGCACTCTACAGGGGTTGAGAGTGAGATTTGGGGATTTGATTGCACAGGAAGACAAAGTGAAACTTACTTCTGCTCGTTCCATCAGGCTCATCAAAACTTTGGGAGATGAAAAGTGAGGGGAAAGTCAAGCTAATACTTGCGGATCATTAAAAATATAAAGGAGGAAAGGAAACGGTTTTACCAGGAACTTTCAATTCTGTGGAAGAGTTGTCTGAATTGTGATCCTGGGTATCTTTCTTTTTCATTAATTCATCTGACGATGACGGAAAAAATCGGTTGCCTGCAGTCTAAAGTAAACAAAGTCAGAATTTTTCATGTGAGAAGGAAGAAACCCAGCTAGATCATATACAATGTCTGTCTAACCCAGAGGTGGGGAACAATAGCCCCCTTTATGACTCGTTGGCTTCAACTCCCAGAATTCCTGAGCCAGTATGGTGTGGGTTGAGCCACAATCGTTGTGCTTTTGGCACATGACTGGAAATGCACACGGGAAAAATATCACAGTATTGCACATGGTATTGATTGCATGAGTCATATCCCCTTTGTTCTCCACACAGACGCTGCTGCTTTTGTGCATTTTCTCTTCATCTGTGCATGCTTCGAAAAGTTTGTGAGGTGCAAGTGGCAGTGGAAATCTCAGAATAGTGCCAGGGTTGGTGCATGAACCCACACTGTTCTTTGCACTCGTGCTTGGGAAGTGTGGATTAGGCAATGAAATATAACAGAATAAGAGAGATGGAAGGGACCTGGGAGGTTTTAAAGCAGGAATAGAATAGAATGGAATGGAATGGAATGGAATAGGAATAGGAATAGGAATAGAAAAGAAATTAGAATAGAATAGGGTAGGATAGGATAGGGTGGGGTAGGGTACGGTAGGATTTTTTTATTTTTATTTTATTTTTATTAAAATAAAATAAATAAATAATAGGATAGGGTAGGGTATGGTAGGATAGGATAGGATCAGGGGTGGGATTCTACCAGTTCGCACCTATTCGCTAGAACTGGTTGTTAACATTCTCAGCAGTTCAGAGAACCAGTTGTTAGAAGAAATTACTGGCCTAATACTGTAAGGAAGGTAGGAAGGAAACATTCTGGTGTTGCTTACAGAAACTGCCTCTCCATTAACTCTTATTACATTCTTGGCAGGACTAGACTTCCTGTCTCAGGAATGTCTCTGGAGTTTTTTCCCCCTCCTTTGCTGGTATTTTGCTTGTGTGGAGTGATCATTCAAAGTTACAATGGCACTGAAAAAAGTGACTTATGACCATTTTTCACCTTTATGACTGTTGCAGCATCCCCACAGTCTTGAGAGGCCAGGTGAGGAGATGCGTGCCTTGATGTGAGTGATGTTGAGCTGGCCACACCCAGCCAATAACATGACCACCAAGCCATGTCCACCCAATCACATGACCACCAAGCCACACCCACCATCTAAGCCATGCCCACAGAACCAGTTGTTAAAAAACTTGAATCCCACCCTTGGATAGGATAGGATAGGATAGGATAGGACAGAACAGAACAGAACAGAACAGAATAGAATAACAGAGTTTTGAAGGGACCTTGGAGGTCTTCTAATCCAACACCCTGCTTAGGCAGGAAACCCTATACCACAAATAGTTGTCTGATCTCTTCTTAAAAGCTTCGAGTGTTGGAGCATTCACAACTTCTAATCCAACCTCCCGCTGAAGCAGGAAAACTTATAAGCGTTTTCAGACAAATGTTTGTCCAATCGCTTGGATGTCTCTAGCCTACACAATGTTTGCTGGTAAATCACAAAAGGCATCAAAAGTTTCAAATTCTATGCTGGATGAGAAGAAAGGTCTTCTCGAACCAGCTTTCAGCAGTACCAGAGAACTAATTTTGGGTAAGCTAATAGGCAGCAGCACAAAATAAGTCTGGAGAACTAAAACCCACAATGATGTCTTCTGCGCACTGTTTATAAAAGAGTTGAGAGTAACGGCCCTTGGCTTTCAACAGCTGTGCGTGGGTCCCACATTCCAACATCTCCCCATCCTCCAGCAAGATGATTTGATCACAAAACTGCAGATACTGTGGGTATTGAGGAAAGAGAAAAGAATCAGTAAACTAATGAAAAAGTTGTAGGGTTTGTATTTTAGGACCCTTCGTTTATATTGCTATCCTCCATTTATGATCACGATTGAGCCCCAAACCTTTGTTTCATTAAGCGAGACATTTGTTAGGTGAGTTTTGCCCCATTTTACGACTTCTCTTGCCGCAGTTCATTAAGCTGAATCACTGTGTCAACTCATAAAATATGTCTATGGTCTTTGTAGAGTTGCCAACAGAAAGGGAGGGGAGAAGCAGTGGGCAGCTTGCATTCCATCAATGTTTTCAAAGATAGTTTCTAGGTGACTGAAGTTTCTGCCGCGCAAAATTCTAACTGGAGAACATGATTGATAACTCTTGCCTATGGATGTGTCCCATTGGAGAATATGAATTATGAGATGGGGGGAAAACCAGGGTCAAGAATGACAATGAATGATGTATCTCAGAGTCGGCTACACCCAGACAGTGCCGGCATATTTACTCCTAATAAATCTTCTTTAAGTTCTCGGCTAGAGACTCATGATTTAAACGAGGGTAACTACCGAAGCCCCGACACACTGCACTTGTTAAGTTAGTAACCCGGTTGTGAAGCGAATTTGGCTTCCCCACCATCTTTGCTCATAAGAAGGTCGCAAAAGGGGACCACGCGGCCCCGGGGTTACTGCAATTGTCATAAATATGAGACAATTGCCAAATATTTGAATTTTGATCACGTGACCATGGGGATGCTACTACAGTTGTAAGCGTGAAAAAACGGTCCTAAGTCATTTTTTTTCAGTTCTGTTGTAACTTTGAATGGTCCCTAAATGAACTGCTGTGAGTCGAGGTCTGCCTGTAGACTTTCAGGATTGGTGTTCATGTTCAAGAGAGACAAGATCAAGGAAGAGACACGGCCGTTTTAATTTCAAACAATTTGTAAGTCAAAGAATACCTGTAATCTTTTTTCTAAATGGCCTTTATTGTTGTAGTGGAGAAGAGCAGAATTTGACCCCTCTGCACCAAACAATATCAATGTGGGGTTATCTTCAGTGGTGGGGATTCAGGCAATTCGCACCGGTTCATGAGAACCGGTTATTAACTTTCTGAGCAGTTTGGTGAACTGCAGAGGTGGTATTCAATTGGTTCTGACCAGTTCTGGAGAACCGGTAGCAGAACCTTTGAGCAATTCAGAGAACCGGCAAATACCACCTCTGACTGGCCCCACCCCCATCTCTTCTCTGCCTCCCGAGTCCCAGCTGATCAGCTGGGTCTTCTTTGGTTGCCCTGCACAGGAGAACGGAGCTGGAAAGCAACTTAGTGGAGTGGGGAGGGAATGGGGATTTTGCAGTATCCTTCCCCTGTCATGCCCACTAAGCCACGCCCACCAAGCCATGCTCGCCCACTAAGCCATGCCCACAGAACTGGTAGTAAAAAAATTTGAATCCCACCACTGATGAACTGGTTGTTGGAAGAAATCATTAGGGCAGAGAACCGGTTGTTATTTGAATCCCACCACTGGTTTTGAGTTTCTTTCTCATGCCTCCCTCTTTCTTGGGTCTAAATACAGGTAATCCTTGACTTACGACCACAACTGAGTTTCCATTGCTGAGCAAGACTGTCGTTGAATGATCTTTGCCCCATTTTACAGCCTAAACGGATTGTTGTAAGTTGAGGATTGCCTGTATGCCTTTGTGCGGTGGATAAGAGTTTCAAAAGTTCTTATAGGCAAATTATGCAGCCAGGACATGAAGCTAAGGAAGAAAAAGAGCAAGCCTTCCTTTGGCCACCCTGATTAAGTCAGAGATAAGACGGCAACGTTTGAAGAATGCTAAAATTAAGAAAAATCTTGGGATGACGATGCAAAGGAAGAGGTGTCAGCAGCTCACCTTCCCTCTCAAATTATTGCTGCTTCTAGATGCCGTTCAAGGACATGGATGGATTAACTTCTGTCCCTCCCTCCTTTTATCAGTCTTGCACACTCAGTCTTTCCCTTTCTCTTTTGAAATGAGGCCAACATCTAAACCTTTATACGTGCGGATTGGATATTGGATAGTATATTAAGCAAGCCATTTCTTAAATCTCCCATTTTGGTTATTCTTGTGAATGGACTCGCTGCTGTTAGCAGGCAAGATTGCAAGATTGTTGGTTCTGAAAGATACAGAGATTCAATTAAATAAAGCAAAGCAATTAAAAAAAGATAGAGAAAGGTGGATGTTGTAGTATGCCGTATTATAGCAGCATATAAACATTCAATTTGGAGGTTTGATTTGAAAGCCATGTAGAAATGAATTTCTGGATCTGATGGGATTTCCAAACTGAATCAGCAAGTCAGTTGCAACCGCCCAGTCAAACTGAGGCCACTGAATAATTGATGTGGATCATTTTGAAGAATTTCTGTGTGTGCTCCAGAGCCCTTTATTCTAATCAATTTTTTTGAAGTTTGAATGAAAGTATTTAGCTTAGACGTTCAAAGTGAATTGAAAAGATTTTTGAAATCAAAGTGGATTCAAGCTGGAACTGAACTGGATCACAAATTTCAATCAAACCAATAAAATGGATTTTGTCAGATTTATATATACTTTCATCTCTCTTTCTCCCTCTCTCCCTCTCTCCTTCCCTCCCTCCCTCCCTTTCTCTCTCTCTCTCTCTCAACACACACACACACACAGACACACTGGGAAAAAGGTAGATAGATAAAGTACACAGAGACAGAGAGGTACAGATTTCCTTCTGTTCAACAGAAAAAAAGAGTGCAAATTTTAGAAAAATATGTTTATAGGTCACAGTCTGGTTTCTTAGACCTGGCTGAAACAGCAGTACTATTACAGAAAACAAAAAATATCAGCAAATTGCTATTGCTTTGGGAAGAACATATAATCTGTAAGCCCCAAGGACTTTGTTTAGGTCAGACAATACAAATTCTCCCCATTCTTTAAAACGAGCATCTCTGTTTCTGTTCTGTTTTAAACCCACCAAGGATTCTAAAGACAACTTCATGCCTTCTGTGCCCTCTGTTGGTATGGAAAAGATATTTTATTTTCCAAGCGGGGAGGAGGGAGGAAGAAATAACCAAATACAACGGTGAGGGTGTTTGTTGAGAAGTCTTTTAGCCACAACAAATAAAACCCAGTGGCAAAGACTCAAAAGACCCGCAAATGTTGCGTCTACTGTGGAAAGGATGAATGGTTGCTGACCTCAATACTCCAACTGACAATCACTGCCTGGAAACCAAACCATACTACCACCTCCCTGCTCAGTGTTGTAAGAGCATTGCCAAATGCTCGAATTCATTTTCTGTTTATGTTAGACTCACTGTGCCATTGCCTCTCTCCAGGAGCATAAAACCCAGAATGCTTGTTACTCCTAAACTAATAGCACACTTACTCTCCAAATGTAGGTCATTATGAAGGGAACTTTTACGCATCAGAGGAAAATATTAGCAGTTCTGAAGAGGCTCTAATGGTTTGCAGGAATTTTTTAAAAATGGGAATGGAGGGCTGGTGGTAGAAAGCAGCTCGGGGATGAACATTGGTTGAACATGCTAAGTATTGAAGACATACTGACCAAGAAAGATGAAAAAATATATAAATTGGGTTTGGGGAATAGAATGGAATATTATTGGAAGAAAGCGAGACTAAAGAGGTCTTAAAGGTCCCAGGACGATAAAGTCTTTAAAATTATTTTTAAAAAACCAACACCATCTTATAAATTATTTAAAAAAGCTTTTAAAAGATTTCCCAAAAGGTCAGAATCCATCTTGCAAAAATGATTTGCACATAATTCTTGACTTACAACTGTTCATAAAGAGTGGTTCAAGTGACAACGGCACAGAAAAAATGTGACTTAGGATTGTTTTTCACACTTACGATCTTTGCGGCATCCCCATGGTCATGTGGTCAAAATTCTGACTCTTATTTATAACAGATAATCAGAGTTGGAAGGGACCTTATAGGTCATCTAGTCCAACCCCCCACCCAAGCGGGAGATCCTACACCATTTATGACAAATGGCAGTCCAATCTCTTCTTGAAAGTCTCAAGTGATGGTGCTCCCACAACTTCCGAGGGCAACTTCTGTTCCATTGTTTGATTGTTCTCACTGTCAGAAGGTTTCTCCTTATTTCCAGGTTAAATTTCTCCTTGTTCAGTTTCCATCCATTGTTCCTTGACTGGCCTTCAGGGGCTTTGGAGAATCGCTTGACCCCTTTCTCCCTGTGGCAGCCCCTCAAATATTGGAAGGCTGCTATCCTGTCTCCCCTAGTCCTTCTCTTCACTAGACTAGCCATGCCCAGTTCCTGCAATTGTTCATTGTATGTTTTAGCCTCCAGTCCCTAATCATCCTGGTTGTTCTTCTCTGTATTTTTTCTAGAGTCTCAACATATTTTTTATAGTGTGGTGACCAAAACTGGATGCAGTACTCTAGGTGTGGCCTTACTAAGGCTTTATAGAGTGGTATTAGTACTTCCCTTGATCTTGATTGTATCCCTCTGTTAATACAATTTAGAATTGCATTGGCTTTTTTGTCTGCTGCTGTACACGGCTGGCTCCTATTTAGCTGGTTGTCCACTAAGACTCTAATCCCTCTCACAATTACTGCTATTGAACCTGGTTTTACCCCATCTATATGTGTCCTTTTGGTTTTTCTTGCCTAAGTGTAGGACTTTACTTTTCTCTCCATTGAATTTCATTGTGTTAAATACGGCCCAGTGTTCTAGTCTGTCAAGATCCATCTGGATCTTGAGCCTATCTTATGATGGTGGCAATGCCCCTGGGTCCTTTGATTCCCCTTTTGTGGCCATCTGACAAGCAAAGTCAATGGGGGGAAAGCCAGATTCACTTAACAACTGAGTTACTCACTGAACAACTGCAGCTATTCACTTCATAACTGTGGCAAGAAAGGTCATAAAATGGGGCAAAACTCACTTAACAAACGTCTCCCTCAGCCACCGAAATGTTGGACTCAATTGTGTCTACCTATATTCAGTGGTGGGATTCAGCTGGTTCGCACCATGGTTGTTAACTTCCTGAGCAATTTGATGAACTGGTTGTTGGAAGAAATCATTAGGGCAGAGAACTGGTTGTGAAATTATTTTGAATCCCATCACTACCTATATTGGATTACTTTCATCCAAACTCTATCCCTGGGTGAATTTCTAATTTAGGATGCCATTCCTCATAGCCATTCCCTATACCAGTGATGGCTAACCTTTTCAGGACCAAGTGCCCAAAGCATGCGTGTGTGCACGCATCCCCAAAATGTAATACATATGTGTGCTCTGCACATGTGCCCTGCCCCTGCACATGCGTGCCTGACCCCCACACCCTCACATGTGCATGGAACCCCTACACATGCACGTGCAACCCCGTTACCCCCAAGCATACGTGCAAGACCCCTGTGCATGAGCCCTGCCCCCACACATGTGCATCCAGGCATGTATGCTCAACTCAAACATGTGTGGCAGAGACCCGAAGATCAGCTGGCTGGAGGGAGGCGTGCATGGATGCATGGCAGGGCTGAGCTGGGGCGACAGCTTGTGTGCCAGAGAGAAGGCTCTGTGTGCCACCTCTGGTACGCATGCCATAGATTCACCATCACGGCCCTATACTGTTCTTTCCCATTTCTTTCAGCAATTCATTTACCTGCAGCTGATGTGATACCAGTAGGATGGTTTTCTCTTTAAGAGCTTTTTTAATGCATTCTTCAAAAATAGACTTTCCAACTTGAGCATCCACGGCAGACAAAGGATCGTCCAATAAATAAATATCTCGGTTTGCATACACAGCACGAGCTAAACTGATTCTCTGCTTCTGACCTCCAGAAAGGGTCAGAGCCCCTTCTCCTATCTTTAAAAAAACAGAAGGGAGACATCAATGAAACCCAAATGTATAATATTCATATAACCACTTTTTTTAAAAAAACCCAGCTTTCTATCCTTATTGCAATGTGAACATTATGAGACATTGTCAGGTTATGAAATTTTCCGACATTTATGACAAACATTCAGTGGGCTGATTCTTTATTCCATAGATCATAATGTTCTTTTTTGTTAGAGCAGATAGGGCTGCTAGGTGTTCATCTTAGAGTACCGTAGACTCAGCCTAATTTTCTGAAAAATATTTTGGCCAACTGTTGCATTCTGCGGAGAGAGAGATAAATCTTAGCAGGCAAAAAGAAGAATATTAGGCCCCAAGTACTGATAAATTATGAAGGGAACAGGGACATCCATGCATGAAGAGGAGAGAGAAAACAAAAAAGTTAAGATGACATCCACAACCCAGAAATTTATCACACAACTATTATTGTCTTGTTGACGATGGGGCTTCAACCACACCACGCATCCTTCCTATCATTTCCTCTAAAGAGTTGCAGTTGATTGCTGCTTGAATTGCATGGAGGAATGTAGTTGAGTAAGGTACTCCACAGCCTAGGAAAACACTATTTTAGCCCTGCAAGAGAGGAGAGAGTGAGAAAGAAACTCAAGATTGTTCCATCTTAATTCTCTTTGGTATAACACAGGGGAGAAACTCTTGGTCAAGTTCTTTTATGTTACTCTGCAACTATAGTTTACAGCAGTCCTGGTGGCATCTATTTTCTGACTTGGTTGACCTCAAAGGGCTGACAAATTATGAGATTTTCCTGACCTCTGATCTTTTGCCAGTTTTTTTCTCTCTTTTTTTAAAAAACATTTTCTAAGAACAGCTGCAGAGTGACTAATTTGACTTAGAGGTTTGGTTTAAAGGTAGGAAGACTCTCTTTCCTTTTGGGAAATTGTTATGGTGAAGTGCTATTAGTTCCAGGGTTGGGACTGTGGATAATGTCTGTGTGGTTCCTTCCTGCCCCATAACTAACCATAATCCTGGCCCTTCTCCATATATTTTATTTACAGCAAGCAACCAATTATATGGCATATATGTTTACAGGGAATTCCTAAAAAGATACGTTCAAGATTTTTCTCCTAGGAATCTCTTAGTATGTCAGAAACTCAGAAATCAATAGCAGCTATAAGAATTCCAGTGAGGCCATAATGCCATTTTCACAACATCCACAGATGTTGAGCAGGGTAACCAGGGCAAAACTATTTCATAACTATGAGTCCCAAGTTCAATCCTGTTGCAAGCCAGAGTGCCGAGAATGAAAATGTAAACTGACAAGCTAGCTTGGAGGGACAAAATGCCAAATCTTGTTAGAATAGATTTTTTTTCCTCCCCAGAGTTCAGGCTTGCTTGTGTTCCAGTCATTTCCAGGAAAATACAGCAGATTGCTCAGACAATAAAATAGGAATATTTAAAGCAACTTTTTTCTCTCTCTCCTTCAGATCCACTAACTCTTTGGTGATAAAAATACAACATGATCCAATTTAGGCTCAATGCATTATGACAAATGCTGGGTTGATGAAACACATCGAAATTAAATTAGCAAAACACGATTGGTTTAACATCTTGGCCTACCTGTTACTGATCAGCTGACAGATGAGTTTCCACAACAAGCTGGATCCAATCCCAGTTTACATTAGCCTACCATGTAATTTGAAGCCAGGGATGTATTAGCCATGCTTTGTGCCTTATTACCTTGCGCACAACATATTGTGATCTATCCAACAAGCCATGACTAACCCAATAATAACTTAGTATGTTCTGAAAGTCAATTTATATCTGTAGCAGCCCTGAAATCAGAATCATGTCACCCAGTGTTGGGATTCACAAAGTTTTACCGCCGGTTTGGTGGGCGTGGCTTGGTGGGCACGCTTTGCGCATGTGCATACACTTTGCGTGCACAGGCATACCAAATGCGCACTTTGTGCAGGCGCAGAGGCATTCCAACTCACCTCCTGCAAGCCTTCACTCTCCCGGTCACTTCAGCAGCTGCCACACGGCACTCAGTTGTGCCGCGTAAAGCAGCTGCACTTCAAAAGCAGAGGATAAAGGTGAATATGGGAGCTTGTGCAGGTGGGCCCAACAGCAGAGTGGCGAAGAGAACCGGTTCGGTCTCTGCTGCTCATCACTGCTACTGGCTCGCCAGAACCAGGCCAAACAGGTAGAATACTACCTCTGATGTCACCCGTAAGTCTTCTTTGCAAAATTATAGGAAACCCATTTGTATCACTGTTTCACAAATCTGATGTAATATTGGAAGATGCTTAACGTGCATTAACATTGGGGTTTTGTACCCTTCATACTAGGTAGAATATCTAAGTCTAGTTTTACCAATTGGTTTCAGGCCCAGTGATGCATTTTTCTTTCTTGTAAAAGCAAATATAATGCTGTCATTAATTAACCAACTGGCCAGGAAACTCAGTTGGGTGATTTGACATCAATCATTCTCTCTCCATCCATCGTACCTCGCTGAGTTATCACGTGTATAAAATCAGGGGAGTTCTTCAAATATGTTGCCATGAGATGAGGTATCAGTACACAAAATAAGCAAACAGTAGTTTAATTTAGCATCCTTAAATTGAATAAACACACATTATACTTACTTCAGTCATATCTCCATAGGATAAACATTCCATATCTGTCTTGAGACTGCAAATGTTGATGATATGATTATACCTAAAACATTAAAACTGAGCTGAACTGCAAGCCATGATTCTCAGCAAATTTATTTCATTTCTAGAAATGAGTCTTGTAGTAATACTGGGATTATTATTGGAGAAGACTTCTTCAATGTTGAGTATTGCCAATTCTCAAGTCTTGACTCAGTCTCAGCCTTAGCAGCCAGACCAGAGAGGAAACATAACCAAATAACCTAATTCTATTTTTAATTGTAAAGCTGCACTAATAGAACCTTGCAATTTTGAAAAGTACAATTTTCCCACCATCAGCTGTATAGCCTGATACAGAGGTAACCTCGGTACTCAACAGCTTTGAAACTCATGGAATTTGGTACTCAACGCATTTTGATAGGAAGATTTTGTCCTGGTACTTGTCGTTTGTTCAGTACTCAGCACGCAAACTAGAACTTATTGATGCTGGTTGCCTCGTGACTCGCTATCCTTTCCAGCCGAAACAAAGGATGCCATGTTAATCATGGGGCAACTCTTGTCCTTTTCACATCCTCTTGCAGTCTTATCTTAGCTTTTGTGATTATTTTGTGCATTTCTCCCCCTCATCACTACAGGTAGACTGAAGTTTTATTTTATTTAATCTAAGTATTTATTAATTTCTAGGTTTATTTCTCATGTAAAGTAATGATACCAGTATGTAGGGTATCCTGTTTGGGTGGGGGATTGGACTAGATGACCTACAAGGTCCGTTACAACTCTTGTTATATACAACCCTATTTTTTTATACATTGCCTTTAAAAATGTGCATTTGGATTTGGGACACATTACATTTATTTACATTATTCCTTATGGGAAAATTTTGTTCGGTACTCATTGTGTCTACCAGAACCAATTAATGTTGAGTACTGAAGCATCACTGTTACTTAGCATTAAGGATCTCTCGTAAAACTCTTGTTCCACCTATTATGTAACTGTGGACTATGTTTCCTCTTATCTGACTCTTCCCTAGTTTTCACCTCTTCACATTTTTTTCAAGCTAGAGAGCTCTTACAATAACCAGCTGAGATGGAAATAACTCAAACAAAGAAGGCACTTGAATAACTGGGCCTTATCAATTATTTTACCCTTACATATTTTATATAATATTTGAACTGAGAGTTGCTTTTCTATTTCATATCATTGCAGCAAAGCTTAATGCTTCCCTGCAGCATCTAATGGCTCGTGACATGCTAATCGTATTCCCTGGAGCCATTTTGAAGATGTGTTAAAATGTGCTCTTGGGAGATGTGTTTGCTTGTTTGTTTGTTCCTGCTAAGCTGGAATAGACTTTTCTTTCTTTTCTCTTCTTTTTTTTTTTGATCCACTCCACTATAATTTGAGGGAACGACAGAAATGATATTTAGCAACCATTTACTCTCACAGCTGAGTGCACTGGTCGGGTATAATATTTAGAAAACTAATAAGAAATAACAGCTTCCTTGGTTTCATTAAAAGCAAAGGATTTCCTGGGGAATACATAAACTCTATTTGAAAATGAGAAGTTAAGACATTTCTTATCGTGATTACTCTAATGCTGGTTGTTCAGCTGAGGACCTGCCTGTGGCCCTTAGAATCCTTGAGTGAAGCCCTCAAAGACCTTCTAAAATGGCCAACCAAATTGTAATTTTGGTCTTGACACGTTTAAAAAAGAACATTAAGTACATGGGGAGTGTTAAGGTTAACTGTACCTAATTACCTCACTAGAATTTCAAGTACGCACATTTCAATTAAACCCATTTAAATTATTTTGTCTTGTCAGAAGCTCTTGGTTAAAAATACCATCAGACACAAACCCCCAGATCCACATACGCAGAGTTCAAGCTAACTACTTTATTACATTCTGCCTGTTATACAGGAATCTTCCCTAGAGTGCTTGCCTTCTCTTGGGAACAGGTAGATAAGTTCTATGGAGCTTAAGGAAGGGTGTCACATACAACCCCCTGCCCCCTCCGCATGCGTGCTGATCCCATGTGCACACCGTGTGCCTCTGTGCATGCATGCATGACTCCTGCATTGCACACCTCTGCACATGAGCGCACAACTCTCCCCAGGCATGCCCCGCCCCCTGCACACGCATGCTCATCTCCCATGTGCATATCTCCCCATGCGCATGCACAGCAGATACCCGACAATCAGATGGCTGGGGTGGGGCACGCAGGTGCAGTGGATCAGTTTCGGGCGACGGCTCGCATGCCGGCAGAAATGGCTCTGCGTGTCACTTCTGGCACACGTGCCATAGGTTCACCGTCACAGCTATAGGTGTTTAAAGGACCTGATTACAAATAGAGAAGGCCTAATGCAAATTGCTCTCCGTCCTCAAATGAACTTCTTCAAACATTCAGGTCAACTTGTGAAGAAGTCTCACATCAGTTCCCATCATTCATGTAGGTAAGATGGCTCGGGAAGACAGATTTGTGACACCTTGCCTGCAGACGTCCTCCAGCAATGTCAGAATCTGAGAACCTTTAAGGAGCTAACATTTTATGCCACTCTTTCATCTCCAATTGAGCAGTTGTGTTTTGGTTTAATGTGCTTTTTTTTAAAAAAAAAATCTGAGTTGCGGTTTTGAATATTTCATTTTGTTACTTCCTTTTGCTGGTCCCCAGGGCATTCCTTATAAATATGCCAAGAAAATAAGTAGGTGTTTCCATAAATACATCTGAGAACAGTTATTTAACAGTCCAATATCCTAGAATTTAATTGAATACAAATGCTTGCCCTTTCCTTTATATAGCTAAGAATAAAAGGATTAAAGACTGAATTTCTTTAATAAAACAAAACAGAGCCAAGGATCAGCAAAGAGAGTGTGATCATTCTGGACGATGGAGCACCCTCCACATGAATGTGCTAATCCTAACCTTACTTACATTTATAGTTACCTTCGAGGGCACGATGGCTGATCAGTTAAAGATGTTGAGCTGATCAACTAGAAAGCAGACAGCTAGGGTTCGAGACCAGAGCTCAATGAAATGGGGTGAGTTCCCATCCTCATCCCAGCTTTTGCTCACCTAGCCGTACAAAAGCATGCAAATGCGAGGAGATAAATAGGTAGTACTCTGGTGGGAAGGTAACAGTTCGGTGCGCCTTCAGCGTATAGTCATGCTGATCACATGACCATAGAAATGTCTTTGGACAATCCTGACTCCCTCAGTTAAGAAAAGGAGAGGAGCACTGCTGGACTCAGACATGACTGGACAGGAGAAATTTTCACCATTTTTTTTGTAGTTACCTTTGTTCATCGTAGTCTTCTCCAAACAGTATATTATCCCTGACACTTCCATGAAATATCCATGCTTCCTGGGACACATATGCCAAAGTGCCATTCACCACCACGTTCCCACGATACAGATACATCTGAAGTGGACAGAAGGAATGGTTGGATGTCAAATCTGCTCCAGTGGGTCTCCCTGTCATCTGTGATAAATCACAGTTCTTAGATACCTATTTTGCTTCTGATGGAGAACTTGAAAATAATGGAAAATTAGGAAAGGGGAGAGAAAACTCTGCATACCAAGACCAGCCCCCCCAACAGGGCCGAATAAGACATCAGTTCTACTCTCCAAATTTGGGCCTCGTGTAATGTAGTGGAAGTGATCATTTTACAGATTAAGGGAGTTGGGAGGAGCCTTGTAAGTCATCTAGTCCAATCCCTCCGCCCAAGCAGACCTACACCATTTTCTTTGCTCTTATTGTGATTTTGGAATTGTGATTGGAGAAAGATTTTATTATGTCTTCTACACCAAGAATTATCGGACAGATTGAATTTTCTTCATCTGTGCAGTGCAGTCCCTCCCACAGTTTGCAGTTACATAAATATTTAATTCTACAAACTTTCCTACGTCTTCTCAAGGGAGCTTATGGGACCTGATCTTTGGAAATACTGTCTGATCAGGACCTCTTATATTTATACGCAAACTGAAAACCGACTATCCATTGAATTAGCTTTTTTTTTTAATGGTTCAAGGCTCCGTCCTGGACATTTTAATGCACCAAAATGCAATTTGTATACAGAGTTGGAGAGCAAATGCATGAATTTTTAGATCTGCTTCCTCTGTTTAAGCAAATAATAAAACACCTGTAACTGACAGGATAATGTTGGTATGCATTAATCATAAGAGCTGAGAAGATCAGCGTATTACTAGAAGGATGTTATGCACCATAGGCCTAACTTTGGCTAGCAAAGAATTACTGAAGTTTTAACTTGATCAGCATAGCATCGTCCGGGGACAAAGCCATATTAAATGTAAAACGTTGTAAAATATTACATTAGAGTTGAACTGAGAAAAAACATAGACATTTACATACCTGTCCTAGTACTGCCTTGAGGATTGAGGTCTTTCCACTTCCAACATTGCCACTAATCCCCAAAACTTTGCCCTGGGAAGAAAAAAAAATGAGTATAATTTATACAGAGCAGTAGAGTTAGAATACTTTAGAATTAGAATATTTCATTTGGCCAAGTGTGATTAGACAACAGGGAATTTGTCTCTGGTACAGAAGCTCTCAGTGTGTGCATGCAAAACAACAGGGTATTTTCTGCCTTCTGCACAGTAGTGGATTTGTAGCTGTGCAGAAGCAGATAGATAAACTCCACAAAACATCCATAACAAAGTGCATTTATTGGTTCATCAGGTATCCTCATATCCACTGATATTTGTGACGAAGTTCTTCTTTAATGACCAATCCTTTGTATATCTGCCTTGCAGGTAAAAGATGGTTATCTCCTAACCCATCTCGTAGCGATAGAAAGAAGCTGCTATGAGTTCGTGAGTTCAGGCAAAAGTGAGGGAAACCCCCCCAACCCATCGAAGGTCAATTTAGTGACCAATCAGAATTACAGATGTGGCCACGTGACGTGAACTACATTTCCTAGGATACCTTTAACTACATTTCCCATGATGCATTCCCTTAAGGGGATAGCTCACAATTCCTAAGTAATTATCCAATTCCATAGACTGGCTGGGACAGCACAGGGTAATAATAATCATAATAATGATATCAGAGGGGGTAGTAGAGAAGGTGGGAAGGATAATAATAATACTACATCCATACACAAGGGTAAAAAAACCTAGTGTCTAGACAGCGGGTGTTCAGCAGAGTGATGGCATGAGGGCGAAAAACTTGTGTTTAGTTGTTTTGGCATGCAATACACTGGTCTTCTATGGAAGGCAAATTATATTATGGAAGTAAGGTATCTTCCCCATCAATCTGGAGATTGTTAATATCCAGACCAAATCGTAACCTCTTAAGAATTAAATTATCACCGAGGTTGATTTTGGTTTAAAATATTATTGTTCCCATATACTTACTTTCTTTACTATAATATTTATATTCCTCAGGACAAAGCTGCAGTCGATATTGGTCCTAACCATTGATATCTGAGAGTGAGAAATGACTGCATCTATTCTGGGAGGGGATTTGCAGACCTTTTTCCTATACAGAGGTGTTGCTTTCCCACTTTTGCTGTGGGAGGGTTCACCAGAAGCACTTTCCCAAGATAAGGTGACATTGTTCAGCATCACAGCATTTCTGGAGCCCTGCATGGTTGTCACATACGCAGAAGGCGTTTTCATAGTGAGAATTTTCTACAAGAGGAAAAAAAATATGAACTAAGATATAGCAATAGCACAGACTTATGTTTTTATTTTATTTTTATTTATTTATTTGATTTGTCAATCGCTTACAAGACAATAGGTATAAGTATAAACATAGTTTTGAATACATGAAATGGATACATATAAGAAAAATATAAAAGAAACAATAGGACAGGGACGGTAGGCACGTTGGTATGCTTATGCACGCCTCCGACAGACCTCTTAGGAAAGGGGTGAGGTCAATAGTAGACAGTCTAAGGTTAAAATTTTTGGGGTTTGGGGAAGGAACCAAGTATAAGTTAATATATTTTGATATATCAATGTGGGAACATAGAGTTGGGAAAATAGCTAAAATGGACAAGAAATCCCATATATTGTAGGATTTCCTAATAGAAACTGATAAAATCTTGGCTCATAATACCCCAGATTTAACTGTGGCCGAAAAGAAGAAAGTGTGGATAATTGATATCACAGGGCATAGTAGAACAGAAGACTAAGAATTGGAGAAGATCAGAAAGTATCAAGTATAAGATAAGAAAACCGAAATTGAAAGATTAAGGCATAAACTGGCTGTGTTGGTCTCAATGATTATCAGCATGTTGGGTGCCATACCAAAAAATCTTGGATGGCACTTAGAAAATTTGCGCGATGCCGAATTTCCATTCAGTCAATTAAAAAAGGGCCACACTGCTTGAATGTACACATATCCTACATCAATAGTTTTTGACATCCTAGGTTTTTTGGAGGATCTAAATGCGTATGAAGACCAAACCAGCTAAACAGAATATCAGAATTGGAAGGGATCTTGGAGGTCTTCTAGTCTAACCCCTTGCTTAGATAGGACACCTAAACCATTTCAGACAAATGCTTGTCCAATCTCTTCTTGAAAATCTCCAGTGTTGGAGCATTCACAACTTCTGGAGACAAGTTGTTCCACTGATTAATTGTTCTAATTGTCAAGAAATTCCTCCTTAGTTCTAGGTTGCTTCTCTCCTTGATTAGTTTCCATCCTTCGCTTCTTGTCCTGCCTTCAGATGCTTTGGAGAATAGCTTGACTCCCTCTTCTTTGGGGCAGCCCCTGAGATATTGGAAGACTTCTATCATGTCTCCCCTGGTCCTTCTTTTTCCTAGGCAAGTCATACTCCATTCCTGCAACTGTACCTCATAAAGAACTGTGGTTTCACATTGTTGTGTGTATAATATAATTTTTCAATAATAGATTAAGGGGCATTGACAGCAAAGCAGATACGATATAATATAAGGAATCCAGTGTATTTTGTAACTAACACAGGGTATTCTTTTTTTATCTACTTGCTTGTCTAGTGAAGAGAAGGACCAGGGGAGACAGGACAGTAGTCTTCCAATATTTGAGGGCTGCCACAGAGACGAAGGGCTCAAGTATTTTCTAAAGCACCCGAAGGCCAGACAAGGAATAATGGATGGAAACTGAACAAGGAGAGATTTAACCTGGAAATAAGGAGAAACTTTCTGACAGTGAGAACAATCAACCTATGGAACAGAAGTTGCCTTCAGACATCATGGGAGCGTCATCACTTGAGACTTTCAAGAAGAGATTGGACTGCCATTTGTCAGAAATGGTGTAGGGTCTCCTGCATGGGCAGGGGGTTGGACTAGATAACCTACAAGGTTCCTTCCAAGTCTGATTATCTGTTATCTGTTAAATATCCCAAAATATCTGTAATCATCCCCCCCCACCCCCGAAAAAAGCACTATTTCCTACCTTCAGCCTTTTTAAGGCGACACTGGCTTCTGCAAGGGATTTCACTGAAAATGGCAAAATGGCAATTGAAAACCTCATGGTATTAAATACTGAAATCACACTGAAGGCCTGTAAAAGAGAAGGAATTAAAAGGATTCTTCATATCACATGGGAGGGGGATTCATCCCTTTCAGAGGTTCTAACTTCCAACACCCAAGTTTTATTTTCCTAATTTGGTACCACAGATTACCCCAAGTTGGTGCCGCTAAACAGATTGGACTCTCCACATTGCTAGCTACTCAGTCTTAAATTCGTCTCAGGAGTCAGCCAGAATTTGCAAACATTTGCTAACACATTACAGGCAGACTTCGACTTACGACCACAACTGAGCCCAACATTTGCTAAGCGAGACGGTTCTTAACTGAGTTTTGTTCCATTTTGCGACTTTTCTTGCCATGGTCATTAAGTTAAGTTAGCAACATGATTGCTCAGTGGCTTCCCCACAGATTTTGCTTATCAGAGGGTCGCAAAAGGAGATCAAGTGCAGGGGTGGGATTCTACCAGTTTGCACCTATTGGCTAGAACCGGTTGTTAACATTCTAAGCAGTTCGGAGAACCGGTTGTTAGAAGAAATTACTGGCCTAATCCTGTAAGGAAGGCAGGAAGGAAACATTCTGGTGTTGCTTACAGAAACTGCCTCTCCTTTAACCCTTATTACATTCTTGGCAGGACTAGACTTCCTGTCTCAGGAACTTCTCTGGAGTTTTTTCCCCCTCCTTTGCTGGTACTTTGCTTGTGTGGAGGGACCATTCAAAGTTACAAAGGCACTGAAAAAAGTGACTTATGACCCTTTTTCACACTTACGACAGCTGCAACATCCCTACAGTCATGAGAGGCCAGGCGAGGAGATGCGTGCCTCGATGTGAGTGATATTGAGTTGGCCACGCCCAGCCAGTCACATGACCACCAAACCATGCCCACCAACTAAGCCACGCCCACTGAACTGGTTGCTAAAAAATTTGAATCCCACCCCTGATTGATAGCCATGATAAAAGACAACGGGGCAATTAAGAAAGAGAAGCACCATCTTACAGCAGCAGCTGTCAGTTCACGCTTTAACAGGGTATGGAAGGAAAACAGCATAACAATGGTTAACGTGGCAACGATTGGGGTAAGGGCAGAGTTCACGCTTTGCACGTATCCTGCCTTTTCCAGTATTTTTCTTTCTGCCTCCCTGATGCCTGCAAAGGGTAAAAAGACATCATCCTGTAATGACGTGGAACAAAGGGATCCATCGTACATCTTTTCTAAACCGTGGTCTGTAATTTTGCAAATTATACCCTGTGCGCCTTCAGTTGAAGGTGAATCATAAATCGGGGCGCAGAGCATCGCGTTTAAAGCATTCCACTGAAACGCGAACCAACTATGGGAGAGTCGCGTCCCCACTCCAGGTACCTGTGATCATTTTTGCATAAGATTTTTCCCAGGCATACATTTTGATTAGCTTAATGTACGTCAAAACCTCATTCATGATTAGCACGCGTCTGTCGGTCAGTAAAATGGAGCGTCTTCGGAAAACAGACGTTAATTTGGCCATCAGCATCTGCAAGGAAGGTGAGCAAAAGGTGAGCTGTCAGCGTCCCAGCAACCTTCCTTTCCACCCAATAATCCGAGACAGGCATCTTCTCAAAGGTTCCCTTTTATTTTGGATAGTAAACTGGCACACCTGGGGAATCCCAAATCTGAAAGTTCCGGGCTTCCTTGCTATAAGTAAAAACTACAAAATCCATCTCCTGCACCCATCATCACATCACATGGTCCAATCACCATACGTCTCAAGTTAAGACTTCCTCTCACTTACGTGCAAAACAACCTGACCTTGAATCAGAAAAAGATTGTTGCTACGTCTAACTAGATATACTCCAATAAATTCCCCCCTCCCACTTTCCCAGGGTCAAATGTGGCAGCGTGGGAGCACTTAGTCTCAATAGGGCTTCCAAAGCTGACATGAGCCAACAGCACAGATTTTATTGCAGGCCTGACAGCTAAACCCATGGCTCAAAGAGTACAATTGTAGTTATTCCTTCTGTCACTAGCGCTGATGATGTTAACTAGTTGGGTCATGAAATGTCTGCAAGAAAACAAGCAAGCTCAGAGAGTCCCAAGGAGCCTTCATTTCAATCCTGAGTTACAAGTATTCTCCTTTATTGCTATCCCTTCTGTTGTTCAGATCTAGGCTGTGAGTATAGTAGTCCTCAACTTACGTGAGACATTTGTTAACTGAGTTTTGCCCCATTTTACCACCTGTCTTGCCTCAGTGGTTAAGTGAATCCTGGCAGTTGCTAAGTTAGGAACCAGCTTGTTAAGTGAGCGAGGGGGTGTGTGTTGAAGTAGTCCAGGGGTCGCCAATCTTTTGGACCTCAGGGACCATCAAACTCATAATTTTAAATCTCACAGACCACAGACCCTGGGAAAATTCCCAAAAAAGTCTGCAGGAAAATTTCCCATCCTGTTTTCCTATCGATTGATCATTCTTTATTTGGGGTCACAGGATACCGTCTCCAGCTCCATTTTCAGGTGGAGAGAGAGAGAGAGAGACTTTTGGCTTCATGCAAGGAAAGCAGCAGAAGCAGCAGAAGTCTTTCTTTCTCTCCCCCAAATTCCGCCAGAAATGAGTCTTTGTGAGACTTGTCGTGCCGGTGCAACCTCTTGGAGCGGGATGCCTTGCAGGGTCCCAAAGACTCATTTCTGGTGAAGTTTGGGGGAGAGAAAGAAAGACTTTTGCTGCTTTCTTTGCATGCAGCCAAAAGCATAAGAAGAAAGAAGCGGAAAGAAGCAGCCCGGTGTCCAGGCAAGGTGAGTGGGGGGCGAGTAGGGCAGGTTCCCCCCTCTGCCCCCACTACCTCATGTTGTTCGCAATGCAAGCAATGCAAGCCTTGTGTTTCCGTGGGCCATGTAGGTGGCACAGCCTTGTGTTCCCACACAGCCTTGATTAATTGCTTTGGGGGATGCTTTGGGGGTGACATTTCTCTGCGGACCACCAAAATTTTCTTGCAGACTACCAGTGGTCCCTAGCCCATTGGTTGGTGATCATTGGACTGGATGACCTACAAGGTCCCTTCCAATTCTGTTAATCTATTAAACCTGTTAAAATCCCAGCAGAAAGAAACCTGCACTGAGATTTCTGCTAGGAAGCAAAACCATTAAAATGAAAATATGATGGAAACAGACAAGGTGTCAAAATGGCAACCCATGGGCTGGATGTGTCACAGGCACAGGCCACACCCACCCCAGCTCCATGAATGAGAAAAACGCCCCGAGTTTGACACCTGTGGACTGGAAAGTCTTCTCCACACCCTCCTTTACACATCTAGTTGCCACTAACAACTTCCTTAAAATGGGAGGTATTTTTCATTCTTTCTTCCTTTCTTATTTTAATAAACACAGAAAGAGAATCGTCGGTGAGATCTTCTGGTACAAATGACGCGTCACCATTTTATAGAAAAAGAAAACGTTTTTACCTGCAACGGTATAAATGCAGCATAAATGAATGTTCCCACCAGCGCTGTCGGACCAAGGAGGACACAGGAATAGATGGTGCAAACCATGATCAAAAGAGGTGCCAGCATGGGCATGGGGCCAAACAAAGCAGCTTCGAATATCCGGAAACCATCATTGGCTAAGAAATTAATCAACTGAAAGGCAACGAGGAAACTGCTCAGAAATGATCCTGCATGTGGCATATCCCCCACAACAAAATTGGCTAAAATGTACCCAAATTTATCCCCTATATTTTAGAAATGGGTTCAGGAAAATGGATTGTATTATCATGCATGGTGGAATTGTAGAAAAGTCCAAAACTTTTGGCACAAAATCCAGAAATGATTAGAAGAAATGTGTGAAATTAAAGTAGAATACAAACCGAATTTTTTTTAATTGGGAATCAATTTAGAGAAATATGATAAAGATATATCTAATAATACATATAATCACAGCTGCAAGATTAATTTACGCCCAAAAAGTGGAAATGTAAGGAAATACCAGACGAAATAGAAATATTTAGAAAAATTTGGACATACGCAGAAATGGACAAATTGACATAAAAATTAAAAAATAAGGACAAATTTGAATATTGCAAAATATGGGAAAAGTTTTACCACTGGTTGGAAAAAAGGAAGGAACAGAAGTATTAAAAATGACTAATGTTAATGTATATATTATGTATATAGAATGTAAATATATATTATGTATTATGTATGTATTATTCTTCATATGAATTAGCAATATAAGACAACTAGCTGAGTCAGGAAGATTACACCACGTTCATTGTTTTTAAATGTTTTTTTTTTCCTTTTTTGTTCAATAAAATTAAAAAAGAAAAAAGAAATGATCCTGCATGGAAAGCTGTCCAGATTGTTGTCAATCAATGTGAATGGCAGGATCTGATGGCCGATTCATATAGTACATCTAGAATGGTCAATTCTAAAGACCACAGATGAAGATGTCCATTCATTCCCTCTTTGGACAATGTCTACCTTCCCAGGTAGACTAAACAGGCAACCTGACCCGGTGAGCTAATTCTATTTTATTGCAAGAATGGTACTAATGGAAACTTGTAAGTCCGAAAGTAGTCCTCGACTTACAATAATTCATTTAGTGACCGTACAAAATTAGAATGGTCCTGGAAAAAAGTGACTGAAGACTCTTTTTCAAAGCTACAACTGTTGCATCCTCAACATGGTCATGGAATCAAAATTCACCGCTTGTACATTTATGACAGTTGCAGTGTTTGTGGCCTTCTGACAGGTCAATGGGCAAGCCAGATTGACTTAACAACCAGGTTACTGTTCTGACCAAGGCTTCCTGAGACAGTAACAATCACACACTTAGTCCCCAAAACCCTCTTTTTATTTCAACGGCTGTGAATTATATGCATTCACAGCCCATAATGAGTCCCAAACAGTTTGTGAGTAGTCCAACAGAAGTCTGACACAGTCTTTCGGGATAAGGCTGATAAGCACCCACCTTTATGTCCCTTGAAATGCTGCCAATGACTAAATTGCCAATTAGCTGTACAAGGCCAAACAGACCACAAAGTCAACACAGAGCTTCAGAGTTTAAACCAACCAGAATGAACAAAGTTGCTTCCTGCAAAGGCTCATTTCCCTTTGTTCCTCCTTTATGTTTTATGGGAGGGGCCAATCATCTCCAAGCCTTACTCCTGAGTTGCTCCTTTTGTCTTAACTGTCCTTGCCTTCTGGCAGCTCTGTGCAAGTGCACACTGGGAATAGGCTCCCCCCATTCCTCTGCCTTGCCGATGTCAGGTTCTGGAGGCTCTGGAGCCAATAGATAACTCAGAGGGCCCTGGGCCCATCTCTGTGTCGGAAACAGATCCCTCGTTCGAGTTGTCCCCAGAGTCCCAGTCTGGCTCATGTTCCTCCCCACTGTCTGACTCTGCTGAAGCTGCTGGCAGACCATAACAGTTACTAACTTATCCACTGCAATGATGCACTTAACAACTGAAGCAAGAAAGGTGGTAAAATGGGGCAAAACTCGCTTAATAAATGTTTCACTCAATAACATAAATGTTGGGTTCAGTTGTGGTCATAAGTCGAGGACTACCTGTACAGTTCTCTTAGTGTCCCTCTCTACAACTTGAGAATTTGAAGGGGTCCTCTTCTCTTGCCTCACCCACTATGTAGCTGTGGGCTAGGCTGTCTCTTATCTATGGAACTTCTCTTCACTCCATCTCCCAAGGTCTTTCCCTCACACCATTACATATAATAAGAATAAAAGTTAAAGTTAGAATTCTTGGAGTATCTCTAGACTTTTGAGCTTTGGTTCTAATGAAATCAATAACAAAAATTACTATGTGACAATAATACAATGACAATAATAATTGCTAGTGTTACTATTATCTTTCTCATCTTTCCTATTACTTTCTCCTATTATGGTATCTTATGACTTATCACTTTGTTGTATGTTGTACAAGTAAGTGTACATTATAAGTGTACATTGTACACTAAGAGCTTATGCATTGGAGACAAATTTCTTGTGTGTCCAATCACACTGGGCCAATGAAGAATATTTCAATAAAGAGTATTCTTCCATTGTTATTGAAATCAATGGAATGTGTGATTAATGGCTTAGCTCTATATAGATTTTAACGGGAATAATTCAGTTGCTAACCTTTGGTTTTGTTCTACTTATAAAAATGAGGCAAGAGTGGGTTTTAGGTATTGTTAACATGTCAAAGAGGACATGAAAGCCCAAGTACTATATAATTGCAGGTTTTGTCCTTCTCTGTGACTTTGCAGTGTTCACACACACATATATGGCTGGTTAGAGAAGTGCTCTTAGCTTAATACCAAAATGGAGATATCATGAGAATATAAGAGTCCTGGAGGATCACAACAAAGGACTTTTTAGACCAAAGGGTCTTCAAACTTGGCAAATTTGTGGACTTCAACTCCCAAAATTCCTGAGCTAACATGACTGGAGGAGGAATTCTGGGAGTTGAAACCCACAAGTCTTAAAGCTGTCAAGTTTGAAGACCCCTGTTGTAGACCATCATTTTTAGTTTTGCACAATAGCCAAGAAGATGTTGGGAAGCTGTGAAAAGGGACATGAAGGCCATTGCATTGTCCTCTTTGGTTGTTATTCCTTACGTTAAATTCTAAAGATGCTGTATTGTATCATGATTAGCCATCACTACTGACTCCACCCGAGTTCACAAGATCTCTTGAAGAAAACCAACGACTCCTTACGTTTTGCAAATTAAATGTTGATAGGAAATCAGAGGAGAATGTGATCTCCAAATCTTACCTTGCTTAAAGATGCGTGTTTCAAGGACTTACAAGTCAGCAGGGTCTCAAAAGCGATAGTTGTCACAGCAACCTTTGCCCTGATGGCTGTGCGATAGTTGATAGCCCATGTCAATGACCACAACACAACTTTGGAAACTTCTGTGAAAAAAAGGGCCGTGCAGAGGACAATACCCTCCAGCAAGTCCTTTGAATCTTTGTCAGTGTACTGGAGGATGTTATGGAAGATCAGGGTCTGCCAAAACATAAACATGTAATTTTTTGGGAGGGAAATGTGTGTTGCTAAGCTGATATTTTTTTAAAGCAGTTGATATTATTCAATACTGTCTGATTAAAATCAGTTTAAAATCTGTTCCAAAAAATTGACAGATTTCCCAGGCAGCAAAGGTGCAACCATCGCTCTCCCAGCACAAAATAATCTTCAGAGTATTGGGTCATCTATCTAGGATTATTTGCAACCTAAATTCTCATTTCTTTATCAGATTTCTTTTGAGTGATTTTCTACAATTCGAAGCACAATTAGGAGGTCTTTTAGCAATGTTTGGGTCGTCAGAACAGACGTCACCCTTATCATCGTCAAAACCGTGTTCTGCTATGAAAATCACAAGCTCGAGCTGTGGTTCTAGATCAGGGGTCGCCAACCTTTTGGACCTCAGGGACCACCAAACTCATAATTTTAGATCCCAGGTACCACTAACCGGTTCTGTGGGCATGGTCTAATTTGTGGGTGTGGCTTGGCGGCCATGTGACTGGCTGGGCATGGCTTGTATGTAAATATTATAAATATTTATATAAATATTGATTTTTTTTTTATAAAAAAGAGCAACTTTTACCCAAAACCAGGCAAAGCAGGCAGATTGAGTTGCTCACAGAATCACAGATTCATTCAGAGATCTATCTATCTGCCATTGGCTAGCTCAGTCTGTCACATAAAATTTGCTTGCAAGCAAACTCATTAAATTTGCTAGCAAGCAAACTCACAAAATTAACTCACAACACACCATGCATATAAATATTGAATTTTTTTTATAAAAAAGAGCAACTTTTACCCAAAATCAGGCAAAGCAGGCAGATTGAGTTGCTCACAGAATCATTCAGTGATCTATCTATCTGCCGTTGGCTAGTTCAGTCTCTCAAATTTGTTTGGCGTGAGTCTGCACTGAATTTGCTTGCAAGCAAACCTTCAGTCCTAAGGGAGGTTCGGCTGTGCTGAGCTGAAGATCTAAAGACTAGCTAGAGAGCAAGAAATCCAACCATTTCCTGCTTCCTAGCTAATTTAAATCTCCCGGCACAGCAGAACAGATGATGGTCAGAAAAAGGAAAAATAGCAATTTAGCAGGCAAGTTTACCGGATAAGGAGTGAGTGGACGGGGAGGGTTCCCGCGGGCCATGTGGGCCGTGCAGCCTTGTATTTCTGTGCAGCCTGGATTAATTGCATTGTGGGCGTGCTCTGGGGGTGAGATTTCTTTGCGGCCCACCAAAATTTTCTCATGGCCCAGCAGTGGGCTGCAGCCCACCAGTTGGCGACCACTGTTCTAGATCACTCAGGATGATGGCGATGCCAAGATTGATGTGATTCTTAGCCTAAGAAAATATCTCTTATCAAGTTCGTGCCAAAGAACCAAAAGTAGGATCCCTCCCTCCTTCTCCCTCTCCCTCCCTCTCCCTCCCTCCCTCCCTCTTTCTCTCTCTCCATTCCTCTCCCTCCCTCCCTCCTCTCTTCGTCTCTCCTTCCCTTCCTCTCTCTCCCTCCCTCCCCCCTCTCTCTTCCTTCCTCCCTCTCTCTCCCCTCTCTCTCCCTCTTTGCTCTTAGAGACAAAGCAACTGGAGTCTACAGCATTGTCAATTTGGTGTGACCAACTCGCCATGATCAACTCTCCATGGCCAACTCTTCATGACTCCATGACTAACTTGCCATGACCAACTTGTAGCCAGTTTGCCCCAGCTAACTCATTGCGGCCAACTCACCATAGGATAATTTGGTGCAGGACAAGAGATACACTACTATCGAAGAAATGGTGGAATTGAATCATTAAAGAAAAGTTGCCAAAGGAGGGACCAATGAAATATGAATGACAAAATTAAGATGATTTTTAAATTTATTTTAAATACTTAAAACTGAATTGTTGAATTGTCCTGCAGCGAGTTGCCCCCCTGCGAGTTGGCCATGGCAAGATGGCTACATCAAGTTGGCTGCACAAGTTGGCCATGGCGCGTTGGCTGCCCCAAGTTGTCCCATTCCAGGTTACTTGGCTTCCCACCTATTCTTTCAATCCCAAAGAAAGACATCAGAAACCCATCCCAGGGTAGCCTTTTGATTGAGGGGTGGATTTATCAAAAGTTCTGTCTCCAACAAGGGTTTGAAATGTCCTCTTTTCCCCTGGAGAAATTTTTTTGAGAAATCACCCCATCAAATTCTCTTTCCAAATCTTTTGAAACGTTATCGGTGTCAGCTCTCAACATGTACTTCCAGGTTACTCACTGGCCCCAAAACACCAAAACTGGCATAAAAAATATTAGCAATTATGTCCATGAAAATCCTTGTCCTTTGAAATTGAAAAAACACTTTGTGTAAAGAAGCTTTCGCAAGTCCGACTTTGGCAACCTCAGCTTCCCAAAGGAGTCGAAATCTGTAAAAAAGCGAACAACTCACGTTACCTATTTCTTCCATGCCCACGCTTGTTAAAGTCTCTGTTGTCAATTATTACAAAGGCCAGATAAAAAATTGAGAAGTTATAATGGGGCATCTCATTTTAAAAGACATTCAAATCTAGAATTGGATAAGCATAAGTAAGGGCTCGCCCAATGTCTTATCTCAAAGTTGGTATTTTACTCCACTGTTTGTTTCACTGGTCTTCCACTTTGCAAGGAATAACAGAATAACAGAGTTGGGAGGGACCTTTGGAGGTCTTCTAATCCAACCCCCTGCGCCAGCAGGAAATCCTATACCATTTCAGACAAATAGTTGTCCAGTCTCTTCCTAATGCACATCTTCTCCAAAGAATATCTGCAAAGAAGACTTAAACCAGGATGATAATTTTCCACATGCAACCGAAATCATGTAGAAATTACAGGGCCTTCCTTTGGCCCACTACCCTGTTTTCCTTCTCCTTATGGGAAAGATACAGCAAGATGCCAACAGCCCTGTTATTTTCTTATAAAAAACTGTTTCCCCGAAAATAAGACTGAGTCTTATATTAATTTTTGCTCCAAAAACACACTAGGTCTTATTTTGGGGAAAATATGGTACTAAAATGCATCCGACTGGCTAATGATCTTAACTGGGGCTTATTTTGGGGTACGGCTTATATTACGAGCAGCCTGAAAAAAAATCACACTAGGACTTATTTTCCGGGTAGGTCTTATTTTTGGGGAAACAGGATATTAGATTTGTTATCTTCAAAGTCCCACAAATGCAAACCAGGGCCACCTCCTTCACTTCAGGAAGACTGGGGTGGGCTGAGAGAGATTTTTAAAATAATAACGGCGTTCCCCAACAGCTGTTACCTTTTGGCATTCGGTTCGGCACTGTCGTAGTAAGAGATAGGAGGCAACATGGCTATATTGATTTTGTGTCGGTATCCTTGGAGCATTAGAGAGGAAAACCAAGAATAGGTAGCAAACGAGAAAAGTCCAGCATTGTCCACTGGGTTCTTGGCAGACCTGTAGGTCGGGCAAAAAAGGGGGAATTAGTCACTGGGAGAAGGGGGAAGATATTACAGGGATCAAAAGCTGCCTTCTGCCTTGGACCGTTGCCCATCCGCTCCTCCTAATCATCGCTTTGATTGACACTTGTTCATCAGCGAGACCTTTTCCTCACCCCTGGCAGCCACGGCCTTTTGAGCAAGAGTTCTCTAATCTTTTCAGTGGATATTGAATAGCTGTCTCCGAGAAATCAACCTCTTTGGTTGTCTTTTCAGCAGCAAAAATGGGTAAGACACGTTTTTATGTTTTTTGTTTAATTCACTCTGGCTTTGAGTTCTCAACAATTCCTCCATGCTTGCCAATCATTTAATTTCTACAATAAGTGTAAAATTAGGTTGTGTATGTGTGAAGGAATGTAAAGCTGACCTCAGGAATGGGGAACAGCTGAGCAAACAAGGGGGATTTTTTTTTAAAAAGAAACAAATTACAGATATTCCTCAACCTATAACCATTCATTTAGTGGCCATTTTGAAGTTATAATGGCATGGGGGCAAAAATTGACTTATGACCATTTTTCACACTTATGACCATTAGGAGCCTCGGTGGCACAGTGGTTAGAGTGCAGTACTGCAAGCCACTCCTACTACAATTTGGCAGATCGAATCCCACCAGGCTCCAGGTTGACTCAGCCTTCCATCCTTCCGAGGTGAGTAAAATGAAGACCCAGATTGTTGGGGGCAATAGGCTGACCCTGTAAACCGCTTTGAGAGGGCTGTAAAGCACTATAAAGTGGTATATAAGTCTAAGTGCTATTGCTATTACCCCATCCCCATGATCATGCGATCAAAATTCAGGCGATTGGCAATTGACTCAAATTTATGATGGTTGCAATGCCCCGGGAGTCATGTAAATCCTCTTTTGCGACCTTCTGACAAGCAATGTCAATGGTTAAATCACTTAACAACGCTGTTACTAACTTAACAATTGCCATGGTTCACTTAACAGCAGTGGCAAGAAAGGTTGAAAAAGCGGGCAAAACTCACTTAACAAATATTGGGCTCAATTGTGGTCATAAGTTGAGGAATCCCTGCATTGGGTTCTGGCTGGGCAGAGCAGGGGGGAGATAGAACAAAGGAGAGGGAGTTCAGGGAAAGAACTAAGCCCACCTCCTCTTCATCTTAGAGCATGCAGGGAGGAATGGAGAAGAGAGCAACATGGGTTGTGTGACTTATAGGGGAGGAAAGGGCCCTGATTCCCTTCATTAGCTGCAGCTGAGAAAACAGTGTATAAAAAAGGCAAGCTGTGTGTAGCAGGCTGTTGGGAGCAAGTGTGACTTTATCTTTTATTGTTGTGGCTTATCTGTGTTCCTAGTGTCTTCCCAACTGTGTGAGTTTTGCCATGTTTTCAAGTCTGAAATTCTTGCCCCTGCACTGCTACACTCATTACTTCAGTTTGGTTTATTTGGACTTTAAGTTACAGTTTGTGTTTACCCTGTTTTGGACTTCATTTTCTGCAGTCAAAGGCTGTTCCTGGGAAAGTTTTTCTCCCACCAGAAGATAACCTGGACATTGGGGGCAAAGGTGAGAGATAATAAAGGGACTCTTATTGAATATCTGACTGTGTTGCCTTTGTGCCACGCCCCGGGTCATCACATTGCCCTTCTTACAAATCCAAATTGGAAGCCAACTTGAAATTAGTCAAGGACCAATAAAAATCAGTTTAGAATTGTGATTCCCTTACTTGCAGGTTGATCACCCTTGATGTTTTAAAAGAAGTGCATCAATTTATGAGGCTAATTTAGATACTCTGCCTATCTACTACATCTCAGTGAATGGTAATAACTAAAACCAAGTCTCTGATAATCATAAATTAGATGATTGATTCATTCAGGAGTCCTGGTGCCAATCATAGGGATATTATTCAGAGCGATATTCTAAGTAGGAGAACGTGGGACTTGCCTTGCTCTTAAGCGGATGGGAATCATAGTTTTTAAGCTTCGTGAATATTTCTGGTAGAAGGTCTTTTCAATATTTGTTTTGTTCAAATCAGTGGGAGGCAGATAATGTTCCACTATTATACCGTCATTCTGAAGGTACCAGGGTTTGCTGTTCGTAGCCATTTTTTTTTCTTTTAAAGGGGAAAGAGAGAGAGAGAAGGCAGTTAATTTTGAAGAACCATTTCTTTTCATTTCTTTTGGGTAAAAAAGAAAAAAATTAAAAGCTGGAAGACTAGGAGTCAGAAGATGAACAGAAATCTCTGCCAGTCAAAGCCAAATATACCTGCATAATCTTTTTTTTTTTTTTGCAAAGCCATGTTAATTTCAGAGGCATTAAGTCCATTTTTTTCAGCAGCAAAAATGGAAAGATCCCAAATATTTATCAATAGATCACAGCTGATTGAGTCTGTTTGGCAACTATCCTCTACTTTTCAAGACTAAAGCAACTAGAACCTGGGTCTTTATAACTTAATGAAAGCCCAACCAAGGCTGTCCCCTTAGTCTGTGTGGCCTTCTTCTCATCCCTTCCCCAATTCTGCATGCATTCTTCTTCTAAAGAACAGTTTGAGTGTTAGATAGATAGATAGATAGATAGATAGATAGATAGATAGATAGATAGATAGATAGATAGATAGATAGATAGATAGATAGATAGATAGATAGATAGATAGATAGATAGATAGAAAGAATTCTTTATTGGCCAAGTGTGATTGGACACACAAGGAATTTCTGTTGATGCATGTGCTCTCAGTATACATAACAGAAAAGATACATTCATCAAGAATCATAAGGTACAACACTTAATGATAATCATAGGGTACAATAAGCAATCAAATCATACTAGGAGACAATATAAATCGTAAGGATACAAGCAACGAAGTTACAGTCATACAGTCACAAGTGGGAGGGGATGGGTGATAAGGAGTGATAAGAAGATTAATAGTAATAGTAGTGTACACTTTATAAATAGTTGAACAGTGTTGAGGGAATTATTTGTTTAGCAGAGTGATGGCTTTCAGGAAAAAACTGTTCTTGTGTCTAGTTGTTCTGGTGTGCAGTGCTCTATAGCATCATTTTGAGAGAAGGAGCCGAAACAGTTTATGTCCAGGATGTGAGGGGTCTGTAGATATTTTCACAGCCCTCTTTTTGACTCGTGCAGTATACAGATCCCCAATGGAAGGCAGATTCTAAAGTAAGAAGCAGCAGCATCAAAACTAGGCCAAGAGTTTGGTGGGACTTTTCTTCAGGCATGGTTTATGCCCTATGTTTTCCATGCATACCTAGTGACAATGAAATACATTTGTGGGTGAAGGTTCAGCCACTGAGTTTATGGGTTGATTTCTGAATGTTTCGTTACCAGGCCAGGTAACATCTTCAGCAGAGTTTAGGGAGACCAGTCAGAGGAGGTATTCCGCAGGTTCTGACCAGTTCTGGTGAACCGGTAGCGGAAATGTTGAGTTGTTCGGAGAATCAGCAAATACCGCCTTTGACTGGCCCCGCCCACATCTATTCTCCGCCTCCTGAGTCCCAGCTGATTGGCTGGGTCTTCTTTGGTTGCCCTGCACAGGAGAACGGAGCTGGAAAGCAGATTAGTGAGGTGGGGAGGGAATGTGGGTTCTACAGTATCCTTCCCCTGCCATGCCCACCAAGCCATGTCCACTAGCCATGCCACACCCACTAAGCCACACTCACAGAACCAGTAGTAAAAAAAATTGAAACCCACCACTGGTATCAGTGTTAGTTAGTTAGTTAGTTAGTTAGTTAGTTTATTTGTCATTGCACCTCGTACAACAAAATGAAATACCATCTTCAGTGCACATCATGACCATGAAAATAAACGCAAACACACATCCTTCACACTCCACACATTGAACCGAAAACCTGCAACGTTGCACTATACAGTAGAGTTATTCTGTTTATAAGGCTTCAGGTGTGGGTGTGCCTTGTGAAGTTCTTGTGATAGATCAAGGTGTGAGCCACCAGTGACTCTTGTGAGGGGTCTCGTGATAAAGAGATTATATCAGGTCCGAGTCATTTGGGAGGTAATCTGCTGGTGGAGAGAGGTTGTGTGGGGGTCAGTGCTGCCTCTGGTTGGCTGTGCTGTGGAAATATATTTGCTCCTACCAATTCTCATTCCCTTTGATGGAAAACATGCTTCAAGGTTGGAATGTGTTAAATGTATTGTTCTAGGTCACGCTGATCCATTCATTCTGGGGGGAAGATCTCACCATTTTATGGAGATGAAAAGATGGGACTTTTGAAAAGGTCTTTTGGATGTGGTCCAGAAGCAAGAGAGAAAGGAATGGAAAACAATTATGAGCACTAAGATCTGGAGAAAAAGAACCCTAAACTTGGAGCTAAGGTTGTGATGAACGAGTAGATTTTTCAAACAAAGCATTTGCCATTCTGTCCAATTTGCTGAACTGACAGGAATTTGGAGTGGAAAAGAGTGTAGGGCTGCAGACAGGAGACTGGGTATGAATTTTAGATATATATATAAACCACTTTGATCTCACATCAAAACGTTGCCTTTTGCAAATCTGCCCTCTTTTGAAATGAGTTCCTCTCCACAAGCGGAAATCGGAGACGAAAGAAAATCTCTCAGGAGTTTTGTATGGACACTTTGTGTAATGGATTGGCCAGCAGGATAAAAGTTTAGCAGAAAGGCATGCAAATATTCCCAGGCCCCTGAGTTAACACTACAAATCTGAGGACTTCACTCTTCCTCTTGATAAGGTTGGCTTCACCCTTCTGTTACAGTGACTGCGCTGCTTAAATCTCTCCTGCATGTGCCAGTGCTCTCCCAAGAGATGACTGACGGATATTGAATATATGATGTTCCGCTCTCCCTTCGCGTTGCTACTCCTTCGATTCGCTTCCACCTGAAAGTATTTTTTTGGGTCTGATCTTCCAAACTAGCGCAGCCTCTGTCTCTCCGCAACTGCCTGACTCAACTGCCACTCTGAATTCATAAAGAACATTCTAGAATGCTTCCTGCTCTCCCTCCGGACTTCTGTTGAACTTTCTAAAATCAGGTTCTGACCGGCGAGTGAATTGCAGGAAGGATGAGAAGAATATAGGCTTGGGAGATCTTGTTTCATCTTGTAGTAGAATCTTGAGACTCTACAGTTTGTGATGAATGTACAAGACTGGCATTGTTTAAGAAGTGCAAGGTTAGCCAACAGGGCACAATAGCTTTTTGTGGAGTCCTTGATGCTCTCTGAGCTTGGTTGTTTTCTTGCAGGTGTTTCATTACCCAAGCAGGTAACATCATCAGTGACACAAGAGGATGGGGTCTGTGGGAAGGAGGAGGAGGAGGAGGAGACGAGATGAGGAGAAGGAGACGAGATGATCACAACTGTGGAGTCCTTAATGCTCTCTAAGCTTGGTTGTTTTCCTATAGATGTTTCATTACCCAACTAGGTAACATCATCAGTGACAGAAGTGGATGGGGTTTGCAGAGTGGAAAAGAAAGCAAATGGGAGGAGGAGGAGGAGGAGGAAGAGGAGGAAGGGGAGGAGGAGACAGAGATGACCTGTGAGATCTTTAGTGTTCTCTGAGCTTGACTGCAGCTAAGTGGCCACACAAAGCTACTGAGAGATTTTATTTTGTCTATATTTATTTTGTTTATCTATAACATTCATGTCCAGCCTCTCTCTTTACATCCTTACGTTCTCCTTTCCATTCCAAATTCCTGCCATCTCAGCAAATTAGGCAGAAAAGCAAATGCTTTGGTTGAAAATCTATGACTATTTTCTTGCAGACATTTTATTACCAAGCTAGGTAACATCTTAAGGGATCTTCTATTCGTATAGAGCTTTCTCTTCCAGCATCTAGTTCAGGGGTCTTCAAACTTGACAGCTTTAAGACTTGTGGACTTCCAGCTCCCAGAATTCCTCCTCCACTCATGTTAGCTCAGGAATTCTGGAAGTTGAAGTCCAAGTAGACCAAGGGTCTTCAAACTTGGCAAGGTTAAGAAGTCTTAACCTTGCCAAGTTTGAAGACCCTTGGTCTACTTATTACTTCGCAGATATCAGCAAAAATAGAGGATAAAGAAGATGACCTTGTCAGAGGTATACAGGATCTTTTGCCTAGACAAGAGGGCTGAAATACGATTTTTTAAGAAAAAAAATCCAGAAGATACACATGCAAAAATGGCTCAAGCAGATGCCTTTCTAATTTACTGAATCCTAAGGAGAAGGAAGAGGTAGAGCACAATCAGACTGGCAAGGTTTTGTTATGATAGCCAATCTCAGTCCAAGTAACTTTAGCCTTCTTGTAAAGTTGAGTTCCTGCTCTGATTTACCTAATTGGATAAAATACCTAGTTGGACTGACAATATTTCATGAAATTATCAAAGCAGTTGAGACAGTTTAGAATATCAACTCTCTGCTTGTTACAATAATCTAAATCAAGTCATTCCTGTCCTATGGTTGTCAGAACACATCTTTTAAAGGGTACCTATCCCACCCCTAAGGAACAGCTTTGCTTGGTGAACTTCTGCATTACTATGCAAACATTTTGAACAGCCTCGGTTAAGCAACTTTTAAGTTCTACCCAGAAAGACAGTTCATCATAGTAGTCCAGCTTCATGGCTGATTAATGTATTTCAGATCAAATTATCAGTGAGAAAGTTAAGTGCTTTATTTTTGCTGTCTGTTTTTTTTTTAAATGACCCCATTCTATCAATTCTAATTGGAAACCTTTCTAATTATTGATGTCTGGTTTTTGCAGAGTCAGAACCAAAGAGTACATTGTATAACCGCAAAAAAAGAAACAGAAGATGCCCTCCTGGGAGATATATTTGTGGAACTGGAATATTCCTGATTCCAAAGCATTTTTGAGAGTTGCAAGTAAGTGAGAAGGGAACCAGAAATGCTATTGGTGGACAGTTAATACGTGGTCATTTAAGAGAAATATAGAGACTGGTTCTTAAAATAAAAAATGATAATCTTCTGCTCTTTGAAGTCACTGGTTGAATCTTCTTCAGTCTGGGCAGTTCTAGGTGCATAGATTGGAAAAATTCCCAGGCCTGTGGCCATTAGGAAAAAAGAGACTGATGATTGGGAAGGAATGGCCCTAATGGCTGACCAGTCCCAAGGCTAATGTTTTTGAAAAAGTCGCATGGGTAAAGTGCATTGCTTCACTCCTAGCCCTTTTCTAAAGCTGGCTTCACAGAATTAGTTAAACCACAGGGTGGATTGTTTTATTCTGGCTTTAAAAAAATGTCCAAACGTACCATGATCAATAAACCATGGCTTATGGAGTTTTAGGAACTCTGCTAATGATGGTTAATGCAATCAACTATGGTTGAATAAACCATAGCATGGCACAATACATGAAGCCAGCAAATGATCAGCCTGGTGATCAGATGACACACAGCCACTATCTTTCAATAATTTAGTTATTGCTTTCTATGCAGGAGTGAAAACAACTCGATCCTAGGACTTCGTTTTTTACAGAAGGCACAATTTGTTGTTTCTTTAACCTTAATTGATGCATTTAATTGTTTACAGAGATTGCACTAGAACTACAAAATGCCAATGAATTTAGGGAACAAGGAAGGTGTCGTTCGCATAATGGCTTTGTGAGATGCCTAGAAAAGTCATGTTCTCTATCTATCTATCTATCTATCTATCTATCTATCTATCTATCTATCTATCTACCTACCTACCTACCTACCTACCTATCTATCTATCCACACACAAACACACAAACACATACTCCACATTATAAAAGCACAAGTAAATCAAAGCAGGGTTTCTATGTCCTGGTTGCCAATTTAATTATTTTCACTTTCCTTTGAAAGCGTGTGTACTTCACGTTTTTACCCAATCAAGTTCTCCATTTGATTTCTCTTTTTGTGTGAGTTTATAACAATTTTATTAATTTATGATATAACATACAGAAAAAAAATTACAAAAGCCAAAAGGAGAAATAGGGAAGGGGAAGGGAAAAGTGTGGGGAAAAAAGGGAAAAAAGAAAGGGCTTTGGTGCAGTAGAATAGGGTCACAACATCAAACCACAACTTGTTAGTTTTACATAGTAGTATAAAGAAGCCGTTTCCGTAACACCCTATCTATCTAAAGTTTCATTTTTTCCCCTATCTCAAGCACAAAGTCCAGAAGCGATTTCCAGGTAGAAACAAAGGTATTTGTATTTTTTTTCCTTGATCAAAGCTCTCCATTTGATTTTGATACAGTGGAACATGTTGAGTTTAAACACCAGTGTGTGTGTGTGTTTGCATGATTTAATCTTTTATTTTTTTGAGCCAATACATATACATAATGAAACCAGGTTAATTCGAGCTGATTTCAGTGAGTCCCAATAAAGCATTTAAAGGATTTATTTAATGGTGTGTGTGGGGGGGAGTGCCATCTTCTGATAAATCTTTTTTTTAAAAACATCCTATTTATTAAAACTTGGGAAATCAAATAATGTGTCATTGCCCTGACACCTTGTGGTCATAAGCTGATATAGCAAGAGGAAAAAGTCTCGAATTGTTTCTCCGTATCTAGAATTTTTTCCAAGAAAAATAATTGGTTTCTTCCTTGACCAGAGCAGTTGTCTCTCTTTAATTCTGTAATTTGAAAGTCCAAACTTCATATAAATTGTCAGCTTTTGAACTGCTCCTCGCAACTCTGCATTTCCTTGTCTTGAAGGCTTAAAAATGTACAGGAAGTCCTTGACTTAAGACGATTTATTCAGCAAGCGTTCAAGTTTCAATGTCCCTGAAAAAAGCAACATGACTAATTCTTGCAGTTATAACTACTGTATTGAAGTCCCAAAGGTGCTTTTTTCAAGAGGCAACTGGACTTCCTGGTTTTTTTCTTTCTTTGAAGACATTTTGCTTCTCATCCAAAAAGCTTCCCCAACATCCAGTCAGAGCTGAAGAAGCTTCTGGGATAAGAAGCGAAACATCTTCAAAGAAAAACCAGAAAGTCCAGTTGCCACTTCAAAAAGCACCTTTGGGACAACCATGAACTGAATGATGGAAAAGCTCCGTAGACTTGTTTTCCTTGAAAAGATTTCACTTCTCACTTCTTCTTCAACTCACTTCTTCAGTTCTGGGTTAGGGTTGCTTCTTGAATGAGAAGCGAAACGTTTTCAAAGAAAAAACCAGTTGCCTCTTGAAAAAAGCACCTTTGGGACAACCATGGCCTGGAGGACTGAGACATAGATACTGTACTGAAGCATCCCTATTGTTGTGCAATTAATTGCACAGCAAATAACGTTTTTAATGTTTTTTTTAACTCACCTGATTCCTTTCTCCCTCCCCATCTCTCAGGCAAATACAGATAGCCCCTCGACTTACAACAATTCATTTAGTGACTGTTCAAAGTTACAACGGCCCTGAAAAAAGTGACTTAGGACCATTTTCCACGCTGATGACCGTTGTGGCCTCCCCAGGGTGACATGATTTTACATTTGGATGCTTGGCAAGTGATTCCTATTTATGACGGCCGCTGTGTCCCCTGGGGTGCTATGCTTTCCCCCTTTTGCGACCATCTGGCAAGCAACAGGGAAGCCAGATTCACTTAACGACCGTGTTACTAATTTTTGGCAGAGATTTGCTTAACCAATGTGGCAAGAAACGTCGTTAAAATGCACACTCACCTCATACTGTTCTGTGGGGGTTTTGTCTGGTTTCATGCATTGTTTGTTCTCCTCCTGCTTGAGCAGGGGGCTGGACTAGAAGATCTCCAAGGTCCCTTCCATTTCTATTCTATCTATTCTGTTTAATGCGTTTTCTTTCCTCCACGCTTAAAAGAGGCGAGCGCAATGCCAGCCGCGGCCAGAGGGGGCGGCCGCGAACAGCACGCATGCGTGGCTCGCGCCGTTTGCCCCTTGCCCCTCGCCGCTCGCCGTAGGGCGGCCTGTAAACGCGGACGCGACGCGGCGATCCTTGCTTGCGCGAGAGACAGAAGAGACAAACCCGAAACCTCCGGCCATGGCGTCGTCCTCGGGCAGCGCCATCCAAATCCCGACCCGCCTGCCGCTGCTGCTGACTCCCGAAGCCGTGCTGCTGCCGGGCTCTACCATGCGCGCCAGCGTGGACTCCCCGCGGAACATACAGCTGGTGCGGAGCCGGCTGCTGAAGGGCACGTCGCTCAAGAGCACCATCCTCGGCGTCATTCCTGACACGAAGGACCCGCTCAGCGACCTCGACGTCCTCCCGCCGCTCCACAGGTCCGGCATCCGGCCTTGCCCGCCGCGGTCGCTATGGCAACAGGCGCCCTCCCCCAACCTCCTGCTCCCCCGGTTGCCCTTCCCAACATGGCGGTCGTGACGTCAGGAAGGCCACGCCCCCTCGGTCCCCCCTCACGCCACCTGTCTTAATCCCGAGACCTTACCCTTCCGTTGCCATGGTCACCGTCCGGCCTGTTGCCACGGTGCTACCCTCCCTCTTTTTCTCCGGCGCCTATATACACCTAGGTTCACCGTTGCCATGGCTACTGCAGCCCCCTCCTTCCTCTCTCTTCTTTCTGGCTAAGGATGCTCTTTGCTCCTTGGCTAATTGGAGCTAATTATTACTTGAACTTTATTAAACACTGAGCTTTATTGCTGATTTAATTCATTTTCATAGCTGTCCATATCCTGGCATCGATTTTGGATTATCCATTTTTCTATTGGCCCGCAAAAGGAGTTCAAGGTTGCAATAATAATCATAATAATAATTGTCATCATCATAGGAACAGCTTGCCTTTGGAAGTTGTGGGAGCTTCATCACTTGAGACTTTCAAGAAGAGATTGGACTGCCATTTGTCAGAAAAGGTGTAGAGTCTCCTGCTTGGAGACTCTACACCTTTTGTTAAGTCTGTAATCTGTAATAATAGCCTTTATGGCCTTTATTGTACGTCATGTATAAACAAAATTGGTTGGTCTTTGTGTATCAACAGCAACAGTCGTGAATGTGAGATTTTATTTAGTTATTAAACAAATTTTTGTACTGCCCATCTTCCCTGTTGAGGTGTCTCTGGGCAGCTGTGGAAATGTAATAAATAAATAGGTTATGAATTTGCCTGACAATCCAATTTTGTGGTGCACAGTTAAAATGAGAAGTTTACTTTCTGTTTTGATGGCAGGAACATACGGAGTTTATAGAAACAGGTGTTTAAAAGTGTTTGCTTGCAAGTTTTAGAAACGTTGCTTTGGGAAATGGATTGAGATGAATGGGTGTGAGAAAACCCACCGGTACCAGTCAGAGTCTTGTGTTCTGTCCTTGAAAGTGGCTTGAGAAGATTATGGGCATTTATGTAGGTCAGGTCCTCAAGGAGGGACATAGTTTTAAGGAAAACACTCCGTACGACTGAAGTTGCCACTGGTGAGAAGGCAAGTGATTGGCCAGGTTAAAAAGCAGCTTGCTTTTTCAGCAAAAAAAAAAGTGGTTGCAGAAATGCAATGGACAAAAGTGTGTATTGCTTTTTTAGTGCTTGAATTTATTTAGGTTTATAAACAGTCAAATGTTTCATCCTGTCAAAAAGATTGAAAGGGTTCCCTATGCAAAATATTCCATGTTTAATCACAGACATCTCTAAAGAAAATGCCTGTCTAGAATAGGAATGTTTTCCAAAGTATCTTTAAGTCTTTCCTGTGGCTAGAACTAACATTGCTAATATGATAATGTTAACCCCTTTATCATCGACAACACCTTCTAAAAGAGCTCTTGACAGGTAGTCCTCGACTTACAACCGTTCGTTTAGTGACTGTTTGAAGTTACAAAGGCACTGACAAAAGTGACTAATGACCGTTTTGCACACTTAAGGACCATTGGAGCATCCTCATGGTCACGTGATCAAAATTCAGATGCTTGGCAATTAACTTATATTTATGACTGTTGCAATCCCCTTTTATGACAAGGCAAGTCAATGGTGAAGCCAGATTCACTTAACAACCAAATTACTAACTTAAAAACTGCAATGATTCACTTAACAATGGTGGGAAGAAAGGTCTTGAAATGGGACAAAATTCACTTTGCTGTCTTGAATAGCAACGGACGTTTTGGGCTCAATGGTGATCCTAAGTTGAAGATTGCCTCTTTGCTAGGGACAACATTTTCCAAAACAGTTCCATAGATAATGAACTCTTGTTCAAGTGTATTCCTATTGTGGCATGGCAAATAACCCTTGCTTTTTCTTGGCCATTTCAGGATTGGCACAGCTGCGCTGGCAATTCAGGTGGTTGGCAGCAACTGGCCGAAGCCTCATTATACGTTGCTGTTAACGGGCCTCTGCAGGTTCCAGATTTTGCAGCTGGTGAAGGAGAAACCTTATCCCGTTGCAGATGTTGAACAGTTGGATCGGCTGGAACAATTTACCAATAAGTCCGAGGAGGAGCTGGGAGAGCTGCCGGAGCAATTCTATAAATATGCAGTGCAGGTTAGGTGCCTTGAAATGGTGCTAAATATTTGAATGATCTGTTGAGGAAATTACGACAATCACTGCATGTAAAGGAATTAAGGCAAAGTGCACGCTTTGTTTCTGATGCAATATTAGTTGTTTACTTTTCCCGTTGAAATATTCTCATGCGTTTGGGATCAGGAAGACATGTTCTCATAGATAAGGAGAGCACATTTTTATCCAAGCTGCAAAAAAGAGGTCAGGCCATGCCAGAGAGATTGGATCCAGTACAAATGTCCCAAAAGTGCTTTTTTTTTTAAAAAAAAAGGCAACTGAATTTGTTTATCCCTTGAAGGCATTTTGCTTCTCATCCAAGAAGCTTCTTCAGTTCCGGCAGTCAGAACCGAGCATTCAAATGCTTGCTTCTCTGACCAAGAGCACAAAAAGTTTATGTCTTGTATTTTTCTTCTGATAAAATGGTTTGAGGATGAGATTCCTGTCATCATTCTCAAAACAGCTGCTGCTTGCCCCCAAGGAAGAAGATTCACTGATGTAGAATCCTGAAGATAGTTGTGTCTGAAAGGTAGTTTAAATGGTATAGAAAAAGCATCCTTCAGATTTTGAGTCACATTCTTCTGTTGATTGGGCAAATCACTCCAGAACAAATGATCTTGGCACAGCTGAAATATAAGAAACGGATGGCTCCTTTTTTTTTTTTTTGGTCCAATAATATTGGTTTATCCCGCTGAATAATGCAAATGATTTTTTCCTCTCTTTTAAACAACACTGTAATTCCTTACATTGGGATGGAATCTGGGCAACTGAATGTTTACTGATGATACCAGTGATACGAATAAATACCAGTATTAAAATGTTGCTATGCATTCCTCCCTTCCTCCCCCATCTTTAACCAAGCTGGTGGAGATGTTGGATATGTCCATCCCGGCGGTGGCAAAACTGAGGCGCTTGTTGGACAACCTACCCAGAGAAGCTCTACCAGATATTGTCACCTCGATCATCCGTACCAGCAACCAGGAGAAGCTTCAGGTATCAAGTGCTGCTTCCCTTCTGGCTTCATAGAGGAAAAGGCCATTTTAATTTTGAATGTTTATACCTACCAAAATACTGCCAAGCTGAAACAAACAAACAAAAAGGCTTCTTGTCAATTCCTTTAAAAGATTAACCAACGTGTTACGCAAGCATTGGTGTAATAGTCCTTCACCCATGAAACACATGACAGTAAATATACCAGCAGCTGATGGATCTCATTGTTTGTTTTGCTGCAAGCTATTTCTTTGGTCATGATTTTCACTTTATAAGTTTTGGGTGGCATCATATGCTAAGTTCTATACTCTGACAGTGTGCTTCCCTTCTATTTTTATTTATTTATTTATTTGATTTGTCAATTGCTTACAAGATAATAGGTATAAGTATAAACATAGTAATGAATACATGAAATAGAGACATATATGAAAAATGAAAAGAAACAATAGAACAGGGACAGTAGGCACATTGGTGTGCTTATGCATGTCCCCTACAGACCTCTTAGGAAAGGTGTGAGGTCAATAGTAGACAGTCTAAGGTTAAAGTTTTTGGGGAAGAAACCACAGAGTCAGATAGAGTATTCCAGACATTGACCACTCTGTTGCTGAAGTCGTATTTCCTGCAATCAAGTTTGGTGCGGTTAACCTTGAGTTTGTATCTGTTATTTGCTCTTGTGTTGTTATGGTTGAAGCTGAAGTATTCATTGACAGGTAGGACATTGTAGTGTTTGATTTTATATACTATACTTAGATTGGACCAAAAGTGGCGTAGTTCTAGGTTGTCTAGGTCTAGAATTTCAAGTCTGGTGGCATAAGGTACTCTGCAATGAGTAGAGGAGTGGAGAATTCTTCTTGTGAAATATTTCTGGACTTTCTCAACTGTGTTAATATCAGATACGTAATGTGGTTTCCAGACTGATGAGCTGTATTTGAGTATTGGTCTAGCAAATGTTTTGTATGCTCTAGTTAGTAATGTGATATTACGAGAGAAAAAGCTACGTGGGATTAGGTTAACAACTCTTAATGCCTTTTTGGCTATGTAGTTACAGTGGGCTCTAGCACTTAGATCATGGTATCTTCGTCACCCAAACCCTCTTAAACACTGGTGGTGTTAACCACGGTACACTTTCCCTGATGTCAGCGGTTACATTTTGTTGGTCTAAAAGGAAACCCAGCTGGCATTTGTCTAGATCACTGTTTCTCAACCGTGGCAACTTCATGCTGACTGGGGAATTCTGGGAGTTGAGGTCTACGGTTGAGTTGCAAGGTGGAGAACCATTCTGGTCCAGAATGTCTAGCAAACGATTAAGGATTCTAAGGCCCCTGTGGCCATCCTTCAGTAAGGCATCTTGGGGACTGTGGGGTTGAATTCCAAGGAGCTGGTAAAAGTGCTTTCCTGGCTCTTTGGAATCTGGGGTCTTCCACAGGTAGGCAGCAGATTGAGGAAAAATTGGAACAGAGGAAGATGGGCCATATCAGACAGCTTCTCAATTTTGATTTCTTGTGCCTGCCTGAATTCCACTAGTATCCTTTCCCAAAACCCTGCATTTTTTTTTCTCCAGTTCCACACTTGGAAACAAACCGTTCCCCTGCTATCCAGGACTTTTCAGTGTTTTCCAACATTCCTAAGGGGGGGAATAGTATTGTTATTTATTTGTTATTTTTCACCATCGCCTAGCCAATACAAATAGCAGGCATATCGGTCGCATTATGAAATATCGCAAAGCCAGCAGGCAGGAGAGATCCTTTCTTCAGCAAATCTCTATGACAGGATACGTCCTGCTTGCTCTTTTTTCCCGTCATGAATAGTGATGGAGCAGGAGCTCAAACGAGATGGATTCCGATAGCTTAGGTTGCTTTAATTTTCCTCTGATCCATTTCGAATCAGACAAGCACATTTTTTTTATTTTTTTTTTATTTTTTAATTACATTTATATACCGCCCTTCTCCGGAGACTCAGGGCAGATTACAGTCTAAGGAGCACCATGCTAAGTGCTTGGCAGTAGCCTTCATTCCATTGTATATGCCTGCTTATTACTAGGGCTTTTGGCCCCCCCAAGCGGCATTTTAACAAAGTCAGCTTATTGCCCCCAACAATCTTGGGTCCTCAATTTACCTACCCCGAGAGGATGGAAGGCTGAGTCAACCTTGAGCCTGGTGGGATTTGAGCCTGCACTAATTGCAGGCATCTTGCACTAAGTGCTAGATGATTAAGAGCCTGCACCACCAAGGTTTTTTGTGGTGCAATCTGGGGTATTCTAAGAATCCGGGAAGAAGGCAAGGAACGCAAACTTAATTTTTTTTTTTTTGTATTTTTCCTACTAGATCCTGGATGCTGTGGGTTTAGAAGAACGCTTCAAAATGACCATCCCCTTGCTCGTTAGGCAGATTGAAGGTTTGAAGCTCCTGCAGAAGACCAGAAAACGCAAGCAGGACGATGACAAACGGGTACTTTAGTAATAAAACGATTTACTTCAAAGTGTGTGAATATTCCTGTGTGGGTGTAATTTATTTGGCATAGGATAAGCATTAGCAACAGGACTGATTTAGCAATAGCCAAAAGCAATAAGGAGGCGAACTAAATTAGGGCTGTAACTCAGCAGTAAAATACATATTGTCCTTGTGAATTCAATTCAGTTTTCTTATCCCCAGACAAGGCCAGGCAAGTTTGGTTGAAACGGGAGAACTGCAAACAGGTAACAGAGACATGATTGGGCTGGATGGATTATGGTCTGACTTGATATAGGAATGGGTTTCCCACTTTTAATATAGGATGTGGGGTTTAGTATGCCCGTATTTCACATTCTTACAGCAATCTTTTAGAGATTGTGGGTGCCTTTGATCCTAGTTACAGACCACACCTGGAATACTGAATCCAGTTTTGGTCAAACGATGTCAAGAGTTGGGAAAAGGGCAGAGAAGAACAACTAAGATGATGAAGGGGCTGGAGACTAAAACGTACGAAGAATGGTTGCAGGAATTGGATACTGGTAGTCTAGAGAGAAGAAGGATTAGGGGTGACATGATAGCATGAGGGGCTGTCAGAAAGAAGAGGGGGGGGTCAACTTATTTTCCAAAGCATCAGAAGGGAAGGCAAGAAACAACAGATGGGAACTAATCAAGGAGAGAAGCACCCTGGGATTAGGGAGAAACTTCCTAACAGTGAGGACAATTACCCAGCAGAACAGTTTGCCTTCAGATGTTGTGGGTGCTTCATCACTGGAGGTTTTTAAGAAGAGAACAGGACAGCCACTTCTCTGAAAGGATATAGGGTTCCCTGCTTGGATTAGAAGACTTCCAAGGTCCCTTCCAGCTCTATTCTGATTGATTGATTGATTGATTGATTATACTCTTCCCATCTTTCAATTTCCTAGATCGTAGCAATACGTCCTATGCGGCGGATCGGCCACATTCCAGGTGCTATGGAAGATGAGGAGGAGGACGAAGATCACGATGATATTATTATTCTCGAGAAGAAAATCCGAGCCTCTCGCATGCCCGAGCAAGCTCTCAAAGTCTGTATCAAGGAAGTTAAAAGGTCCCGTGAGTTTTCCATTACTTTTCTTGCAGATCCCCTTCTCTTATGAAGTGTGTGCTATTGATCGATGGCAAAAGCATACATTTCTAGTGTAAGGGTGTTTCTTGCCTTTGGTTTTGGCAAAGATTGCCTCTCTTCATTCTGTGCACGTTTAAAAGAGTCGCTATAATCCTGAATACCTAAAGGGTGGGTGGGGTATAATTCGGACTCATAAGAAATAAACCTGTATCAAAGGCCAGCTATTCTGAGAAGACACTCCCACTAAATTTGGTAAATCTTATTTCCAAATAAGCATGCTTTGGGATTAGAGTCTTAGTTGCATAACGCTGCTCTTGGGATGTGGTTTTTATGTTACTGTTTCACATACACTAAATAGGATTTTGTAAGTAGAAGAACTGGATTAAGAGCCATGATGGCACAGTGGTTAGAATGCAGTACTGCAGGTTAAACACACTGCTCACTCCAGCAGTTCGATGTTGACTGGCTCAAGGTTGACTCAGCCTTCCATCCTTCTGGGGTCAGTAAAATGAGGACTGTTGGGGGCAATGTGCTGCCTCTGTACAAACTGCTTAGGGAGGGCAATAAAGCAGTGAGAAGCGGTATATAAGTCTTAAGTGCTGTTGCTATTGCTATATTGTGAATTAGAAATGTTTCTGATTTATTTTACATACAGAAGAGATCCCTTTTCAGATACTTTAAAGACCTGTGCCTCTTTGGCAGCATTAGAGGTGCCCCCAGATTGTAAGCTTTGGCAAACATTCTGAACCTTAAGACGAACTGAATGCTAACCTTATATAGGTAGTCCTCGACTTACAATGGTTCACTTAATGACTGTTCAAAGTTACAGTAGCACTGAAAAAATGACTTACAGCCATTTGTCACACTGACACCTTAGTGGCAGCCCCATGATCATGTAATCAAAATTCAGATTCTGGCAACCGGTTCATACTTATGACCATTGCTGTGTCTCAAGGTCACGTGATTCTCTTTTGCGACCTTCTGACGGGCCACGGGGAAGCCAGCTTCACTTCATAACGGGTTATTAACTTACCAACTGCAGTGATTCTCTTAACAATCATGGCAAGAAAGATAATAAAAATGGGGCAGAACTCCCTTGACAAATGTCTCATTCAACCATAGAAATTTTGCAGTCCATTGTGGTCGTAAGGCGAGGACTGTCTGTGTTAGTGCAAGCTAATACAGTGTCATATTAGTGTCATCAAGTATTCCAATAACCTACTTTCATTTCTTTGCAGTTTTTTCTATAGATTAGGATTTAGGTTCTTCAGTTAACAGGTTTGTCTACTTTTCTAGGTTAAAAAAGATGCCTCAATCCATGCCAGAATATGCCTTAACCCGGAATTATTTGGAACTGATGGTGGAATTACCTTGGAGCAAGAGTACTAAAGGTCAGTGGATATTTCCTTAGGATGAGAATTCCATTTTTAAAAAAAGATTGTCAGAGTGCACGCAGTTTTTGACTACGTGAGACCACCCAGGAGCAAATACAGCAAACAGATGTTTGTATTTAAATAGTGGTTTTATCATTTAGTCAGACTTCAAACAAGCAGCAAGCAGCAATTATAGCATGGAAGCACACACAGAGAGAAAGATATACCCCCAACAGGGCGTCTTCTTATTACAGGCTCTTAAAGTGATATCAGCCCAAAAATCTTGCTAACTCCTTCCCAGCATTACATCATCGTATTATTACATCATTACATCATCGTAGCAGAAGGTCAGCTCTTAAAGTATTTCCTGCCAAAGATCGTAGAAGCACCCTCTATTTAAATATAGGTAGTCCTTGACTTATGACGCACAATTCAGCCCCATATTTGCAAGACCGTTAAGCGTGTTTTGCTCCATTTTTCGACCTTCCCCATTGACTTTGCTTGTCAAAGGGTCACCAAAGGGGATCACGTGACCCACCGGGGGCACTGCAACCGTCATAAATACATGCCAATTGCCAAGCTTCTGAATTTCTATCACGTGACCATGGGAGTCATGCGAAAAAGAGTCGTAGGTCACTTTTTTTCAGTGCCGTTGTAACTTTGAGCGGTTCCTAAATGAACTGTTGTAAGTCGATAATTACTGCCTGCAATGGTACTCTTCTGGTTGCCAGAAGAAGGATCTTAGCTCAAGGGTATATATAGGTTTTACGTTTGGTTTAACAGATTGCCTGGATATCCGTGCCGCCAGGATTCTTCTTGACAACGATCACTATGCCATGGAGAAGCTGAAGAAGAGAGTGTTGGAATACTTGGCGGTCAGGCAACTAAAGAACAATTTAAAGGGCCCCATCCTTTGCTTTGTGGGACCCCCTGGAGTTGGGAAGACAAGTGTGGGGCGATCCGTGGCCAAGACTTTGGGCCGAGAGTTCCACCGCATCGCACTGGGTGGAGTGTGTGACCAGTCTGACATCCGAGGTCACAGGTACTTTCTATTGTTGTTGTTATTGTTGTGATTTAGAGGCTGTGTGTCATGCCCCTGTTGGAGACTGACTCTGAGGGAGAGGAGGAACAGCCGACAGGGAGTGGAAGTGTGACTCCGGAGGTTGTGGACGAGGCTGAGGAAGGGCAGAGGTCAGCTGGGCAGTCAGAGGAAGAACCAGGCCCATCCCCTCTCCATCCTAGGGTGCGCAGGAAGGAGAGGATAAGGGAGAGAGGTGGTCTACTCAGGAGGAGAGGGCCTTGATCTTCTTCATGGGCTGCAGCTGTGGCAACTGAATAAGAGTATGGACCTGCGTACTGGCGAACGCAGGAAACAAAATGTGTAAATATCTCTAGTTTATAGTTCCTTTCTGAGTTTGGCGTCCTTCCCAGTGTGTGTTATCTGTGGACATCACCCAGCCCTTATCTTGCCTGGTTTGTGTTGCTTTTTTCCTTTTTTGTGTAACTGTGTGGGAGATTTTTTGTCTTCTGTCAAAGATATTCAGAGCTTGGAAGCAAAGTGAAGGAATAAAGGGGGCTTCACCTGTTTTCTGTGACTGTGTTTGTTTTGTATCCCACCCTGGGTCATCACACTGTGGAAGAACATTCATCCTGTTTTCTCACTTCCATCTCAGCTTCCTCCCACTGATAAATGACTTGCCTTTATAGAGAAGGATATATGGCTATTTGTACACAACCACATTCCCCCCCCCCCTATTTCTATGGAGAAAGGGCTTTAGAAGAAAAACTAAATCCATACATGGGGACATGACGTAATGTAACCAGTGCACTGGGCTGCTCAGACAGCTAAAGTGAAGGTGGGCTGTATATATACCCTTCCGATATATAGATTCTATATATCCAGTCATGCTACTGTTGAGTGTGACGCCTGGACACTTCTAAAACTCTAGTCATCTAAAGAACTGATATCCATGAATTTAATCCATGGTAGGGGATTTGAATCCCACGTCTGGCTATCTGTGTCCAACAGATCCCAAATAGGACAAAACTGATCCGTGGGCAGTCATCGTAACTGGAGTGACCATAGAAAGCTATTATTTAAAGGAAGATTATAGGGAAAAGTTTAAGGAGTACATGTAGTGCCAAGGATCTAGTAGTAGCAATGGACTTGGGGGCTGTTTAAGTGCAGGGCATTAAAAAGACCGTTAAGAATTAAAGACTCAGTACATTCCCTCTGAAGGGAATGAAATACATTCATAGGAGGCTGAGCTAGTTTTTAGTTTTGACAGCTTGCCATTCGGTGTTCAACTGGAACAGGATGTGCTGACTGAGGCACTGAAATTTATGTTCACGACTGCAAGTTGGAACAGGGCAAGTGTATGGCAACATATAAGGTGTTATTAGGGTGAAATAAAGATTTGAATTGATTGCATGTGTGATCCCTTGGGAAAAGGTGTGTTTATGCAAGGAGGGAAGACAACCTTGGCCAAGCGAAACAAGGCCTTCGCTCTTCTCCATGCAGTGAGACCCTTTCTGTTCACATTGGGTGCAGCTTGAATTTGCACTGCTGATTGTAACCTGGATGAAAGTCTCATAGAAACAGAAAACTGAGGGCAGAAAAAGACCTAGTTTGCCCTTTGATTTCTTTCTCTTTCCTTCCTTCTTCCTTTTTTCCTCTCTCCCCCTTCCTTCCTTCCTTTCTCCTTCCTTCCTTTCTCTCCTTCCTTCCCTCCCTCCCTCCCTCCTTTCTTTCTTTTTTATTTTTAATTATTTTTATATTTTATTTAAATGTTATTTTAATTTTTTGCTGGACAGTAGACACACATTTATTCCAAGCATGTTTAAAATCAGTTACTGATAACTGGCCCTCTACCTCTGCTGAGAGTTGGTTCCAAGCTTCCGCTACACTACTTACTAGTACTTCTCATGCTGATCTCTGAAACTACCATGTCTTAATAATGATTGTATGTCAGCCTGCTTCAGGTTAGCTTGTTAGAACACCTGCACTACTGCTGTTCTATGATCTGTTCTATGAATGAATGTTGTATACTTGATTCTGGCTGGAGGATTCTGGGAGTTGAAGTCCATCTACTTAAAGTTACGGTGGTTGAAAAACACTGGCATAGAGTTTCTTGATCAGGTTTTCCAATGGTTGCATTTTAGCAAAGACACCTAGAATTCCTCAATAGATTCTTGAATCCAGTACAGGAGAGTTGGGAACTGGTCAGTGGAGTTGATTGGCGCTACAGGTAACTCTTGTTACCATCTGAAACCTGCTGGAATTTATGGCAAGGGTTTCCAAAGGTTGATGTTCATGTATTTCCCAGTAAGTCAAATACATTATAAATACACGTGCAATTGCCATTTGCTCAGTTCCAAATCTGTCACATCCTAACCTAGTTTGATGACAGGCATAGGGGGAAGCTGGTAACTTGGTTTACACATCTCTCATCTGTCGGTCAGACTTTTGAAAAGCAAAACATGTCAGGTTGCTGTTCAAATGAGGACCACTAGAGGATGTTCTATGCCTTTCATTGAAGAACCTAAAGACAATGAGTATTTTGAAGAGTGTAATTGTTCTAACTGTCAGAAAGTTTCTTCTTCGTTCTAGGTTCTTTATTAGTTCTCTCCTTAATTTCCATCCATTCCTGTTTTCAGGTGCTTTGGAAAATAGCTTGACTCCCTCTTCTTTGGGGCAGCCCCTCAAATATTGGAAGACCGCGATCATGTTATCCCAGTCCTTTCCATTAAACTAGGCATACCCAGTTCCTGCAACCATTCATCCTATGTTTTAGCCTCCAGTCCCCTAATCATCTTTGTTGCTCTTCTCTGTATTTCTAAAGTGTCTCAACATCTCTTTTTTTATGATGGTGAGCAAAACTGTGTGCAATATTCCAAGTGTAATCTTACTAAGGCATTATGAAGTAACAGAGATCTACATAGGGTTAAAAGTCTGTGAGGGAATGACTAGGACAGAATATTTGGCCAATAGAGCTATGACTGTAATTTTGTCGTTTGAATCCTCACCATTTTTACTGACTGTTTCCTAGTATGATTTGACTGCTTATTGTATCATATGACATATTTTTAAGTGTTATACCTGATGATCCTTGACTCTTGACAAATGTATCTTTTCTTTTATGTACGCTGAGAGCATTTGCACCAAGACAAATTCTTTGTGTGTCCAATCCCACTTAGCCAAGAAAGAATTCTATTCTAACTTAAATCTAATAAAATGGTAGCTCTTTAACCACAGGTTCCCCCCCCCCCCAATTTTCTTTGCATTTTAATTTGTCTTCCTTTTTCACTGTGTAAAGTTTTGCACGAAGCTCTTGGGTCTGTCCACCAGCTCATCAAGTGAAAAATAAATCTGAATTGTGAAAAGGGACCTCCCTGTAACATCCATTACCCAGATATGATTCTATCAATCGTGACGCCTTTTTTGACACATTTAGTTCATGTACATGAAGCAGGATGTGCTTCGGATGTAATGAGAGCTTTTCCTTGCTGACTCAGTTGAGTGTGATTTGCAGCAGCATTATTCATAATTTATTTATCCTCCCCTTCCAAGGGGCTCTAAAAGTTAGGCATTGAGGTGTACTCTTTCCCCCTTCCATGGTGGAATTTCTTCTTCGCAATAACTCAAAGCTAATTTGGAGAGAGAGAGGGAGAGGGAGGGAAAGAGAGAGAGAAAGAGAGAGAGGGAGAGGGAGGGAGAGAGAAAGAATGAGAGAGTTGCAGAGTGACCTTTGTGGCTTGGTAGGATTTTGATCGTTGTTCTTCCCCAGTCCAAATGCATCAGGCTACCTTCCTAGGAATGCAATCCAGTTAAAATTAATCACTTTAACGTCTGGGGGATTTGTTTCACTGCAGTAGATTTAAGGGAATACGTGTTGTTGAACTGCTTTGTGACGTCCACTGTTTTCTGGTGCCCTTCCCTAAAAAATCTTTTTTATCCTCACTAAGTCTTCCTAATAGTTGACACGGTTTGGGTAAGTGAAAAAAAAAAATAGAGGAAGTGTTTCAGGGCAGGTACATTTTATAATAATTTCCTCCTTCCTGACTTTCCCCAGGTTCAATCATTGTCTGATTCCTTGTGCACCGGCTTTCAACAGCTTAGAGAGTTTCAGAGAAATTTTTGTTTCAGTTGGGACAGATTGGCTGGCTTCAGATTTTGACAGCTAAGCCAGAATTCTGTTTGTTTAATTCTGTTTCAGCATATGTGACAGCTGAAGCTTTGCAAATGAGAATCCGTTGCTTTATGCCTTCGCTTCATTTGTCATCTTGGGCTTGTTCAACACACCACGAAAACACGATAATTTTTAACTCCCTATACAAGTGGCTCTCGACTTACGACCCAGTTTTTTTTTATGCTAAAGCGAGACAGTTGTTAAGTGAGTTCCCCCCCCCCTTTTATGACCTGCCTCAGTTATTAAGTGAATCACTGCAGTTGTCAGGCAGGAAAAGTCATAAAAAGGAGCAAAGCTCACTTAATCAATGTTTCGCTTAGCAACATTATGCTCATAGGTCAAGGGCTACCTGTATTTGTTATTTCTGTTCAAATTTTTTAAAAAAGGTCAAAATCTCACAGGTTACCTAGCGTGGTTCACTTGAAAGGAAGGCTCAGATATTGAATGGTTTTGCCCCGAGCTTAGAAAGTTTCTTATCATTTATCCCTTCGAAACAACATAGCCTTATTAAATTCCTCCAGTCACACTGGAGAGAGACGGTGGAAATCTTAGACTTGGATCCTGTCTGGGAGAAGTTTGATGTTGGTTCTGTTTTGTGTTTTGATCCCGGGAGGCAGCTAACTAACCCAGAGGCTTTGCAGTCCCAACCAGCCAGGCCAGCGCCAGGCGAAGGAAAAGAAAACAACTCTTTTATTGTCTACATTCTTTAGGTCTAATAATAGACCGAAAAGGGCTAGGAACTTGTTTGTATGGACTTGGTGGACACACCCTCTGAGCCTTCTGGCCAGGCGGCTGGGATGCTACAGACAAGGGGAAAGAAAACACATTGCAGGAGAACATAAACAAGTCGACTGCTTTGAAGAATTATTTTTCTTATTCCATGCGGGAGAAAAGTTTTTAATCTGTCTCACTGAGTGGTAAAAAGTGCAGAAGCAACAAGATATTTTCTCTCTGTGTGTGTTTGTCTCTTTCTCCCTCCCCCCCCGTCTCTATTTCTCTCTGTTTCTCCCTCTCTTTCTCTGTCTCTGTTTCTGTTTTTCTCTTTCTCTCTCTCTATTCCTCTCTCTCTCTTTCTGTTTCTCTGCCTGTTTCCCTCTATATTTCTTTGTTTCTTTCTCTTTTTCTCTCTCCCTCCATCTCTCTGTTTCTGTTTCTGTTTCCTTCTTTATTTCTCTCTCTGATTCTTTCTCTTTCTCTCCCTCTCTCTCTGTGTTTCTGTTTCTCTCTCTCTCTTTCTGTTTCCCTCGATATTTCTCTCTTTGTTTCTTTCTCTTTCTCTCTCTCTCTCCCCCTATCTCTCTGTTTCTTTCTCTGTTTCCTTCTTTATTTCTCTCTCTGATTCTTTCTCTCCTTCTCCTTCTCCCTCTCCCTCTCTCTCTGTTTTTTTTCTCTCTGTTTCTTTTCTCTGTACTTGGGGTGGAGCTTGGCTTATATCCTGCCCTCTGACATCATTTGAGTCCTGGGAAGGAGACTGGCAAAACATTCCATCCCCAGCTGGGTTTTATTAGCCACCCACCATTATATAACACAACATTCTCTCCATCATTTTAGCTAAATGAAAGTTACACGGTGTTTTATCATCATCCACCCACCTTACTTGATTTATGTTTGGGGTGTGTGAGATTTAGTTGTGGGAAATTCATGAACTCTGCTAAGGATTCACTACATGAAGTTACTGGGTATTTTTAATGATAATATACCATAAATTGCTATGCACATACACACATCTACACAAAGATTTTTATTGTAAATAAAAAAAAAAACATTCTTGTCCCAAAGTCTAAGGAGAGTCTGGATTTATTTCTGCTACAGTAAAGTATGGTTTATCATCATGCTCGAATATAACCCTTCTTATATCCAGGCCTGCTCTCCAGCTGTTCTTGATTCAGATTTGAGCTGGTCCTCTTATTGTTTAATCAAACTAACAATGTAAAGAAAATCTGTAGCACTATCAGTTGGCATTCAAAAACTGACGGGAGGATGTTTGAATGTCCAATTTTGCCTTCACTCAGAGGAAAAAAATCAGTCGGGGCGTTTTATTTTTTGTGCCTTTATTAAGTGACTTTTTTGAAATCATGGGCTGTTTCACAAAAATGCCTAATTTGGGGGCTGCTGAGAGACTCTGCTGAAATCTTGCAAAGCTCCCATCAAGCAGATAAATCTGGACAACTGATCCGATTCTCTTAGATACATTTTCATAGCTCTGATTATGTTACTTCATTTGTATAAATCTTTTTCAGGATCCCAACATAGTCCATGTATTTTTGTCTTTTCGGGCAATTTCTCACTCTTGCTGATGTGCTTGCATAACTTGTAGTTCAAAATTTTTTATTAATTATTAACAAACCATAAAACACAAAAATGTATTTAAAAAATAAAGGTAAAATGTGAGAGGAAAAGGGAAGAGAGAAAAGGATAGGGTAGAAGGAAAAAAAAATTGTCTTCCAGACTTCCTTTTGGTGAATAAGATAACAACATCAACCCTAAACTTTTTACTTCTATATTTTTATTTATTTATTTTCAAGATTTATATACCATCCCCTCTCCTTGATATATACAGATTATATAATAGTATATATATAATAATTACAGATATATAATAAAGTATATATATATATAATAATTACAGATATATAATAGTATCTGTAACACCAAACCTATTTGATGGGCAAAACCCAAAATCAATGTTTTATTTATTTTTTCTCCCACCTCGAGCACAAAGTCCAGAAGCGCTTTCCAAGTGGAAACAAAATTCATTGCGTCCGTTTCTTTAATCAAAGCAGTCAGTTTAGCCATCTCTGCTAAACTCCATCCACTTTGGCAGCCATTGTGGGATGGTGTGCACGCATAACTTGAGCCTCTTCAGTTTTTCAATACTCTTCACTGTCTTAACGCTTCAACTTTTCCCATTTTTTTCTCCCTTTTTGCCAGGCGCACATATGTTGGCAGCATGCCTGGCCGTATCATCAATGGCCTGAAGACTGTTGGAGTCAACAACCCTGTCTTTCTCCTGGATGAGGTGGACAAGCTTGGAAAGAGCTTGCAAGGCGATCCCGCAGCTGCATTACTTGAGGTGAGAATCGGGATGTGTTCTGACAAACAAGGAGCAGATTCTGACCTCATGCTCTCCAGATGGGTCGGGACCTCAGTTCCGACATTCTCAGCCAAAATTCTGCAAGTTGCACATCCTTCAGATCTGGAATAGGCCAGAACAGGGGTGTCCAACTCAATTTCATTGAGGGCTGCATCAGGGTTGACCTCGGAGGGCGGGGGGGGGGGGGCATGGCCAACTTGATGATGCTCATTGAGGCTCCGTTTTCGACGGCCGTTGCGACGGCCTCCTGCAGCCCTCTGCCAGTGAAAACAGAACTCGGGAGGGCCATGTGTGACTTCTCTGAGGTCTGTTTTTGCTGGCAGAGGGTTGCAGGAGGCCATCGCGGCCCAAAACAGAGCCCAGGAGCACCAAGGTCCTTTGCTGTTTCCAGGATGGGCCCACGGGCCAGACCTAAGCCTCCCATGGGCCGGATGCAACCCCCAGGCCTTGAGTTTGACACCCCTGCACTAGAACATAGAACAAGAGTCTTCAAACTTGGCAACTGTAAGACTTGTGGACTTCAACTCCCAGAATTCCTGAGCTAACATGACGAGGAGGAATTCTGGGAGTTGAAGTCCCCAAGTCTTAAAGCTGTCAAGTTTGAAGACCCCTGACATAGAACATCATTAGAGTTGGAAGGGACCTTGGAGGTCTTCTAGTCCAACCCCCTGCTCAAGCAGGACACCTAGAAGGCCCAAATTCCTGTGGAACTGACTCTTTCTGCAATGTTTAAGAAACCAAGGCAGGCCTGTGGCCTTGAAAGGACTGTGCTCCATGGCATGACGTGCTCAACCCTTTGAAAGTCTTCCTGAGAGAGGGGTACTTGATTTGAGAAACGAGAAGCCAGGTTTCCGGGTTTATTCTAACTCCAAATACCACACAGAGCTTCACACTTTGATTGTACAGAAAAGCAGAACAATTATGTTCAGGACAGGGAAGTTCTGAAATAGATTTTCTGACAGACGTTTGAGGTTGATTTCACCTCTTATGGAAAACACGTCATAAAGAATATTACATTCTGGATCCTTGATGTCTGTTTCAGTTCTCAGAAGAGAAGAATCTCTGATTTATTGTCGAACTATTAAAACAGGGAATGATTAGCTTTTTGAAGTGAAATGAAAAGTATGCTGGTTTCAATCCATTAATTTTAGCAGAACATCCCTGCTGCATCCATATTGGCTGTCTGGTAGAGAAATAAAACTGGAGAAATGTTCAATTAAGTTAATTTAGGAGAACATGTTAAGAATGATAGCTATTTTGGACAAGGAGCTCATGATAGTAAGCACTTAAGCACATGGGATTAATATTCTTAAGGATAGGCAGTTTTATTTAACAGGAATAGAAAGGGAGAACGGATCAGTTGCATTGGTGAAATAGCAAGTATTTGGTGTTGGACAAAAGTACAAATCATTTGCCATTAGACAGGTTTTTTTCCCTCATGAAATACTTCTCAAGCACTACAATCCCATCGTATTAGGAAACCATTGTTTTCCTTTGGAAACAAGATGGATGGCTTGGTGCAACTTGGCATTGCTGTGGTATTAAGAATGGTTATAATCAGGTGTAAAAAGTCATTCTGTTTACTTTCTCAGTGTGGTTATGTCATAAAGCTGCCTCTGTTTGGGACAATTAATTTAGAGAGGATTATTACTAATCACTTGTGACTAAATCAGACAGATTTTACATCTGGGTCTTTTATATGATTTGAAGTAGGTTGCTAACTTCTCTGACTCCCAGTTTTTAAATAGTGTCTGCAACACATGTTTTATCCATCTTTAAATAGAGCTGAAATTTATATATTAAAAAAAAACTTGTAAAGGGTGTGGATAACCAGGATTTTATTGGTGTGGGGAAGAATTGTGGTTGCTGTGCTTTTGGCTTTCAAAGCAAATTCCCGAGCTTGTAATTCTTCTGAGTAATTCAAAGTAAACATATGTTTGCATTATGCTCTGATTTGTGGATACAACGTTATATTAAAAATGAAACTGGAGACTGCTCACCCTTTTTTTATAGGAGGCATCCCTAGAGTAATTCATTTCATATTTCTGAAATTGCTTCAGATAGTCAAAGCTTTAAGTGTTTGGCAACAATCTGCCCTTATACAGGTGAGGAAATATGTTAGTTTCCTAAATACCAGCATTGAGTGTATATGGTCACCCATTCTCAGCTATGATATTTCAGAAGGCTGTTAACACACCTGAAGCATTCAGAAAAATGGGGTTCAATTAAATACTAATTAATTGAATAAATAGATTCTGCCACATGTAGCTGGGGAAAAGGCTGGAATTTTTCAATGTGTTGATAGTCTCGGCTTAAGGTCAAGGTGCATTGGTTGCTTGATCAGAGTGGAATGTCTTCATATTTCCAGTTCTGTTCGTCAACAAGGAAACATTCATTCTATATTTAGATGTCCTCTCTTGAAGGTCAGAGTGGACAAAAAGGAATCCGAGTGCTTCTTAATGGAGAACATTTGTAGACAAGAGAAATCGTGCAGAAAGTACCGGCCAGCCTTTAAATGTTTGCAGAGATTATTCTGCCTGTCATGGGAATAGGAATTCCAAATGCACAAAAGTTTCTTTTTCATGCAAACAACAACAACCCCAAAACAACAACATTGCAACCAAGAGCCTAAAGATGATATTTTATCGTTCTTTCATGCTCAGGTGATAACGGATCGCAGCAGCCCCTGGAATCTTTTTGTATTTGCAAACAGTCTTTTGATAGTAAAATAAATGGGGCAGATTATTACCTTCACACCCCCTTTATGACTTTTTCAAGGCCTCCACCGTGACTAAAAAGCAAAAGTCAAGCTAAATAAAAGTTAATTTAAGGCAGCGATACCGTTCTTAGAAAAAAGCAACTTTTCCCCCCCTCGGCGATTTCACTTGTATGCCGACGAATTTAGTGTAAAGTTTGTGATTCTGTCTTAAATCCTGTGAATGAAAGCTTCGCTCCATGAGAAGGGAAACTAATGGAAATTGCAAATTACTCCAAGTTTTCTCTACAAAGTTTCTCAGTTCATCCAGGTCACAGTTGTCCCAAAGGTGTGTTTTCAAGAGGCAACTGGACTTCCTTGTTTTTCTTTGAAGATGTTTCGCTTCTAATCCAAGAAGCTTCTTCAGTTCTGACTGACAGGTAGGGAATCTATAAGTATAAATCCTTCGATTTCCCCACCATCCAATCAGAACTGAAGAATCTTCTTGGATGGAAAGCAAAACATCTTCAAAGAAAAACAAGGAAGCTTCTTGAAGAAAACATCTTTGGGTCTATGCTTTCTCGATAGCTGGAGGTTAATTTCAGATCTTTGCAATATAATAATTTGATCAAGTAGCTGATTTCTATTACAAAGACAGGGAAGGAACAATTTTCTGGTGCCTTTTCTGCTATTTTGAATCGCTACGGAACAAGCTTTGGACACAGATATTAGGATTTGGCTGAAACACTAGCTGCCTGGCAGGCCTGCTGATCCATCTCTGTTGAGTCTCCCTCAATTCTTCCTATGTATTATATTAATTTTAAAAGTTGTAGTAAGAAGAGCTAATTGAGATGGCTTTCTGTCTTTGACAAATGTTCAGACTCCCACACTGTCCATGTGTGATATATAATTTTAATTAGCAGCACTCTTCCAGGCTATAATTCATGCCGATAAGCAAAAAGGATGTGTGTTCATTCCATAATGGAAAGGATAAATTATGTTGACAGCAGCATGCCATCGCTCAGGCATTGTGGACGTTCCATCCTGTATTACGTGAGAATTGTTCACAGTAACGTAACATGGTTCGCTTAACACATCTCAAGAAATACACAGAAGTGGAAAAGCATGAATCGCAAGAATGCTGATTGTTGGCTAGAGTTAAGGAATTAATACCGAACAATGAGAAATTGAGGGAGCCTTAAGTGGCATAACCATAAGTTTCAATATTTGTTTCTCCGATGTGGTTTATATAGTTTTCCATATACTGTACATTTGTTGAAGTGGTACATAGACAGAATAAAAACTATTACAATGCAGCAGTAAGAAATAGAATACAACAGAACAGAACAGAAGGAAGGAGAATAGAATAGAATAGAATAGAATAGAATAGAATTATTTATTGGCCAAGTGTGATTGGACACAAGGAATTTGTCTTGGTGCAAATGCTCTCAGTGTACATAAAAGAAAAGATACGTTCGTCAAGAATCATCAGGTACAACACTTAATAAATTTAGTCATAGGGTACATTAAGCAATCAAATCATACTATGAAACAGTCAATATAAAGCGTAAGGATACAAATGACAAAGTTACAGTCATGCAGTCACAAGTGGGAGGGGATGGGTGATAAGGAGTGATGAGAAGATTAACAGTAATAGTAGTGCAGACTTAGTAAATAGTTGGACAGTGTTGAGGGAATTATTTGTTTAGCAGAGTGATGGCATCCGGGGGGAAAATGTCCTTATATCTAGTTGTTCTGGTGTGCAGTCTCTATAGCGTCGTTTTGAGAGTAGAAGTTCAAACAATTTATGTCTGGGATGTGAGGGGTCTGTAAATATTTTCACAGCCCTCTTTTTGACTCGTGCAGTATACAGGTCCTCCATGGAAGTCAAGTTGGTAGTAATTGTTTTTTCTGTAGTCCTAATTATCCTCTGAAGTCTGTGTCTGTCCTGTTGGGTTGCAGAACCAAACCAGACAGTTATAGAATAAAAGTAGATTTAAATGAGTTGATATATTAAATATATATACATTTAAAGGGGAGACTGGCATAACTTTTCCATAGAGTTCTTTTGTGTCAAGTCTTTCATGGGTTACCTAGAATTTACAGGAGGAACTGCCCTCTCAAACATCAATATACTGAGGTGAGACTTTGGCTTGGTTGCTGGCCATCATCCATATTTTGTAGATTGTGTGTCTATTTGCTCCTATACAGGTGGTCCTTCGAAATTACAACGGCACTAAAAAAATTGACTTATGATCATTTTTCACATTTATGACCGTTGTAGCATCTCCATGGCCACATGATTTATATTCAGATGCTTGGCAAATGACTCGTATTTATGACGGTTGCATTGTCCCAGAGTCATCTGATCCCCTTTTGTGACCTTCAGGCAAGCAAAGTCAACCTGGCGATCCACTTAACAACGGTGGCCAGAAAGGTCGTAAAAAGAGGCAAAATTGACTAAACAACTGTCTCACTTACCAAAATAAATTTTGGGTTCGGTTGTGGCCGTTAAGTGGAAGACTAACCTGTAACTGTATGCTTATGGGTCGTAAGAGGCATATAAATATTTTGCTAGCAAACACGGTCAATTTAAAGTTGGGAATACTTTCTGAAAAGTAGCTTTCTCTCCGTTGGCTTGGAAGGCATAGTCCCACCAATCTGGAAGCTATGGAAGGTTGCTAGAGATCTTAGAATAGACTCTGAAAGCTATCAGAGTTTCTGGCTTCTTTCCACCTATAGAAAGTTAAATCCCTTGTGCTCTGTTATGATTCATTTTGGGTGTCTTCTTCTCTTGCCCTCAAGCAGTTTTGTTGACTTGACAAGTTCTCTGGATTTGTGGGTTGAGTGCCTTCTTCCAAAACAAAGCTGCAGCTGCGAAGTCTTGTCCTCCCATTGGGAGTGGATCTTGTTCATCATGTCTTAATGTAACAGAGCTCGTCCCTGGGATCATACAGATCTTGGGAGGATTACCGTATATCCATATCCTAATTTTACACGATTCTTTTTTCAGCACTGGAACTGTTTCTCATCAAAGAGAGTTGGAAAGCTCAAATTTCTTCTGAGTATTACAGAATTGAAAGGTATCTGGACCATCCATTTCAGTCCCATCTCTGGACCGAAATGGTATGGCCCATATTTCTACCATCTTAGTCCTTTTACAAGGATCCACTTAAATAAAATCCCCCTGGCCCAGTTTGTCTTCTCTGAACTCTCACTTTCTTTCCATCCCTGAAGCATATTTTCTTCTGAAGAGGTTAAAACGACGAATAGAATTTGCAATATACTGCATATCTAGAACTATGGACAGGCCAAGTTTCTACTGTTTAGAAATCATCCTACGATTATATTTTCTTTTTTGTGTGACGTGATGATTAGCTAAATGTGATGAATTAAATAGCCAGGGTAATTTTTTTAAAAAAAGATTTATTTTTTGTTTGTTTGTTTCTGCTTTTAAAAGGTTTTGGATCCTGAGCAAAACCATAACTTCACCGACCATTACTTAAACGTAGCATTCGATCTGTCTCAAGTCCTCTTCATAGCCACTGCAAATACCACTGCCACCATCCCTGCGGCTTTGTTGGACAGAATGGAGGTCATTCAGGTTCCAGGTAACCCAAGCATGAATCACAGTCATGTGTAGGTGTGACTGCACAGGTGTGCATCTCCGAGAGAGGGGACGTATGTCAAGAGTTCCAAGTAAGAGATCCAATGCAAACAAACCTCTGAGGCCTAGGTGATCCTCAAAGTACAGATTTATTAGGCGTGTCATATTGGCCCATCTGGTGAAAACCTGGCATTGAAGGTCCTGCAGCTTTCCCCACCCAAATTAAAAGTCATAGTTCTTTCCCCTCAATCCATGTGTCCATCAAAGGGTCCAATCCAATCACATCCCCAACTCCAGTTGGTTCCAGTCCACGCCTCCCCAGCACACCTGGTGAGAACATCCTTGGTTCCTACAGGAAATAATCTTATTTTGGCTATAAGTCCCCAGCTCCCTATGGAAGCCCCCCTCCCCAGGGGTGGGATTTAAAAATCCCAACGGCTACTTCGCTGCCCGGTTGCTGGGTGGGTGTGGCCATATTGGGCGTGGCCTACCGGAACTTCAGGGAGGGCCGTTTTGTGCCTTCCCCAGGGTCCAGAGGCTTCCCCAAGCCTCTGGGAGGGCAAAAATGATGACCTCCTTCAGGTTCTGGAGGCCCATTGGAAGCCGAAAACAGGTCCATTTCCAGACTTCCAGTACTTCTGGGAGAGCCATTTTTGCCCTCCCAAGGGTCCAGAGGCCTCCCCTGGGCTTTTGGGAGGGCAAAAATGACCGCCTCCACAGCTCTGGAAACCCGAAACAAGCCTGTTTCTGGACTTCCAGAAAGCCCGTTTTTCCCCCTCCCAGAGCCGCCACACAGACCCTGCACTTACCTGCATTGAGTGGAGACCTCCTGGGAGGGGAGGGGTGGGGTGGGCAGGGCCAGCCGGTCGGTTGAAATACTGGTTCGGCAAACCAGATGAAAACTTAACATCCGGTTCACTCAAACCAGTCCGACCCGGTAGAATCCCACCCTTGGCCCTCCTGTTCCCACAACTCTAACCAGCATAGCTGGGGCAGCCCTGAAAATGCTTTCAAAATGGCTTCAAAGTTGACAATGTATTTACGATGTTTGCAGCATCCCACAATCATATGTGATCGCCATTTGTAATCTTCCTGGGGGGGCGAGGGTTGGGCTAGGAGAGTTCACCCCAGCCAGCTCTCCACGGGACAGCTCCCCTTGGAAAAACCCATTGTGGGACAATTCAAACACGGGATGACTCGAGAGAGGGTCAAGTGAATTGCAGCGGGGCTTGCCTTGCTTTAGGTTTGAACCTTCTCAGGTTAGAAGTCCTCAAGGCTGGGCGGGGATGGTGAGCTACAATTCTACTTGTCCCTCCCTCGAGGTACCCCGTTGTCAGGATTCCAGCCATCGCCCTAATTCAATCATGATTCTCAAGCCAAACTTCAAAAAACTTCAAAGGATTTATGAGAGGCGAAATACTGGCCCTGCCCTGTATGAAACCAACTCTGGCATAGGTAATTTACAGTCCCCTGTGACCCTGTTTCCCCCTCCTCCCCTCTGGATGTGTCAGAAATCAGATTCTCCAATTGAGCACGTCATCATTCACGTTCTCCAATTAAATATATTCCCGGGCAAAAGTTCTGGTAGTTTAATTGCAATCTTTTAAAGATAAGAGTTGGAATGTGCTTTTGCTTTCAAACTGCTGCCGTGCTCTTCCAGATTCCCCCCCCCCCCCCACTTTTATTTTTTTAATGGCAACTACTAAAACAGGCATAGGAATGTTTTCTGAGTTGACATCCGTGTTGAATTGTCCTGCAGCGAGTTTTCCCGGGGTCAAGTTGGCTGGGGACAAGTCGGCCTCAGCGAATTGTCCCGTTAGTTCCCGGAGGCCTTGTGACAAATAAAGTCGTTGAGGGAAAGACAAGTTCACTCAACGACTGCACCGATGTGCCTGACAACCATGGCGAAAAGGTCGTTAAAAATTGGGCATTCCCTCACTTAACGACCGCCTGGCTGAGCGACGGAAATTCCCATCTCAGTTGCGGTTGCAAGTCAAGGACTAACTACACTAAGTCGCATTAACAGGCGTCTGGAATATCTCGTCTCGGCCTTTTCTCTCGCTTTCAAACCAAGGTTGCTGTCTTCTAAAATGGCATTTCTAAATGTCAGCTCCTCTCTCTTCTCACGCGCCGTTTCAAAGGATACACGCAAGAAGAGAAGATAGAAATTGCACATCGGCATTTGATTCCGAAACAGCTGGAACAGCACGGGCTCACTCCGCAAGAAGTTCAGATTCCCCAAGAAGCAACGTTGGTGATCATCACCCGGTAACGATTTTCTGCATTTTCAATTCTGTGCCACGTTTTTTGGGCTGTTGTTGCTTGTGGGAAATGAGTAGTTCTGAATTTGGAATATTGTACTATCAGAGAGCTTTGGAAGAGCAGAGTTTAGTAGCATCCATGCCCCTGCTCATTAATACAAGGTCTTCATTCTTAAATTATATTGTAAATTTGCAAAACTCCCGGGATCATTGGGAGTTCAGACGGTATAACAATAATAGTAGTAATAATACCAAACATCAGTTACCTATTATTACTAGTTGAATGATTAGCAGAAAAGGCAGTCAATGTTTTTTGTTTTTTTTTAAACCCACAGGCAAAGACAGTGACTTTTTCACGCTGAGTCTTTGAACAGATCTCCTCATTTTGGGTTTCAGAAATGGAAAAGAGATTTGCAAGGGAGAGAAGCAACGCAATAGTAGCTGGAAGACAACAGAAATGTGTTTGTTTGTGTGTGTGGTGAGGTTGTCTTAGAAGAAGCAGAGTTTAGGGCTGATCAGTGATTTTAGCTTACCGTTTCCAGTTTGTGTGCTTCTTATCTATAATTATCTTTATTTTACTTTGAGAGTCAAATTCTGCCATGTCGCAAAGATGGTTTTTTTTTCAAAAGGCAACTTAATTTTGTTTTTCCTTGAAGACGTTTTGCTTCTCATCCAAGAAGCTTCTTCCGTTCTGGCTGAATGGTGGAGGATGGCTGCAAGGAATGTAAATCGTTCCATCCTCCACCATTCATTCAGTCAGAACGGAAGAAACTTCTTGGATGAGAAGCAAAACATCTTCAAGGAAAAACAAAGTCCAGTTGCCTTTTGAAAAAAAGCACTTTTGGGGCAACCATGAACCAGATGACCGAGAATCTCCATAGATAAATTCTACCATGTCTTCATTGTGAGTTTCGCCCCAACAATTGCAGGGAACACAAACGGCATCCTCTGCAGAGCTACTGAGGCGCAGAAATGGCTTCATTGCAACCCTTGGCCTGTATTGTTTTGCAATTTAGATAATTTGCAGACCCCTCAGGGTAGCTAGTAACATCCCTAGCCACTTCCAAGATTTCTGGGTGAAGTTTGTTCCGTTCACACACTGAAAGGCTATCCTTGTCTGTTGCTTTTTGCTAGCTACACCCGAGAGGCCGGAGTTCGTTCTCTGGATCGCAAACTGGGAGCCATTTGCCGGGCAGTGGCCGTCAAAGTGGCCGAAAGCCAGCACAAGGAGACGAGGCTGGATCGCTCGGAAGGGACAGAAGGAGGTTTGTAAGCTGCTTTATTTTTATTTATTTTTTTTAAATTGTTTTCGTCTTTCTTCTTTCTTAAAAATTCTGGCCAATCTCGGGTTCTCTCGCCAGGTTGGATAGTTTCCCAAGAAGGGGCCTTGCCGTGTTTTGAGTTTTAGATTTGTGTAGGTTTTGTCCGTCGCTGAAATAAAACTGCACCGTTTCCCGGGTTTTGGCGTTCATCTCTCACGGCGGACAAGAGAATTATTTGCCCCACATCTGCTAGCAGAAGGAAATCTTAGCTGAGTATATAGCTGAGAGGTGAATGTGTGACCGAAGCGGTTGCTCGCCTCACAATTTGATCTCTGAAGCCGGGGAGGGTTACATCTTCCATGTGTTATGAGTTCCTCCCTTCGCTTCGCCCTTTCTGTGTTATTTTTCAAAGGCTGTGCTTCCAGCTCCTAAAGCTGCTACCCAGGGGCCAGCGGAATACTAATCTTAATTATTATCAATTCTTAGTTATTAACGGAGACTCTGGAAAGAGTGCAGAGAAAGAGCAACAAAAAAGATTAGGGGTCTGGAGGCTAAAACATACGAAGGATGGTTACAGGAATTGGGTATGTCAAGTCTTAAGAAAAGAAGGATTAGGGGAGACATGATAACAATGTTCCAATATTTGAGGGGCTCCTACACAAACCAGGAGAGTCAACCTATTTCCCAAAGCACCTGAAGGCAGGGCAAGAAACAATGGTTGGAAACTAACCATGGAGAGAAGCAACCTAGAACGAAGGAGAAATTTCCTTAACGGGTAGAGCAATTAACCAATGGAATAGCTTGCCTTCAGAAATTGTGGGTACTCCATCACTGAAGGTTTTCAAAAAGAGACTGGACAACCATTTGCAAAAATGATATAGGATCTCCTCAGGGGTGGGATACAACAGCGTTAACTACCGGTTTGGGATTTACGAGGGTCGGTGATTTATGATGTGCTTCCCTGCACGCTGCGAGAGGGGCATCGCCTGTAAATCATCATCAGCATGCTGCGTGCAGACTTAGAAGCAGCCCTCTTTTCCTGCTTTTTAAACTGCAGTTGTGCCTCGTTTGGCAGCTGAAGTTGAAAAATCAGGAAATAAAGATCAGGTAAGAGCCCGGGTGGGCAGATGGGCAAAAACATCAGCAGACATAGAACCGGTTCTATTATCTGCTGCTCTTCAGAGATACCGGTTCTACAGAGGTGGACAGAACCGGTAGAAACCCACCCCTGGATCTCCTGCTCGAGCAAGGAGTCCAACTCTATTATTCTATGTTCTAATATTTGATAGCCTCCCAATTGCCATGGAATAAGGCAGTCATTTTCTGCAAGTTAACCATTTTTTGAAAGGTAACAAAAAGAATTGAAAATATCCGGTTTAACTATGTCTGTTACTGTGGAGAAATTTCTCCTGTTCACTCTTGCCTTCCATTTACTGTTCAGCATCACAAGATTAGAAACTTTTGTGGGGGCTAAAAATAAGACCCAATTCTGATTTGTTTTTGAGTTCGATCCCGATAAATATTGCTGGAGATTTGTATTTGTTCCAGTGGGTTGCCATACAAACGGAAAATTAATCTGCCATAGCAGGTATCTTATCTATGAGCGCCAACGTTTACAATATATATGTTCAGGATTTTTTTACAAGCTCTCTTGAAAAATGTGCCTGTCTTTATTACGATGAAAACTTTGAACCCACGTGTGTTTCCCACATATTAATATAACCTGAGATTTAAGACTCACTGATGATTCAGGCATATTTATATTGGCTGCAGACTTAGCATTATTCTAGAGCAGTGATTTTTTTTTTTTTTTAAATGTCTGGCTGAAAGCTTGTTAGACATTGAAGAGAATGTATCCTGTCACCAAGTCTCCAGACTTGGAGGTATATTTTTACAGAGTTTTGTGCAACGTGAGAACATTTTAACCTCTTGAACTTGTACCTCAAACCCTTTTTTCAAAGATGGAACTCTTTTGGGTGGCAACGGAGAAGTTGATGGAGAGTTTGCTACCCATAAGTTCGTATGACTCACACACTCGCACTCTAGAGAGAAACAGATGTCAGCCTGCCTCTTTCACAAGTATTTTTATTGGCATATTCCTCATGTTTTCTTACTGGCTATGCCTACATAAGCATTTAATAATTGTGGCTATATATTTCGAAAGCAACTTTTAAAGCACATTTTAATTATTTATGCCGTATTTCTGTTCCCAGCCCTCTTTTCTTCCAAAGGAGAAAGAATCGAGCAATTAAAAAAGAGTTGAATTTATTCTTAGCCTAAATCTCAAAAGGCCCAGCTTAAAATAGGAAAGCTTAAAAGTCCCTCCTGAAAGCAAGATTGGCAAATCAAAGTAGGACTTTGACGGAGGACTTTCCATTCATATGGGAATGGTCAGAGAAAAATCCATGTGTCTATGTTGCAGGTTGGGTTTTCCCCCTTCCCCAACTAGGTCAGGGGTAGGGAATGATGGCCCCCTTTACGATCTATGTTTATTTAATTTATATACCGCCCCCACTCCCATTTGGGACTCAGGGCGGTGTACAGCCAGATTAAAACAATACAAAGAAATTTAAAATTTAAAAACAGATTTACGGACTTCCAAGAATTCCATTGTTGGGTGTCGAGGTCCACAGGTCATAAAGAGGACCATCGTTCCCCACTCCTGATCTAGGTTTGTATACAAAACCTGGTTGCCCTGTGCAATGGAGCTCTTGTTTCTGCTGCATCCACCATTCCCTAACCTTAAGCTTGGCGAAGAAAAATCGTAAATTGGGGCAAACCCCTCTTAACAGATGTTTCACTTAGCAACATCAATCTTGGGCTCAATTATGGTGGTAGCTTGAGGATGACCTATAATGGTGATAGCCCACTTATTTATCCAAAGCACCAGAAGGCAGGACAAAAAACAACGGATGTGAAACTAATCAAGGAGAGAAGCAACCTGGAATTGAAAGAAACTTCCTAACAGTGAAAACAATTAACCAGTGGAACAGCTTTGCCTCCAAAAGTTGTGAGCGCTTCCACACTGGAAGCTTTTAAGAAGAGCCTGGACAGCCACTTGTCTGAAATGGAATAGGATCTCCTATTTGAACAGGGGGTTGGACTAGAAGACCTCCGAGGTCCCTTCTGGTTCTAGTCTGATTCTGAAGTCAACTCTCATCCCCTCTCAAAACATCCCTGGCTCCAGATGCATTTATTAATTTTTTTTAAAGGTTTCTGGGGTTACCGGTGGAAGAGGCGGAAGGCTTCTCCCTTGCAACATTAGAGGGACGTGTTTACTACTAAACGCAGGACAAAAAGGCAGCTTTGTCTTCTGCATCTCCTTCCACCCCCCCCCCCACCCCCCTTCTCTCTCCCCCACCCCCAATTCAGCAAAAGAAGCTATTCACAGGGTAGAAACTGGACTTGGAAATTGCTGCCAGCAAGGAAAGGAACAGCAAGCGGAATGTTTTCCAAATGGTGTAAAATTCAAGGGTGGGTTTTTTACTTTTACTTTTTTTTTTACACCCCCCCTCCCCCCCCTGTTTTTTGGTCTTTTGTGTTTGACCATTTGGAGGAAATCTGCCGACCGACTTGCCTTTGTGTGGTCTGGAATGGCAGCCGGCAAAACCAGAGCAATGAAAGGGAAGCTGCCAAAATGGGCAGGGAGAAGGCTCGCCCTTTGCCTGGTGCTGGCATTTGACTCGCATCCCCGTCTCCCAAACAAGCAAAGGGTTGTTGTTTTTTTTCCCCTTTGTTTGAAAAATTAGAGAGGAGGAAGAGGAGGAGAAGGTGTCTGTGCCAATGCCGGAGTGAATTGGATTTGTCCTGTACAGGGATACTGCAACAGCCATAACTGTGAAAAAATAGTTATGTCACTTTTTTCAGTGCAGTCATAAGTTTCAACGGTCACTGAATGAACTATTGTAACTTTGGTCATGAAACTTTGGTCTATTGTTAAGTCAAGAATATTGTTCTTCAATGGAATACGATCGTTCAATTTGGAAACTGCCATCAAAATGGGGTGTTTTTTTCCCCTCCCATTTTCAGATAGGGAAACTGTTGAGGTATTAAGATTTAAGAGCTGACCAGCAGCAGTAATAGCTGCCAGGTGCTGTAAGTCTGATGCAATGTTAAGCCGATGAAACGAAGGCGATTTAGCATAGCGTGGGTATTTCCCTTTTAAGACTGAGGATGGGTTCTGTTCCTTTAAGAGGTGTTCCTATAAGGTAGCCGTTATAGAGGGTGTGTTCTCTCTCCTTATGTCCGGTATTCATTGCAGAGTTCTCCATGTAGAGCTAGGAAGAAAGTTTGCTTGTAAGTTATTTTGCCTACCACATATATATGTCTGTATATAACTGTTGTATATAAACCACTGTTAAATGTCTGTGTGTGCTGTATTTTGCTTCTGGTTTGCCTCATAATGGTAGTCACGCTGCAAATGCTCTGACAAAAGCGAACGATATATGTGTGTGTGTGTGTGTGTGTGTGTAAGGTTTTTAAGCTGATAATTAAATAATAAATAAGGGAGACTAGGATAGATCTATTTTGAGCTACTTAGCTCTCATCAGCTAGCCATACCCTTACTGGGATTCGAACCAGGGAAGTATTACATGTGAGGCAGTTGTAATTGTCACTACACCACCTGGCTCTATCCTTATCAGCAGATATATATATATTTTCCTTTTAATTGTCTTCCAGATTGGAAAGAACACAACGCGGAAGAGCCAAAACCAGAAACCCTCCATGACGCCTCCGACCTAGCTCTGCCCCCTGAAATGCCCATTTTAATTGACTTCCATGCCTTGAAGGACATCCTGGGCCCACCGATGTACGAACTGGAGGTACGACTTCTTCTTGGTTTTCTTCTGTTGCTCGGGGAGCTTTGCTGTGCTTGGTTGGCTGTGCGGCTTGTGCCAATCGGCTGTTGCTCGATGGGTAGGGAAGCCTTTGCGAAGGTGGCTCCTTTCCCCCTCCCTGCTACGGTAGACTCTGAAGCTTTTGAAAGCTCATGCAAGTCAAAAGAGCTGGCCTCCGGGGCAAAACCCAAGGTGTCTTGGTCTTGATTGGAGAGCTTCACAAAACAAAAGTGGGAAGAAGAGCAACTAAGGGCGATTAAAGGCCTGGAGACATAAAACCCCTAGGAAAAACGGTTGCAGGATTTGGGTTTGGCTAGCCTAGAGAAAAATGTCATGTCATCCCCTTTTGAGCAAAGTCAACAGTTAAGCCGGATTCAGTTAATAGCTGTTTCCTAGCTTAACAACTGCAGTGATTTAGCTATACAATTTGGGATGGACACCCTTCGAATGGTGTGGGAGTAGGAATGGATTTCCAGAGGAAAAGTATTTGCAGACTACAGGAACGCTACTCGGGTGATCTTGAGCACACAGATAAACCTCCAAGTGGCCTCAACAACTCTCTAAAAGGATGCAAATGACCAGCTTTGTCTGCAAGGAGTATCAATCCTTCCATTCCCCGCCATCCTGTTAGAGCGGAAGAAGCTTCTTGGATGAGAAGCGAAACGTCTTCAAAGAAAAAACAGAAAGTCCAGTTGCCTCTTGCAAACGCACCTTTGGGACAACCAAGACAGGGATGACTGAGAATCACTACAGACTTTAGCTATATAATTTGGGATGAACGGTTTGGGAATAGAAATGGATTTCCAGAGAGAGAGAAAATTGCAGACTACGGAAACCATTCGCGCTATTCAAGTGACCCTGAGGACTCAGATAAACCTCCAAGCGGCCTCAACGACTCTCTAAAAGGATGCAAATGACCAGCTGTCTGCAAGGGGTCTAAATCCTTCCATTCCCCACCATCCAGTCAGAGCTGAAGAAGATTCTTGGATGAGAAGGGAAACGTCTTTAAAAAAAAAAAAAATCAAGAAGACCAGTTGCCTCCTGAAAAAAAATCATCTTTGGGACAACTGCAGTGATACATACAAACTACCTGCCACTTGTCAACCTGTGATAGCTGCATTAAAATATAGGTCTCATGTTAGAAGGGATCCAGTGGCTTTGAAACCACAGGTTAAATCTTCAAGAAACCACAGATTAAATCTTCAAGAAATAATACAGCTGAGAGTTGAAAACAGCTCCAGATGGTCACCATCTGAATGTGGCCATTAGCCAACATCACTAGGTAGCAGCCTCAAACAATATGTGCTGAAACAGCTTCCTTGGCCTTACTTAACTGCCATGGATTTTTTCTTTGTTGGGGTCCCAGTGGAAAACATTCCTCCTTGGTTTCATTTGTTTGTCTTTCCTCCAGCTTTCTCGTGGGCCTCTCGTTCTTTCTCTCCCCCCCCCCCTTCTCCTTGGCTCGGAGAGTTTTCACCTCTGACCTCCCCTCTGCCATCAATAGTGAGCAGGAAATCTAGACCTCGCCTGTCAGCGCTTGGCCGGAGGAAGAGAAACCGAAAACCTAAATTAATGGAATCGATTAGCCTTCTGGAAGGGGAAGAAGATCCTCCCCGCTCCAAATGAAATATTTTTAAAACGAATACCTTAGGCCCGTAAGCTCGCAAGCGCTGGTGCTCTGCACAGTTCTTGCGAAAGGAGACTTTAGAATCAAAATTTAGGGAAAGGAAGGGAGTCGAATTCTGAAATAAAAGCTTGGGGAGGGGAATGGATTTGAAACAACTGTTTGGCAAAGGCATTGCAGATACAAGAGCACACAATAGATACAAACTCAAGGTTAACTGCACCAAACTTGATTGCAGGATATACGACTTCAGCAACAGAGTGGTCAATGTCTGGAATACTCTACTTGACTCTGTGATTTCTTCCCCAAATCCCCAAAAATTTTAACCTTAGACGGTCTACTATTGACCTCACCTCTTTTCTAAGAGGTCTGTACGGGGCGTGCATAAGCGCACCAACTTGCCTACTGTCTCTGTCTTAATGTTCCCTTTTATTCGTATCTATTTCATGTAGGTATAATCATGTTTATACTTATATATATATAATCAAATGCATGCTTGACAAAATAAAATAAATATTGGACCAGTGATAGATAGATAAGACAGATAGATAAGACAGATAGATTAGATAGATAGATAGATAGATAGATAGATAGATAGATAGATAGATAGATAGATAGATAGATAGATAGATAGATAGATAGATACCGTTGATAGATAGATAGATACCGTTGATAGATAGATAAATAGATAGATAGATAGATAGATAGATAGATAGATAGATAGATAGATAGATAGAAAAGGCATATTGAAAGATAGTTAAGGTGAGCTTAATTTCTGGGAATTATACGGATACATCCACACCATCCCCTCCCACTTGTGACTGTAACTTCGTTGCTTGTATCCTCTGTTTCTTAGTATGATTTGATGTTGATTGTACTCTATGACTATCATTAAGTTGGCCAATAAATCACTTGGCCAATAAAGTATTCTCTTCTCTCTCTTCTCTTCTCTTCTCACACGGAGAGGTGGGCCAGGGATGGCGTTGTCGTCTTCTCTCTTAACATCCATTCCTGCAATCTTGAGATTCCCTGGCGAGCTTGCATCCACACCGTAATTAGATCTGACCCTAAGCATAATTAAAGAGTTGCAATTGAAAAGGTCCTTTTTAATTGCTGCCTTCATCGCAAAATGAGGTGGCAGCCTCTGGAGAAGGACCTTCAAATACGGCTGCAGTTGGCTTACATGGAGGGTGTGTGTGCTGACATTTAAGGTCTACAGTACACCCCAAATTGCACAGTGCTTTAAGGTTTAAAACCAGAATGACTTTATGTGCGGAACTACAGGTAGTTAACGACCAGAATTGAGCCTAAAATGTCTCTTAGTAAGTGAGGCATTTGTTAAATGAGCTTTGTCCCATTTTACGACCCTTCTCGCCACCCTGTCAAGTGAATCACGGCAGTTGTTAAGCCAGTAACACGATTGTTAAGTGAATCTGGCTTCCCCCCATGACTTTGCTTGTCAGAAGGTGACAAAATGAATTTTCATCACGTGGCCATAAGGATGGTCGTAAGTTTAAAAAATGGAGATAAGTCAGTTTTTCAGTGCCGTTGTAACTTCAAACTGTTACTAAACAAACAGTTGTAAGTCGAGGACTTTCTGTACTGTACATTGATGGCCTGTAATACCATTAAGAACAAGCGAGTTATATTACTGCCTAGCCTTGCCCAATCGTGAAAAAGCTGTATTTGGTTAGTCGTGTGCCAAAGCAAATATCAATAGCCCTTAGACTTACATACCACTTTACAGTGCTTTTACAGCCCTCTCTAAGAGGTTTGCAGAGTCAGCCTCTTGCCACCAACAATCCGGGTCCTCCTTTTACCCACCTCGGAAGGATGGAAGGCTGAGTCAACCTGGAGCCGATAAGAATTGAACTGCTGGCAGTGGGCAGAGTTTGCCAGCAATAGCAATAGCACTTAGACTTATATACTGCTTTACTGCATTCAACCATTTTACAGGGAAGGATGGATGGATGGATGGATGGATGGATGGATGGATGGATGGGAGGGAGGGAGGGAGGGAGGGAAGGGAAGGGAAGGGAAGGGCAATAGCTCTTAGATTTATATACCGCTTCACAGTGCTTTACAGCCCTCTCTAAGCGATTTGCAGAGGCAGCCTATGACCCTCAACAATCTGGGTCCTCATAGCTTAGAATTTCAGGTTTTGGCCCCTTCTATACCCAAGAATTTCATGCAGGCGTCACTCTAGAAGCAGGTCAGATGAAGGATGCCTTGTGAACGGCTTGCCTCTCCTTTCTGCCAGGTGTCCGTGCGACTGAATCAACCAGGTGTAGCGATCGGCTTGGCCTGGACGCCATTAGGCGGAGAGATCATGTTTGTGGAAGCCAGTCGGATGGATGGGGAAGGCCAGTTGACCCTCACCGGACAGTTGGGAGACGTCATGAAGGAATCGGCCCACCTTGCCATCAGCTGGCTGCGGAGCAACGCAAAGAGATACCAACTGACCAACGGTAGAGGAGGCGATGTGTCCTTTTAGCAGGGGTCTCGCTACAGATCAGTAGACCAGCCGCTCAGCAATCACCCTTTCTGTGTTTGAGATGCAGCCACACCAATGGTGGGAGAAGGTTGTGGCTTACCTGGCCAAGATAAGTGACAAATAAATTTAATAACAACAATAATAATAATTACTCAGAACTGTCTATATACTCAGATGCTACCTTAATAGCCTTTACATCCTTGGTTAGGAATTATTAAGTTTTTACTACTACTACTACTAATAATAATAATAATAATAATAATAATAATAACTCAGAACTGTATATATTCAGATACTTAGGTCCTTGGTTAGGACTTGAACTGTTAAAGTTTTTACTTTATTATTGTTGTTGTTGTTGTTGTTGTTGTTGTTATTATTATTATTATTATTATTATTATTATTATTATTATTATTTAAGGAAGATACTTGGTTGATACCTAGGATGCTGGCAGAACCCATTTCAACCATCAGGGTCAGTCAGTGATATTTGAGATACATTTTTAAATGTTCAGTTGACTGAGTTTCATGTTTAATGAATAAAAGAATAATAATGATAATAATAGTAATAATTTAATAGTAATTTAAATGTTCAGTTGACTTTCATTTTTAATGAAATAGAAGTGTAATAGTAATAATGACTCCATAGGTAGTCAAAAATGCCAAACCTAGTCTGAACATCTGAACAGATGACCGTGTGATGATCAATAGCAACAACAAAAGCAGTAATAATATCTTGCCCTTTTTAACGTATTTATTGCTTCGTTGCTTAACTCTTTTAATATCTGTACTTTAGTTTTATCCGATTATAAGCTGCCTAGAATCACATGACAGCTAAATGAAGGGCAAATAAGTTTAATAAATAAATGAGAGATAAATCATGGTGCTTTTGAAGAGTAAAGAAGACGTTTGTTTAGTTTTTAGTGAGGGTTCATTAGGCCTGCATCATCATAGCAGAAAGACACTTAACTTCCTTCTGCCATTAATCTAATCTAATCTCCATCTAGGGCTGGTTAATTTTCCTCCCTAAAGGCTAGAAGTGTGTATGTTGATGCAGGTGTTTTTCACCCCCTACAAACCCCTCTCTCCCCCCACTCCAATTCTTCCCTTTGCTGGTACTCCTCCTGCTTTCAAATACAGGTTTTCTTCCAGAATGGAAACATGTTAGGAATTCAAGGCTTCCATCGCCTGGGGTGGGTTTCTTTTATTTATTTTTAGAACAAAGACCGGCCTAGCACCAATCTGCAAATCCCTTTCTCTTTCTTAAAGCTTCTGGAAGTTTTGATCTCCTTGACAACACAGACATCCATCTGCACTTCCCAGCTGGAGCTGTCACAAAAGATGGACCATCTGCAGGCGTTACCATAGTAACCTGCCTTGCCTCCCTCTTCAGTGGGCGGCTGGTGCGTTCAGATGTAGCCATGACTGGGGAAATTACGCTAAGAGGACTTGTTCTTCCAGTAAGTATTGTTTTTAGAGATCATGATGGTTAAAGGTTTTAACCCGCCTCCGGATCACCTCTGATTTTTTCCTCTTCTTTATTCTAAGATACCCTATCCCAGGCAATGTTCATTTCTAGAGAAACCTTCCCTTATTAGATCTCTGCTTCGCAGGGCCGGGCCACATCCTGCAAACTAGATTCTGTGCAGCTTCTTTGCATTAGGGTAAGCCAGCATCCCGATGGCAATGGCGAGATTAGGGAAGAACAGGTGACGGCTACTTCTTGCAACTGGATAGGGTTTAATGTTGTCAGATGACTGGAAGCTCTGGTGACATCAGTACTCTGAGCTCAAGGGCCTGTGAAGGAAGGACTACCTGTCTCCATTCCCATCTTGATGGCCCCAGAAACGCTCTCATTCTTGAGAGGCATTGTGGTTGAACATCGGGTAAGCGTTTGATTAAAATGGATCTCCTCTCAGAATGAGATTGGATGGTGTTTAGTGCAAATCTGGAATGGCCGATAGAAAAATATCAAGGAGGTTTTTTTAAAAAAAGAGATGTGTGGCATATGGTTTGTATCTTTATCTAGAGAGAGAACTCTTGGCATGAGTATGGATTACAGCAAGGCAGCAGTAACTTGCAGCAGAGAAACACATGTTTAAAGACAGGCAGATAATTACTTCTTTCCTGTTTCCCTCTCTATCATCTATCTATCATGTATCTATGTAGATGATAGATAATCATCTATATCAGAGGTCTCCAAACTTGGCAACTTTAACACTTGTGGACTTCGGTTGGAAAATACTGCGATTTGAAGTCCACAACTCTTAAAGTTGCCGAGTTTGGAAACCCCTGATCTATATCTATATAGACATCGTCATCATCTGTCTATCTAACTATCATCTATCTATCATCTATCTATGTATCTATCATCTGTATCATCTATATATCACCTATCAATCTGGCATTTCTCAAAGAAATGGATAGAAGATTTCCATGACTCTCCAGAATTATATTCTTCTCTGTTGTGACCCGCTACAATTATCTCCATCCTGTCAGCTACGCCCCATGTACAATTTAAAATGCGTGTTATTTCGTAGATTGATGTGTGTTTCTGGAAATGGTTTGGTTTTCCGTCCCTTTGTGTGAGATAGGTGGCTAAACCTAAATGAGCCTCCGTGGCACAGTGGTTAGAATGCAGCACTGCAGGCTACTTCTGCTGACTGCCGGCTGCCTGCAGTTCAAATCTCATCAGGCTTCAAGTTGACTCAGCCTCCCATCCTTCCTAGGTTAGTAAAATGAGGACCCAGATTGTTGGGGGCAATAGGCCGACTCTGTAAAACTCCTTAGAGACCCTTCCTTCCTTCCTTCCTTCCTTCCTTCCTTCCTTCCTTCCTTCCTTCCTTCCTTCCTTCCTTCCTGGTACAGTGGTTAGAATGCAGTATTGCAGACTCTGCCCACTGCTAGCAGTTCAATCCTGAACCAGCTCAAGGTTGATTCAGCCTTCCACCCTTCCCAGACCGCTTAGAGAGGGCTAGAAAGCACTGTGAAGTGGCAGATAAGTCTAAGGGCGATTGCTATTGCTAAACAAATGAACAAACATGGCCTTAAAGGTGAAATGTTTCCTAACATTATCCTAGAGCATTGTTTGTCAACCTTCACAACTCTGAGACGTGTGGACTTTAACTCCCAGAATTCCCCAGCCAGCATGTTCCTTTGATATGTCTATATGACGGGTTGCCAAAACTCGGAAGAGTTGTGCAAGGAAGTGCAAGACAAAAGGGCACCAAAAGGATTTGTCTCTTGTATTTATATCCCCAGCTATTGAAACACACACAAAAAGAGAGTTGCTGGAGTTCCTTTGTTATGCATCCTAACTTTCCTTCCATAAAAACTGTTTATCAAAAGTTCTTGGATTCCTGCGACAACACCCCCCCCCACCCGCCCCTCCCTGTTGGCTTCCCCTCGTGCCTCTTGCTTGAAGACACAGTAGGAGGCTGCTATGCCTGTTTCTTTCTCTGGAGCCAGAATAAGGTTGCAGCTGCTCTCCTGAACCTAGTTTATAGTTCAGTTAACAGAAGAGAATTACCCAAATTGGGAACGCGATGTGCCTCCTCCGGATAAGAGTCCCCAAATGGCTCCTTTCTTGCTTGAAAGGCCTCTGCTTTCTTTCTCTCTCTCCCTCTCCCCCTCCCTCCTCTCTCTCTGTTTCTCTCACTCTTCCTCCCTCCCTCCTCTCTCTTTCTCTCCCTCCCTTCTCTCTCTTTCTCTCTCTCCCTCCCTTTTTCTTTCCCTCCCTCCCTCTTTCTATCCCTCCACCCGTCTTTCTCCCTCCCTCCATTCTCTCTCCCTCCCTTTTTCTCTCCCTCCCTCCCCTCTCCCTCCCTCCTTTCTCCCTCGCTCCATTCTCTCCCTCCCTCCCTTTTTCTCTCCCTCCCTCCTCTCTTTCTCTCACTCTTCCTCCCTCCCTCCATTCTCTCTCCCTCCCTCCCTTTTTCTCTCCCTCCTCTCTTTCTCTCCCTCTTCCTCCCTCCCTCTTTCTACCCCTCCACCCATCTTTCTCTCCCTCCCTCCCTCCCTCTCTGATTCTCCCTGCCTTCTTCCTAGGTTGGCGGAATAAAAGATAAGGTTTTGGCCGTCCACAGAGCTGGCCTGAAGAGCGTCATCATTCCTCAAAGGAATGAAAAGGATCTGGAAGAAATCCCCATCAACGTTCGGCAGGACCTCAATTTTGTGATGGCCAGCACCCTGGATGACGTCCTCAATTCAGCTTTCGAGGGGGGTTTTTCCTCCCAGGCCCGGCTCGATCACTTGAGTAGCAAACTCTAAGCGAGTGGACGAAGTTGACCGAAAGAACGAATGATAAAGCCGAGATTTACCTGGTGGCCTGTAAACGCGAGCGTTACGTCAAAGGGGGCGAGAACAGGCTACCTGACGTTAGTTGTTTTTATTTTTATTTTTAAAGAAGAAAAGGGGTATTTTTAAGGGAACAACGATGGTTCTTGCTGCTGCTTCTGATTGGCCCTACTCTGCATTCGTGGGGCTAGTAGCTCTGCAGAGCTAGATCTGAACGCTTAAACTCTTAATGATGATTATATTTCCCAGTGCTATTAGGAGATAAGATTTACACATGGACAGCATAGCGGTCACTAAGCACATGAGCCTTCAAGGGAAGCTTTTTTTCTTCCTCTTGTTAAGTTCAGTGAATGAACATAAGAGTTTTTTTTTTTTCAGAGTTCTAGTCAAATAACTGTTGTTGCCAGGCAGAGAAAATATAGTCTTTTAATATTTCTCTTTTCCTGTAAAAGAAGCATTGCAAGCATAATCTTGAGAGGCGTCTCTCTTTCCAGCTCTAGTGCCACTGCAGAGAAAAGATACTCTTTTCAGTCTGAAAGTGCCCCCCCCCCCCCCCCCCCCAAAAAAAAAAGGACTGGCCAATGCCAAACATCCCAGATTAGACAGTGGTTCGTGAGGCTGCCAGGAAGCATTAAATTCTTTGCAGCGATACCTTCGCTCCTGTCCTAGCGGCTGCTCCTAAACTCTTGAAAATTAATAATTACGGTGAGCAAAGACGCCATTGGTTTCTTTCAGATGGATGGTGTGATTTAATGCTCGGTTGAAAAAATTAATTTTGTCAGCATATACCATGCCGAAGTTGTATCATTTAAGTTCAGGTGCATTAGGATGTTGCAAGAAACAACTTCCTTTCCACGATTGTTGAAAAGATTCCCTCGCAGGTCTGGCCACACATCACACAACGGTGCATGGAGAGAGACATTGAGTGTTTTAAACACTAAGTTCAGCTATTGTGAAACGTTGGCTGGTTGATAGGAGGCGTCCATGAAGACAATTATTTTTCCCGAACTGGCAAGCTTGTTCTGTGAATGCAAAAAGCAACACGGAGTAAAAACTCTTCTTTGTAATCCACAAGTAAAATGTATTCCTGAATCTTACGAGCAAATGCACTCTTCCAATGTGAATGTCGGATTTTGACCTAATTTTATTTAATAAGCGTTCCTTCCCCCATGGAGAAAATCTATTTAGCTGCTGAAAGTTGACTTTGGCTTGATGGCACTTTTATCCTCTTTTTTTTTTTTAAGGCACACTTTCTGAGGACGCATTGATCACTTTTGGCAAGATTTAGATAAGTTTTAGGATGCTTTAAGACGCAGTAGATGTGTGGCAAACCTAGCCAAATCCTAGTAGTATAAAACAGGTTCATAAATTATAATACACTATTACATGTTATTAAGTACCATCTCCAGGGGGCATCAACTCACTGGACCTCCTCCTGCGAAGCCTTAGCAACAGACACTTGTGCAAAGGGTTCTTTGTAATTAGCTTAAATCAGATCTTGTCCCAACACTCTAAATTACTTCCCAACTACAAATCTAAGCAACTTTACAGGGCAGTCTTGCAAGGCTGTAGGTCACTGTTCAAATAAAGCAGAAACAGAAATAACACTACAGTTAATTATATCATTAACTTTGTGTATAGCCAGAATGAGCGTAGAATTGCATGTATTCCTCTAACATGCCCTACAATCAGTCTGCTTTTAACTGCTGGATCATTTTCCACTGTATTTTATTTATTGCTCTTTCAGCTGTTGGGACTCCATGCTAGTCCTGCAAGTCTATTCTGGTCACAAACAGCCTTCCAGTATCATTACCTCTTCACATCATTTGTGTTACTTGATCAATGCTAGATTCAAGTGGTACCGGTTGGGTCAGTATGTGTATGTGTGTGTGTGTGAACTATTTGGCGCACCCTTTATTTTGTCAATATATCAACACCTACAGAAAAATGTGCTGGTTTGCAAAACAAGACATATTTAAAAGAGGCCAGCTGCTATTCATTTTCACCCACTCTTCCAAAGTCAAAATGGTCCAAAACCTTTGCACCAACCCCCTACCCCCCAAAACCAGCTGCCCAGGATTTTTAAAGACTTGAATGCAGAAGTTTTTTTAATTTAAAATGAATTTGAGGATTCATTTGAGAGCCAGCCAAAGTCCACAGTACTTACATGGAAATAAAAGATTCTGAATTTGAGTGTCTAGGAAAATTCTCAGTCATCCAGGTCATGGTTGTCCCAAAGATGCTATTTTCAAGAAGCAACTGGACTTTGTTTTTCCTTGAAGACGTTTCGCTTCTCATCCAAGAAGGCTTCTTCAGTTCAGTCACAAGAAGATTCTTGGATGAGAAGGGAAATGTCTTCAAGGAAAAACGAAGAAAATCCAGTTGCCTTTTGAAAAAGGAACTTTTGAGGCACCCCGGATTTGAGCAAGATTAGGATTTAGGACATAGGCCTAAACGAAGAGTCTGTTGTAGGCTAACCATTCTATCATCTCCATGTTGCTGTATAATCTTGTACAATTGTTAGCTCATGACACAACTCTTTTTTTACCATTTTCTATTCCAATCAAAACAGGTTTCTCCTTTTATTGAAAAGCATGGCCTCTAACAAAACCATCGTAGCTTTGAGAAGTGCTCTGATTTTTGGATTTGAATTTCTGCTCTGATACCTTCAAGACCAGCGTTTTCCCAACTTTAGCCGTTTTTAAGATGTTGTAGACTTTTAATTCCCAGCTGGCTAGAGCATTCAGTCCAGTTTGCCGGAGTTTTCCTTGGAAAAGAATTCCAGAATTCAGGTTTTGCTGTGCTGGCTGCATTATTTCAGGCTGTTTTAAAAGCATCTCTTATTTTAGATGTGGACAGCTTCCTATTGTTTGCCGTAGTCTTAAATGTCCTTTTTATGGGATGTTAGAGAAGAGACATCTTAAATACAGCAGGAACTTATCTCTCAGATGTATCACTCCCGATACCTACATTATCTCCCCTGCCTTTTCTGATATTATTCTTAAATCCTGCTTTGCTGGTGTCTGTTTAGAGTAGATTTTCCTGCTCTAACAGTGGCCTGATCTACAACAGATTTCCACCTCCCTTCAATCCTGCAGTGCAAATCTCTTGGGAATTTATATCCTCCCACTGTCACAGCTAAGGAATGCAACCTTTTGTCCTCCTCCTAGCCAGTCTGAGTGAGGACATCTGAGAAAATCTGAAAATACATCTTGGGCTGTGCTGGAACAGGAAGCTCAGCAACTTATCTTTCCACAACATTTTACTTGTGAAAGGAAGTGATTTGGGAAACATGTTGAAGGGGAACGCTAACTGTTCTGCCCTTTAGGAATTTGAAGATATCACTATCCTTTTACTGTTTTGCCCTTTAATTACTGAGTGAATGTATAAAGGCAGACAGATAACTCTACAAAGCATCTATACAAAGTTTCTTTATTGGTTCATCAGGTATCCTTATATAACTCACGGTTACGTCAAGATTCATCTCAATGTCCAAATCTTTACATAGCTGAATTCATAGTGTAAAAGAATAGTGCTCTTTTCATCTCCATAATAAAGGATAAAGGTGATGAGGCACCAGCACACTACTGCTGGGGTCCAAGCAAGAGTGAAGAAACTTCCCCCAACCCACCATGGGTCAATTCCGTGACCAATCAGGATTACAGATGTGACCACATGACATGGACTACATTTCCCAGGATACCTTAACTACATTTACCGTGATGCATTTCCTTAAGGGGACAGCTGCCAATTCCTAACTAACTATAAACTGTCTGGACAGCACAGTAAAGCTTCCTTGGCAAATATAGGCAATCTTCGATTTTACAACTACAATTGAGCCCAGAATTTCTGCCGCTTGTTTAAATGAGTTTTGTTTTAATGCCTTTCTTGCCACAATTGTTAAGTGAATCACTGCAATTAAGTTACTAACCCAGTTGTTAAGTGAATCTGGCTTCTCCATTGACTGGGCTTGCAACTGTCATAAATACGAGTCTGTTGCCAAGCATCTGAATTTCGTTTATGTGACCATGCAGATGCCACAAGGTGCACGTGATTTCACGCCAACTGAAATAATTGCCCCAAGGTAACCAACATATGACTGAATGGGGGAGAAAAAGACGTGGAGTATTGGCATCCTTGTGGAGAAAAAGTTGGGGAGTATTGATATACTTGAGGCGTGAAGACAGTGAGCTTGTCGACTGCAAAACTGACAACCTAGGTTCAAGACGCGAGCGCCATGCAACGGGGTGAGCTGCTGTTCCTCGCTCCAGCTCCTGCCCACCTAGCAGTTTGAAAGTATGCAAATTGCAAGTAGATAAATAGGTACCACTGCGATTGGAAAATAACAGCATTCTGTGCGCCTCAGTGTCTAGTCATGCCAGCCACAAAATGTCTTTGAATGGCTTTCTTGGCTAAGAAACAGATGAGCACCACTCCCTAGAGTCAAATATGACTGGACAGAGGAACCTTTACTTTTACACTTATATACTAGGATCTTCTTTATTGGCCGAGTGTGATTAGACACACGTGGAATTTGTTTCTGGTGCATAAGCTCTCAAGTGTACATACAAACAACAAATATACCAATAGAAGGTAACAGGAAAGATGAGAAGGATAATAGTAATACAGACCTACTACATGGGTAAATATCCATGTAGGTCTCTGTTCACTAGGTCTCTGCAGATCTGTGAAAAATAAGTTGTGTGGAAAGAGGGCCTTTATTCAGAAAGGCTTCGTTTCGGATCTCACTGATGCGTTGCTTATACTTGCATACTAGATGAACCTATAGCAACTTCTTTTTAACCAAGGGTTACAAGCATGAAGGTAGATGATGCCACCAAGGTAAGCAAGTTTTTTTTATAGCAATCTCTGGGAAGTCACAGAGTACATTGAGATGTAGATACAGATTAACAGAGTTGGAAGGGACCTTATAGGTCATCTAGTCCAACCCCCGCCCAAGCAGGAGACCCTACACCATTTCTGACAAATGGCAGTCTAGTCTCTTCCTGAAAGTCTCAAGTGATGAAGCTCCCACAACTTCCGAGGGCAACTTCTGTTCCATGGGTTGATTGTTCTCATTCTCAGAAAGTTTCTCTTTATTTCCAGGTTAAATCACTCCTTGGTCAGTTTCCATCCATTATTCCTGGTCTGGCCTTGAAATGCATTGGAAAATAGCTTGACCCCCTCTTCCTCTCTGTGGCAGCCCCTCAAATATTGGAAGACTGCTATCATGTCTCCTCTGGTCCTTCTCTTCACTAGACTAGCCATGCCCAGATCCTGCAACTGACACGTATAGTATGCAAAAGGGCAGAATAATAAATCTATACACTTTGTCAAGAGTAGCAGAACAATTCAATAGCTTTGTTAAGTATTGTTGCTATAGCCAGCACAGTTGGCTGTACTGTACTCTACTGTACTATACCACAAGGTGGGTTCCTAAGTATCATCTGCAAAAACCTCGGCTTAATTTTTGGGCATACATCCAACTGCCCTTTCACTGCTGCCCTGAGAGAATTGCTGACTCAAAGAACGACTTAAATAAGCTTGTGAAATCATCCCGGCCTTGCAGTACTTCTTTCAAAGATTGACAATTTTCCTCCAGAGAGAGAGAGAGAAAGGTGCACCGTAGGAGAGCATTCAGTGGGCATCTACAAAATGCGTACGGCAGCTTTGTTCTACTTGGTGCAGTTTCATGAATTAAAGGGGGAAATTCTCAAAATCGAACGATACAAAAATCATTCAAGAACACCTCCCTCGTGCACGCCTTGCATCTCATTAAGCAAAAGGCTTAATTGCAAGCCTACGTGAACTTAAAACGCAGCTGTTTCCTTTGAAGTCAAAACTGGTTAGTACTACTGTCAAATATCATGAAGCCGATATCTGTCTATGCAACTTATTACATATCTGGAACACATGCCATCCCTCGCAGCCAAGGCATGACATGCACTGCGAACAAAAACTTTCCATAACTATATTACGTCCAGGTTTATCCAGACATTCCTAACAAAGTAGCTTTACATGCCTTGCTAATCTCTATCCAGTAGCCTAAATCTCGACCTGGTAGTTCTCGATTTATAACTGGTCACTTAACGATCATTCAAGGTTAAGACGGACTTGAAAAAAGTTACTTAATGATCCGTCTTCTAAGTGACGATTGCTGCGCCCTGCCTGCCCCCCCCCTGCTCCCAGGGCTATGTGATTGTACTTTGGGTGCCTGGCAATTGGCTCACATTTACAACCAGTTGCAACATCTTAGGATCGTGATGATTGCATTTTTCCTACTTTCTGGCAAAAAAAAAAAAGTCCATTGGACGAACTGGGCTTACAACCATTTGATTTGCTTAATGGCCACAGTTAACTCATTTAGGAACCATTATAAAAATGGTTGTGAAATCGAGACCACAGTCCCATGGTGACCCGAGTTGAGACCAAAATTCCAGACTCAATTGTGGTTATAAGTCAAGGGCTATTGTGAACAGCACTTTTCCCATTCATTCCTTGCTTCCTCAAATCTCGTTTGCTATTAAAAGAATAATTGATGACAATTACTTTAGCCATCTGAATTTTTTTGCATACTAGATAACTTTTAAAAACAAGGTATTGGTGCAATATGTACTAACATGCCTGGCTTCTAGGAACAAATACAAAATATGTGAAATGATCACGCCTCACATTTCTCCTGGATGTTCCCATCTATAAATGGCCCAAAGGAAGTTAGGCAGATAAGCATTCACAGAATAGCCTGCTGGAAGAAGATCCTTGCCACAAAAGGATCCTGCTGCAGGATCCTAGCATTAAAGGGTGAAACTGCAGGAATAATTCCATTTTTGCTTGCTTCCATTCCATTATTGCCAAAACAAAAAAACAACAGAACAGCCAACATCACTTTAAGATATTTCAGTTTGCCAGAAATTCTTTTAATGACATAATTTTTAAAAAGACCAAAACAGCTTATTTCAACTGTCTCCTTTAAACAAATGGCCTATATTTATAGTTACAAATACTGTAAACTATGTTTTCTTGTATCGCACAACTAATTAATACAAGAATGACCTCAAAATGTTTCAAGATCTCTCAAATTCTTTTGAAAATGGGCCCGAATTTCCCACTAACTTAAAATAAATTAGAACATTATTAAACAACTTATTCAAAATTAAGGTTGAAATCAAAATGCAATGAGATCTATACTCTAAAAGAAGCCTTTTTGGGAATTTGTCTAATGGTGTCTCTATTCAAGTTGTATGTACCATTCTTTGCAGCAACACAGCATCCCAAAAACATTACCAATATATGGAAGTCTACTTTTAGCCATAAGTAATTTTGCTGTGTATCAGAAGATGACATCCCTAAGCTATTTCAAAAGGTCCCCATCCAAAAAGGAAAAAGGAAACAGAAAAACAAAACAAAACTGAATCACAGGAAAGAAAAATCATTTATTTAATGAAAAACTAGAAGTTAATAAAAATTAGCAAATACACAGAAAATTTATACAAGAACAGCAGCAATACTATGTAGTGACTTGGGAAGAGGAAAAAGAAAACAAGGAAGAAATGGGAGAAACAGCGGTCAAACCCCAGACCGCTGTGCATGGCTTGTCAGTCAAAAGAAACACAAATGAAAACACAAAACAGTATCCTTTTCCAAAAGTACGATTAATCTACAAAGAAGTTTAGAATTATTTTACAGCACTTTTCATAGAGTCAATTCTTAATACAAAAGGATGCCCATTTGGGTATATATATAATATAATTTTTATATATATACATCATATATATATATATATATATATATATATATATATATATATATATATATATATATATTTCAGTGGTTTACTGCTGACTCATTTAAATATATTAGTGTTATTACATGCAACTGTTATCTGCACCTGAACAATCTTCCCATTAATTTACCTTCATTTATGCTAGCCTCTCCCTCCCAATTGTTCACACCTAGCAGTCAGATGTTTACCACGGTTTCTGCGAAACTTGAATGCAGCGGATTTGGATTGAGGTGATGATGATTATTATTATTTTTTAGACACTGGCCCTGAAAATGTCAGATTGGGGTTTCAGCACATTGAAATTGTCACGTTAATACCTAAGTTGCCGTTCTCTGCAAACAGCTGTGCAATGCTGGTGTCGAAGACTAAGCAGTCACTGTTCATAATGGCGGTTGCGATCCCCTCATGGATCGATCGCGGGGTTGCTTCCCAAGTCAATCGCCGCCTGTGACCGTTCAGCTCGAGGCGGTAAGCAAAATTTTCCGCTTGTTTCCGCGTGCCTATCAACTGTACGATTGCAAAGAACTGCTGGTGGCCATCGTATTTCTCCTGTTTCTCCAGTACTAACATGAAGTGAAAGCCAAAGCAAGACTGCATCATAACCCAGTCGACAGCTCCGGGAAGATTAATGTCCGTAGCGAGGAAAACAATATCTTCTCCCTGTAGCGTGGTTATGGATTTATGTTGGTGCATGAGGTGTGGCATGACAGCATCCAGAGAGCCTTGCCACTTACAAGAGGCCCCAGGGCACGGACAAGAGTAAGGCCTGAATTCACAAAGCTCTTCGTGGTCAGCTTTCTCGGTATGCGGCAAGGTTATCTCACAGCCGGAGGAGGCGTATTTACAAGGAAACAGTACGGAGTTGGCAACTTTTTCCATAGCCAAATTCCTAATGGAACCCAATGGTCCCCGGCAGGTCGGACAACAGGTGAGCTTGGGACGGCAATTGCTACAAACGAGGTGCCCGCTTTGGCACTGGAGGATAGGTGGCAGCACATAGTCAAAGCAGACGGGGCACTCAAAGAGGCTGGCCAAGTCATTGTTGGAAGCGGTGGTGCCCGTCAAGGCCGGTACCCTTTGGGACGGTGTACACTTGGAGGTACCTGTCGGAAGTGCTGTGGCAGTCTGACGACTCATTTCTGCAAGAAACGAGCAAAACAAAAAACCAAATGAGTTCCTTTTAACTAGCAACAATCATCTCAAACTTTATATTTTGTGGGGTGAAAGATCAAATGCAACTATGGGCCGATCCATTGACCCTTCAGTGCAACCATTTCTCACAGTGGCTTTCAGATGGTGATAAAGAGAACAATAAAGGATATATACCTCTCTGAACAACTGGTATTTAGATGGGCACGGCCCCTAAAATGTCCTACAGTTACTTACTGCTAAAATAGTTATCTTCTACAGATAGGTCTCAAATCTGTTCTGAAGGTGCCTCTAAAAGATAGTAAGAGGTTTTGATAACAGCAACAGGTTTTACCTGAAATGGAATCACTATAGGAGCATTTTCCTCATTTTTCCAGCATTGCTATTAAATAAACAATATTTTAAAAGAGTGCTCATTTAAATACCAACTCTAGTAAGTTGATTTAGAACACTTTTCTCTTTTTTTTTTCAAAGCAAGCCTGCATTTTAGCTCAAATATCTACGAAATTTACAAACTGGTGAATTAAGATATCAATGAGTAACTGAAAAATTATTTTGTATGGCAAAATGTTCATTATGATTTGCTTGATTAACAGGATCTGTAAGTATTCCTGTAACTGGAAATATCAAGAAAACGTCCAGAGGTTCCAAAGTAAGATAGAACCACAACAATATAGCCAAAACCCGTTTGCCAAACCATAAACAAAATCTAGCAGTCTTTGAAAATTTCACTTGTTTTCTGGCATCTTTTTTAGAGAAATTCTCTTCTGACAGGAACTGCCCATTGCTGACAAAGTAATCAAGCTCAGTCAGGATTTTCCAACATCTCCAAATTTGCTGCTAGTTAAAAATAAAAAGGTTTCCTGAGTAGCTACGTGCTGTTGAAGAAACCTACTTCCGGATACACTGGGAACCTTTCCCAAGACACCCTGGGTGATAATTAGCTATTCTGCCAGGCCACTTGCAATGCAAAAACTGCCATCAGCTTAGTGACAAAACACCTAGGAGGTAAGCAATGGCATTATGCCCAGGAGGAATGGCAGCACCCTTAGCCTGCTTTGTAGGGATTTAAACAAAAGATGGAAAAGCGGTCTCTTCCTAAACACGTGGGACCAAAATATCAATATTTTGAAGGTGCCACATTCCAACAACTTGACAGTTTACATTTTGTTTTTCATACTAATCGGAACATTTTCATCAAATATTTTCCCTGGCCATCTGGCTACATGTTTTGTGTGGCTGAAATGCTATTAAATACCTATATCTAAATATAGCTAACCTCAGTAGGCTGCGAACAGTCTCACTGTGCATGCCAAGAAGCATCTGCAAAACCCAGAAAAGTACTGAATGGTGAAGCCAATTAATGGGGTAGGATTCAGCAGTTAAAAGTATTCAAATTAAAACAATGTCCCAATTTACTTGGCAACAAGTTCCTCTAGGAAAAAAAAAACACTATTAAAGCAAAGTATTGCCGTATTTCAGCTGCTGTAATTAAAAAGGTAAGGGCAGCATGTAATATGTTGGGATAGCATTTCTCCTTTTTGTTAAAAGAGAGGAAATGCCTCTTCTGCCTATGAACTCTAAATAAATTTGCTCCAGAACTGTTTGTGACCAAAGAAGACCTTCCTTAAATCAAAAATATTATGAGGGAATGGTCAAACATGTATTTGGTTATCCACTTTACTGTGTAAAGCACTCACACCCAAAAAGCTGGGCATTACACACATATAATAGCCACACTCAACCAGGACACATATTTCATAATATACAATCCTGCAAAGTGATTTAGAAATTGCATTTCCACACCCTTTAATCAGACGGCAAGTGTTCCCAACTACTTTTATCAAGTTTATCAAAGCTCAGCCCTAGTTATTTCTTACGCTAAGGGATTAATCATTTGGGATTTACACTTGCTGGGAAACAATTCCCACACTATTTATAGGAGGAGGAGGATTCTCTAGTTCTAGAATTCATCTGAAGAATCTACTGATTCTTGAAAAGTGAGAAAGGGACCCCATTCTCATACAAATTTTCTGTATCTATAATGAGAGGAGCATGCTCTAGCAAAGTTTTCTAACTAGATTCTTTGCCAATTATTTGGATGGCCTCATGGAACAATAATATATAAATTGTACCTTTTTATTAAACATGTTAGTATAAATGCTTTACAGGCTGTTTTACTGAGCTTGCTTAAAATAACTTAGTAACTTTCCATATTACCAATCATTTGCCAGAAGAGAAAGCCTTCATGTGATGAAATCCTTAATCCAGTTGGTTGAAACTGATCACCATTGTAGTAATCTAGACGGACAGGACAAGTTTCTATTTATTCATTTAACTTCTTTCCGCCACATCTAGAACTTTCTCCACTTTCATCCTTGTAGTATCTTATGAAGGACAGGTTGTGTGTTTTCATGGCTGAGTGTGGACCTGAATCTAATCCTGAGTCATAGTCCAACACCCTAACCAGTATGTTGGCTCTTAATTTAAACTGAACTGGCTTTACTAAAAACATGTTTTGCAAACTTAAATATCTAGCTTGTTTCAAATGATATTTCATTTCTAGAACTGCAAGATCTGGGCACGTTATTAAAGTACTAAATTCTTATTTGACCTATTTAAAAACTAATTTTCCAATTCTTTAAGTATAATTGTGCTCATGTTAGTTGCTAAGTACTGGCTGATTCACTATTGCAGGTCTCATTCTTTACTATAAAATGTTTTTTAAAACACTTCTGTGTCCAAAGCAGTATAATTCCAGGTATAAATTACTATCAAATAATTATATGAAGTCATGCATGAAATTCCAATTACTGTCCCTTACTGCCTTCGTCTATATGCCAGATTTAATATCACATTATATCAATTAAAGTATTAGCAAACGCAAAGTACCAGTTATTAACAGCTGGAAGTATTCCCAATTCCCCCTACCCCATCTTTAAATCTTCAAAAACAAACTATCAATATCAGATGGAAATATATGCAAAAGTCTGCTGTGCTGGGAGTAGAGAACTGAAACTAATCTTTATCCAGCAAGAGAATTAGCCAGTGACTCACCACTTTTAAGTGGTTTGTATACTTTCTCAAAATACAAATGACAGGGTGTGGATGAATGTGGGATCCTGCTTCATTATCCTGGAGCGTGTCAGATCATGCCCAACTGTAAAACAGATCTCCAATGTTACACAATGTATGTAGATCTGTTTTCTGACCACATCAATACTTCATTTGCTACCTATACTAAAAATCACTATTTTTCATCAGTCAGCAGGCATGTGATAATACAATCTACTTGTTGAGATTCCAAAATTCTATCTTGCACAGTATTTTTAGGGCTTCTGCTCTAACAGAAAGTGGATCCTGCTCTATTTTTGTATTAGAAAAAAAAATCAAGTACAATTACAATTAAAATCAAGTACAATTAGACAACAATGAGCAAACTCTTCTCCACGATTTTTAGCCACATAAAAGATGATGATTTTTAATTGACTCAATACTTGGAAAGACCTCACAAATTCAAATACAAATAGCCAAATTATATGTCTTTGGATTATATCAGGGCATGCCAAATTCCAAACTGATGCAATTACTTAATAATGTATTGCAAACGTATTACATAGTGATTCCTCTCGTTCTTTGTCACATTTTGAACATACAGTGAGTTCTGAACTAAAACAAAACATTAGCAATTATTCCATTCCCATGTAAAGCACGTGAAGATTTTATTTGTGATACAGTATGTGTGGTTCTGGCTACCTGCAACACGGATTAATTCAACCAAATTGCCATCTGCTGAAAACTTACAGGTGTTTCTCATATTTCTTTAAAACAAACAAGTCAAATGCCTGTGAAATGCCAGGGCCACACAACTCTTGAATATGAGACGCCAAAACAACACCAGTTTAGAAATGTGCTACCTTTTCTTTTGTTGCTTTTATTTCCTGGCAGACATGTATAAAGGATTCCTTTCCAAGCATACAAAAAACTGAAGGCGGATTTCCCCGTCATCGGGAGTAAAACAGCTCATTGCGTTTCTCCATAGAAACAAAAACAATCCACAACAGAGGCCCCTCCTGGAAATTCCTAGGCTTGCAGACAACCAGCGCAAACACAATACCCAGAAGGGGGCACAAATCCATGAAAGGCAAGCAGTTTCCTGAACATGGCCAGGGCGTGGAAACCCAACATTTTCAGTAAAGTTTCCAAAGTAATCCTGAGCGTAAACCAACTGGGAAAAAGAAGGGTGGGGAGGAAAGCAAAGGTGAGGAGAGTCAAGGAATTGCAAATCCAGCCAGTCTCCAGTTAGATCCACTTTGATCAGAAAAGCTGCTTAGGATGGTTCCTGCACTGTCACTTCCATCACCCAGCCTTTTTGTAATCTTGGGTGATCTCCAGAGTCAGAGTCAGAGACAGCGACAGCACGAATCCAAACGCAGCAGCAGCAGCTCCTCCAGAATTCAGCCCAGCGCCTTCTGCAGCAAAGCCACTGGCTGCTGAAGGAACCCTGAGTCTGCTATTCTTCAGCTCCTCGTACACATCGGGGAGGGAGCCACAGAATAGAGGCGGTGCCTCACCTCGGCCTAGGGAAGGAAGAGGCAGGCTGGCCGGCCAGCCAACGGGCGTATCAGCCTCACATGACCAGCTGGACTCTGCATGCAGTCAACTAATGCAGGCATCCATCAAATCAGAGCCTGCTTAATGCAGGAAAAGGCTGTGAAAAAGGAGCCCTGAGCCTTCCCCCAGCCGCAGCCAGGCTAGGAGAGGAGCTTGAGGCAAAATGCGAACTGCAGCCCTGCACTCCTCCCTCCCCTCCGAGGACCAGACTGTCTCCCAACAAGCAGCTGGTGAGTTTAATTAGTGGCCCTCCTGCAAAGATGGTTTAATGTGGAACAGAAAGAGCAGCAAGGCCAGCAGACTTCCACAAAACCAATGAGGCTCTTTATCCAGCAGCCAGGCTGTTACCTTCTCCTTCCCCATACACAGTCCTAGAAAGGTCCAGCAGGGGAAGACTTCATCTGGGTTTGGAAGCTAAGCATGATCAGACCTGATTAATACTTGGAAGGGAGACCACCAAGAAATCCCAGGGGAGTGAAAAGTTAACAAAACAATATTCTCAAAGAGACAGTGGTAAATCTCTTGTAAAGCGAGGAAACTGCATAGCTCTCTCCAGATAAGCTCAACTCACTAAACTATAATATGGACATTATTTTAGAATAAACAATCCCTTTTATGATTAGTAAGACTACTAGTTCTCTCCATGTTGCCCACAGGCTGACAGCTACAGAAGAGTCCCTGCCATACCTGGAAATGCCAAGAACAGAACACAAAGTATTTTACACAGGCTAAGGAAACTTCCCATGAAAACTGCTGTTTATATTGGGGTGTATTTAAAACACACATGCAAGCCTGAAAGAGGTGAGCAATAATTTCTACTCGGGCCATGAGATGAAGAGAAACAAGCCAAATCTCAGTAGATCAACTTAAATTCCAGGATTCTTTAATATAAAGGAGAGAGCAACACGTTCTGCAGTTCAATGCAGGCAGACAAAAGGAGATGCAGACAGCCCCGAGTAGCTCTCCAAGGATGTCCCCAAAAGTTTTTAAATGCTAATGTAACATAAAGAAATTAATAAATATATTACAGAATTACCAGTAACCATATTTAATTTTATCTTGCTATGTGAGATCAAAACAAATCTGGTTTCTCTCTCGGCCCTGTCACTAACTTTTAGTATGCAGCCTTCCAAAAAATGTTTGTTCCTCTGATGCACTGAATGCCAGGAATAGCACCAGATACAACACGACTTATCTGATGACGCATGGAACAAACAGCTGCAAATTCCTAGGGTTCCTATAGCTTTAAACCTAAAGGTATAAGCATCTGTATTAATAGTGTATATGGATTTAGGTAATTAAACAATTTAAATGGTTAAGAGGTATCAACTAAACCTTTAAAAATAGCACTGTGAGACTAGGGGATGGGGTGATAGACTGAAAATACATTTCTGTTTGGAAGGCCATTTCAGGCTGTGTAACAATTACTACTATGTGCACAGGAGGCTCCAGAAAGCCACCTAACAGGAAGGTCATTGCATGGCAATGGGGTCTTAAAAATTTCACCTCTTTCAAACCTACATTCTTTTCTGTGTCAGGCCAGTTCCAAAACTTCATTTGCATTTCCTGCCTTTATCCCCTGTTTTGAGGAAGTCTTGTGTGGTGATGGGTCATGGAGAAATTTTCAGGGCTTTTGAGGTTTTGCCTAAAAAAATACCCTTCTGTAAAGTGCCCTGTAGTAATACTATGTTGCAAAATTCGATGGGAGTTCCACATATCAAAATGTGACAACTATTTGTTCTTGTCAAAGGAAAAATGTTGCCATTATTAAGCACTTTATCTAAAATTTATTTATTACTAAACAAATTCACACGCTTATATAATTAACTAAGATAGGGTTTGGTTAGTGTGTGAATGGAACACTTAGAAAATATCAGTGCTGTAAATTAAATTAAAAATCTGAAAAGTCATTGAAGAAAAAACAAGGCAAGTCACTTTCTTGTTATCAAGAAAACCAATATAAGTCACCAGAAATCTAGTTCAATTGAAAGGGAAAACATCACTTACAAAGATGAAGTCTGAAAAGTAATGTTTCAGAGTTTTCCTTAATCCTCTCTCTCTACAAATATCGCATGCACTTTAGTGTGTAAAGTGATACACATGTATAAGTTAAAGAAGAAAGCTGGAATTAACTATTAGGCACCATTCACATACATCTGTAACACAAGCCCAATAACATTTTTCTTTCAATTTCTCATAGAAAAGCTGTGAGGGACTTTCAGATTCATTTCCTGATGGTCTGCCATCCAATACCAACAAGACTAATGATGTTTCAGCTACATTTGTTATCCAAGTAGGCTATAAATAAATGCATTTCAACCCTATTGAAATCCTCCCTTAAAAAGATACTTCAGAATAGAATTGACTGAGATACATACAAACTATTCTAGCACGCTACAAAATGTAAGAGCTAGATCACAATAAAACTTATCACATAATAGGTAGTGTATGGACTCAGGTTGAAGAACTAGTAACAATTTCTTAAGTCCAAAATGCTTGTGGCCAATATCCATCCCAATTTTAGGGCACTCTTCCTCAAACTGATGCTTTACGTCCAATAGTAGGATGTCAAATATAATACCTAAGTGCTCTATGGGTTTTTTTGGGTGCTGGAGCAGTTTGCATTTCAATTAAGTATAAAAAGAGTCATGTACACTCAATTTTGCTTCAGTGTAGCATTATCTCCCTCGAATCTTGGAAAGCTCTGAGTTTGAAATGAACTTTCTGTGATGTTCATTATCTTCTTACAAACTTTAATCAGGAGCCTGAAAGTGATTTGTATTTGGCCTGCAGTTTATATGTGTGTATTTCTGAAGATCCTATTTGAATTAATGTTAAAGCAAATTCAATACAGGTTTCAATGAGAAATGGATTTGTCTTCAACTGAGTTAGAATATGTCTTTTTCTTTCTTTCAGTAAGTTATTACTTATATCCAAAAAAGAAATGAGCTATCTTTATATACAATTAACATCAGAAATCAATGTTTGGTGCAATGATAAGGATTTTTAAATTTAAAAATGAAAAATTAATCTCAATGCCATATATATCCAACAGCTTGTTTTTAAAGTCTGGTCCTGAAAAATAGCAGTATTCCTGCAGTATCTTTCATCTGTCAAAATAGTTTGACTCCATTAGGACATCACTACTTTCACTTTTACAAGCTTCAATGTTTTAATATAGACTGACAAAACAGATAAAAATTAGAAAATAAGAGCACAACAAACTCAGACAGGTGATTACTATTACTGCCACTCCATAAATCTGCTCCAAAAGAAACATTTTAATGATTCAAATATTATTTCCAGTTATAAACATAAAACAAAAACATGTATTGAATCTTTCAAAGCATAAGCACAAGTTCTGAATTGAACAGTTACTTTGCTCATCAATCTTATATCTACTATCAGTAGTTAAAATAGAAAATGTGCCCATACATTCCATTGATTCCGCAATAGTGAAGGATGCTGCTAACTTTAAAAGTGATGGCCAAGATCCAAATTATTTAAGTATCTTGCACAGCCCAAGGGATAGCTGAACTTCTATTTTACACACGCAAGTCCCCTGTCCCTCTCTTTGACATTTAAAAACCTGTTTTTGGAGGGGAAGAAATGGAAAGTTTTCTAGGTTTCACTACCTTCAGTTTCAGTACTTGTGGCACTTGCCAAATTTTTCCCAATGCAATGTTAGCCCTGAATTGTTTCTTCTCTACAAATAAACAAAATACACTTGTACATGTACATAAAGCAACATATGGATAGGCATGGCATCGTGCAAGAATAGAAGTGAACTAAGGTGGAAAGAGAGAAAGGACACCTCTGGTAAGACAATTAGGGATGAGAACAACTTGCAAAGATCCACCAAAGCTTATGACCAGAGCTACAGTCCCAGGTACCCTAATGTGGGAGAGAACTCTATTCAACCCAGTGGGATTTACTTCCAAATAATCAATCTACCCAGTCGAACTGAGCTTCTGACCTCACTTCACTAAAGCAAAAGCATCCAGTGGGATTTACCTTGAAGCCCAAATGCAGAACTGCCATCCAGCAAAGAGGCAGCTGGTTTTTTTTAATGGCCCCAGAAAAAGAGAAGCAATGAAGCTTCTTATGGCCCTTTTCCTCTTTCTCTCTCTGCCTTCATAAATCGTCCAGAGAGGAAACCCTGGATTGAAAATGCAGGTTTTCTAAAGTCAGAAATGAGAGGAGGAAAGTTGTATTAATTCCCATCCTCCCCATTCCTGATTTAATTTCTTTAGGATAAGGATGAAAGTCTCCCAAAGGGAAGGGAAGGGGCATCTTAGTTATTCTCAGCCACAAAGCTACAATACTAAGAGAAAAGGAGAGAAGAGAAATGAGAGAGATAATGGATGGATGAATAGGTAGATAAAAGGATGAATGGACGTAGGTAGGTAAGTAGATAAAGAGATAGATAGAAGATAGAAGGTTGATGATAGACAGACAGACAGAAGTTGATGGATGGATGGATAGGTAGATGAGATAGAAAAATAGATAATATACAAAGGGGGGGAGAGAGAGATGGAGAGAGGGGGGCAGGCAGGCTGATAGATGGATGGATAGGTAAATGGAGAGATAGAAAAATAGATGTATAGACAAGATAGATAATATACAAATGGGGGAGGGAGGGAGAGAGAGGCAGGGAGGCAGGCAGGCAGATGGATGGATGGATAGATAAAGCTGTGGATGGATGGAGATAGATGGATAATTTACTGTAGGTAGATGATATAGAAAGACAGTACAGGCAGTAAAGATGCACAATGTACTGTAGATGAAGTAACAGACTCGGGAGGGTCCTTGGAGGTCTTCTAGTCCAACCCCTTCCCTTCTGGAGATCAGCTGGAAGAGAAAGGTGCCTCTCTCTCCACAACAGTCACACACACGAGCTTCCGCTTCTCCGCCTCACAAAAAAAGACCGGCCTGTTGCAAAGCCGTCAAAGAGCGCGTTAACTATAAAAACGGGGGATGGATATGGGGGGGACTGTATAGGTTTCTCCTGACGGTGGACTAGAAGACCTCCAGGGTCCCTTCCAGCTCTATTCTGATGGACTGATTGACTTCCAACCCCTCCCCCTCCGCGACCGAGCCCGTGTCTCAGCCTCGCCTCAGCCGTCTTCTTCCCCGCCCCACCCCCGCCACCGGAGCGGCTCCTTTTGTTCGGCGGCCTGGTCTCTCCTCCTCCTGCTGCCCGGTCCGGGCTCCCCTGAGGAAAAGGCCCCTCCGCCGAGAGAAAGAGAGAGCGAGCGAGAGAGAGAGAGGCCCAGGTAGGGGCCCGGGCGCCTCCGCTTGGCCAGGCCCGGCTGGCCTTGTTTCCCCCCCCCCCCCCCCGCTCAGAATAAGCCCGCCCGCGCCGCTAGGCCACGGCGTGAGGGGAACGCCGCAATCGAGGCCAGGCCCAGGCCCGGCCCCGGTCGGGTTTAGAGGCAGCCGGTGCGGCGGCCCGGCTTCCTTCCTCACCTGTGGGCGCTGGGCTGGGCTGGGCTGAGCCGCGGCCTGGCTCGCACCCGGAGAGTCCGCGAGGATCGAGCGGGCGTCGTTGAGGGCGACGAACAGGAGGAGGAGGAGAAAAGGAGGCGCGGGAGGGAGGCAGCAAACACACAAACAAAAAAAAAAGGGAGGGAGAGGTGGAGAGGCGGGCCGGCCGGCCGGCGTTGCGTGGCTCCTCAAGCGTTGGGGGCACGAGACTCGTGCGCGCGGGCGCGGCGAACCAACCGGCCGATTGCGAAAAAGGAAAAGACGACAAACAAACAAATAAACAAAAAAAGGAGACCGACCGAATGAGGCGATCTCTTTTTTTTTTTTCACTCTCTCTCTCTCTCTCCGAAGCGCGGCCGAGGCGGAAGGGGGCGCGCGAATAAAAGCTCTCCGGCGGCTGCGCGCGCACCCGCCTCGCGGGCGCTTGCTCTTCCCGAAGGCTGCTGTCCCCGTCGCTTCCTCCCCCCGCCCCCGCTTCCCTTCACCTGACGCGCAGGCGCACTCGGGCACGGCTGAGCCGGAGGGCGGGAAGAGACTTGGTTAGGTCGGAGTTCGCCCTTGGTTTATTGGTCTGCCAACCCAGCAGCAGGATGCCCAGAGGAAGAAAAAACTAGTTTAAAAAATTGCATAAATTGCAGTATATAAACATACATACATACATATCCACACACACATACACATACACAGAGAGAGAGATAACAGATCATCAGAGTTGGAAGGGATCTTGTAGGTCATCTAGTCCAACCCCCTGTCCAAAGCAGGAGACCCTACACCAAGGGTTTTTAAACTTGGCAAGTTTAAGATTTGTGGACTTCAACTCCCAGAATTCCTGAGCTAACATGACTGGAGGAGGAATTCTGGGAGTTGAAGTCCACAAGTCTTAAACTTGCCAAGTTGGAAGACCCCTGCCCTATGCCATTTCTGACAGATGGGAGTCTAATCTCTTCTTGAAAGTTTCAAGTGATGGGACTCCCACATATACATATATACACAGAATCACTCATAATGTTTGCAGGAAGCATCCGTCCTATACAAAATAAAGTCTTATTTCTGTTTTTAGTATTGCACATCTTCATGTGCATATTACTTGCTACATTTTTTTGTGCAACATTTTTTGTGCAGTCTTTGCATTTTCAATATTAAAGTTAAAACAGTATTAAAAAAATTATATTACTGATGTTCGGCAGCCACTTCGATTTTTTATTTTTTATTTTGCCTGGGAAAACAGATGGATAATAAGAATTCTTTATTGGCCAAATGTGATTGGACACACAAGGAATTTGTCTTCAGTGCATAAACTCTCAGTGTACATAAAAACATTCATCAAGAATCATAAGATACATAAAAATACATTCATGAAGAATCATAAGATGCAACACTTAATGATAGTCATAGGATACTAAATAAGCAAATAAAATCATACTAGGGAATAAATAAATCAATGTAAGTCATAAAGATACAAGCAACAAGGTTATAGTCATGAGTAGAAGGAGATAGGTAATAGGAAGGATGAGAAGAATAGTAATACTAATAAATAAATATAGTAAATAGTAATACTAGTAAATATTTACTAAGTAAATACTTAGTAAATATGATATTTGGGGTGTGCAAATAAACAGTCAACAGGAATTACAAATAAACAAGCCACTAATCTATAATTCTTAGACCTGATTTTTCTAGTCCCCATTCCTTTCTCAGCCTCCTGGTTTAACCCCATAATAGAAATCTAGGTTGTCTGCACAATACCAGACTGTCTGCAAAGGAATTGTGTTCCAAACAAATTTAGCAAGATTTTTTCTTCTTCTGAATATTCATCAGTCTCACCAATGGGGCTAGCTCCCTCCCCCATCCTCTATTATCGTGGTCGCTTGTTCTCACTTGCAATTGAGGGGACCTTCGCTCCGCAAGTGTAAAAACGAGGAGAAAATATTTACAAAATCAGGCAGCATTTCTGATGGCTCCGCTTTGCGTCTGACAGTAATACCTTTTTATCGTGAGAGTGCAACCCTCCAGAAATTGGCAAGCGAAGGGAGCTCAGTCAAAATCTCTGTTTTTTCCCCAAGGCAGACTTGGCAATCTGAACCACAAGCCCCTCGTTCAGCTTCAGGCGGGAAATTCAAAAGGGTTTTAGAGATCTTTTAGGGATCTTCAAGGTCATCTAATCCAACCCGCTGATCAGAAATGGAAGAGTCCTTGGAATTTTGGAACATAGAACAACAAGGTTGGAAGGGAGCTTTGAGGGTCCTCTGCAGGTAGTCCTCGACTTATAACAGTTCATTTAGTGACCGTTCAAAGTTACAACGGCACTGAAAAAAGGGACTTATGACCGTTTTCACACTTAACGACTGTTGCAGCATCCCATGGCAACATGATCATGTATTTGTGTATTTATTTTATATCCTGGCAACTGACTCACATTTATGACAGGTTGCAGGTTGATCCCCTTTTGCCACCATCTGACAAGCAGAGTCAATGAGGAAGCCAGAACCACTTAACGACTGTGTTATTCATTTAACAACTGCCGTGATTCACTTAACAGCCATGGCAAGAAAAGTTGTAAAATGGGGCAGAGTTCGCTTAACAAATTTCTCACATAGCAACATAAATGTTGGGCTTAATGGTGGTGGTAAGTCGAGGACTAGAGTCCAACCCAGTAGTGGAAATTTTGAGTAGTTCAGAGAACCGGCAAATCCCACCTCTGACTGGCCCCGCCCCCATCTATTCTCCGCCTCCTGAGTCCCAGCTGATTGGCTGGGTCTTCTTCGGTTGCCCTGCACAGGAGAACGGAACGGGAAAGCAGGTTAGTGGGGTGGGGAGGGAATGGGATTTTGCAGTAACCTTCCCCTAAGAAGTATTAGCAAAAATCAAACTTTTTCCTCAGCTATCAAAATTCCAAGATTTTTCAAACTTCTTTGAAGTTCTATATAGGAGCAAGGGATGTTATGGCTCCCAATCACATTACAACATAAATAGTATGTTGCATGAAAATAAATTTATGTCCATTGGTACAAACATAAGGATGAGGTGATAGATAAAGAAAAAAAAAAACCGAATCAGTATTGTATATACTTACTCATCCTTCCACTGAATATTCACTTATTTGTAATACTTGGTAGAAAAGCAAGTTGGAAAAAATAAAGGACGCCCACCAAGCCACACTCACCAAGCCATGCCCACAGAATGCCAAACCCATCAAGCCACGCCCACAGCTGATCGGCTGGCTCTTCTTTGGAGAACGGAGCTGGAAAGCAGGTTAGTGGGATGGGGAGGGGACGGGAGGGAATTGGGATTTTGCTGTAACCCCCCCAGGAGTGGGGAGGGAATGAAGATTTTCCAATATCCTTCCCCTGCCATGCCCACCAAGCCATGCCCACAGAACCAGTAGTAAAAAAAAAAAATTGAATCCCACCACTGGTCCAACCCCATCAACTTCCATATCAGGATCTCCAGCAAAGGAGAACTTGGCATTTCCAAAATCAAACTTTTGCATTGTTGAACAATTCTTAATTTCTCCAGGTTTCTTTCTTTTTTTTAAACTCCAAATCTGCCAGCTACCGAGACAGTAACCAGAGTTACAAGAGAGCAGCTTCTATTGTCCTTGGATTGAACAGGCAGCTTGAAGTTTAAAATATCTAGGCTGCAAGATTACTTAAAGCAAAGATAAATAGAGCATTCCCCTTTTGCAGAGTTGGCTTCCGACTGTTTGAAGAATACCGTTGCCTTCCTCTTAATTGTCTCCACTTCAGAGCGATCCAGTTCTTTCTCTGAATATGTTTTAGCAGGTAAGGGTTCAGGATAAACTTTATTGCTTGTAATCCCCTCTGTCAATAGTGCTGAATATCTTTTTATCTAGCGCTGAATTAATGAGACTCATAAGTGTTTCTGCTGCCTGTTCCTTATTCTGAAGGACCACAGATGCTAAGGGCTTGAGGTGTTAACTTACAACCAGTATCCAAACTGTACTAAAAACACACAGTTAACACAAAGGGAAAGGGGAGTCACAGAACTGAAAAGATTATGCGAAGGATGTGTGTTTGTTGTTTTATTTTTATAGTTATAATCTACACTGAAGATGGCATTTGATTTTGTTGTGTAGGAAGTTAGCACCCACCCCTCTCCTAGAAAATTGAAATAGCCTAGGAAATATTAAAAAGGCAGAATATTTCCCCTAAAAAGAGTAGAAACTCAAGAAGCAGAAGCTCACCTTAGAAGCAGAAACTCACCCCCACCTTTGTTAATGGGTGGGCCATTAAGGCCTGGGCCTGAATACTTTACATAACAAGAAACTCCAGGTAAAGCTATAGCAATTACCAAAAGCCGTTTTAAGGGCATAATCACCCAGCAAAGCTAGACCAAGCCAGGAACTCAGGACAGCCTACAGAGTTGCCCCTGGGAGTCTGACAACCAATTAGAATACAAGCTCCAATTCAAATCCCAACAGAGGGTATAAAACCCAGCACTCTCAGTACCTCAGCCCTTTTTTCCTTTTTTTCTTGACCTTGAAGTATGTGATCAGACTTCTCTGGAGCTCCAAGCCATATGGCCCTGTACACCATTAAACCTTCCAAGCAGCCTCCATGTTTCCAGTGTCTTTTTCCCCGCTTGGAACTGAACCCAGAAGGATATTTCTTTCAACAGTTGTACGAAGTGCAATGACAAAAATGGAAAACTAAACTAAAAAAAAAAAATTACTAAATCTCAGAGAATAGGAGCTCAGCCCACTGGAATTATATCAGCTATAGCCATGATGGCGAACCTATAGCACGTGTGCCACAGATGGCACGCAGAGCCATTTGTGCTGGCACGCGAGCTGCAGGAGAACCTACCTCACTGCGCATGCGGCTGGTTTGAGGCCTTTTTCGGCCTCCCAAAGGCCTGAGGAAGGCTTCTGCAGGCTTTGCAGGCCGAAAACTAGCCCCGTTTCGTCACTTCCTGTTTTTCCGAAAATACCAGAAGTGACGAAACGGGGCTAGTTTTCGGCCTGCAGAAGCCTGCAGAAGCCTTCCTCAAGCCTCTGGGAGGCTGAAAAAGGCCTCAAACCGGCTGAAAATCAGCTGTGAGGTGCAGTGCAGGTAAGGGGGCAGCGGGGTTGGGCATTGCACATGCATGCGTAAGGGGTGTGGGGGGGTGCACACATTGCCTTCTGGGTGCTGGCATGCGAGTGCAAGCGTGTGCACAATTTTTGGCACAGGAGCCCAAAAAGGTTAGCCACCACTGAGCTATAGGCACCCGAAAGGAGATTTCATTCGTGTCTTAACTTTAGGAAAACAACCAGTATAATTTATGCTAATTTATGCTATGATGTCATGATATCTTAAATCATCAAGGTTTGTACCAGACAGACATAAATTACAACCTACAGGAGAAGAAGGTAGCTTATTCTTATCAATTAGTAACTCCTTAAAGAGGACAAGAGGAAAGCCAAAGCAGCAAATCTTTGTACCAGAAGTATTAAGGAAACTCTGCAAGAGACATACAGGTAGGCCTCAATTTACAACAGTTCGTATAATGACTGCTCCAAGTTGCAACCACAATGTAAAAGTGGCTTACAAAACCGTTTTTCACACGACCATTGCAAAATCCCCATGATCACACAATCTGAATTCCGACTCTTGGCAGCTGACTCATATTTATGACGAGTGCAGTGTATTACTGACGTAACAACTGCAATGATTCACTTCATGAATTGTGGCAAGAAAGGTCGTAAAAGGGCAAAATTCCCTGAACTAAAGTCTCACAGCAACAGAAATCTGGGGCTCAATTGGGGTCATAAGTCTAGGACTACCTGTATTTGAGTTTCAGCTTAAGTATCTCTGAACATCTGTGTAGAATTCTACGGAGACTCTCAAGTCATCCAGGTCGTGGTTGTCACAAAGGTGCTTTTTTCAAGAGGCAACTGGACTTTCCAGTTTGTCTTTGAAGACGTTTTGCTTCTCATCCAAGAAGCTTCTTCAGCTCTGACTCAATGGTGGGGGAATGGAAGGATATATACTCCTTGCAGACAGCTGGTCATTTGCAAGAAAGTTCCACACCCAGTTGTACTATTCCGGTGATCCTGAGGACACAGACAAACCTCCAAGTGACCTCAATGACTCTCTAAAAAGGATGCAAATTACCAACTGTTTGAAAGGAATATAAATCTTTCCATTCCCCACCCTCCAGTCAGAACTGAAGAAGCTTCTTGGATGAGAAGGGAAACGTCTTCAGATTAAAACCAGAAAGTCCAGTTGCCTCTTGACAAAAAAAAAAAAACCACCTTTGGGACATCTGAGTAGAAACAAATACATATCCTGTTTGGTAAGGTATGAAATAAATCTCGACCGAAGAAGTTCAGAAGAAGCATTGCAGGGCTGATCCATAACCAGAAAGCAGGGTGCTGTAGGTCTCTCCCTTCTTACTGACTGGGGATCAGAAGATGGCCAGACTGGTAACCTTTATGCTGGTCCATAACACAACACAAGTTTAAAATGCAAAGCCAAGTAGACAGAGGGACCCAGCCAGGAAGTAGAGCTGCTGACTCAGCACTGGCAGAATTTGCAAAATTGGAATGAGGCCCTGCAAATCCCCAAAAAGTTGATTTTGGCCAAGCGGCAAGCCTCACATGTAGCTACTACCTTTCCTCTTTAAAGGATTAGATATTAAAAAGCCGGAACAATTTGCTGTTGATAAATGGAGACTTAGCCAGACGGAACTGGTCTTTGATCTATTATTTTATCAATTGAATTGACTGATACCTGCCAAAGAGCAGGAATTCCCACCTTAGGATTTTGTTCCCTGGAGAGTTTAGCAAACTCCTTGAGTAAACAGAAAATAAAGAACGAGAAGGAAGAATGAGAATGAGAATATGAAAATGAACGTAGCTGGAACAAATTTAGAAATTAGACACCCTCAATATATATGGGATATATATAGATCCAAACTTAGAGTAGTCCCATTGATTGAAGAGAGTCTATTGTCATTAGAACATGCTCTGAATCTAGCTCCTGATTTTATCATATGAGCCAGCACAAAGAATAGCCTGGATATAACCTTTTTTCATGGAATTTGAAGTTCATTATGTCATTTAAAGGGATGCGGTGGCTCGGTGGCTCATACGCTGAGCTTGTTGATCAGAAAGGTTCAAATCCCTAGCACCGTGTAACGGAGTGAGCTCCTGTTACTTGTCCCAGCTTCTGCCAACCTAGCAGTTCGAAAGCACGCAAAAATGCAAGTAGAAAAATAGGTAGGAAGGTAACAGTGTTCCGTGCACCTCTGGCGTTTAGTCATGCCGGCCACATGACCATGGAGACATCTTCAGACAGCGCTGGCTCTTGAGCTTTGTAACGGAGATGAGCACCACACCCTAGAGCCAGAAATGACTAGCACGGATGTGCAAGGGGAACCTTTACCTTTACCTATGTCATTTTTAAAGAAAACTACCTAGAAATCTCTATGCTTGTGAAAAAAGGAATAAAAATGAAAGAGAAAAAAAAGCAATATTGGAAAACTACGTAGTTTTAATTTCCCTCCCACTGTGCCTTCCCATTATACCAACATGCTTATTAAAAATATTTCTGATTACAGTCATTAAGTTGCTTATTCCCCCTTTGAAAACAATACTCTAAAGGTCTGAATTTGCCTTGCTATTTAATGTATAATAAATAATCTATCCATCCATCCATAAAAGATGTACTGTATATGGCTTTGTTGGCATGATCTCCATCTTTCCCTTCAGATGCAAAAAGAAGCATCTGAGTCAACATGTCCTTTTCCGACCTGTCACTTTATAGAAGGTCCTTGATTTACAACAGTTCATTTAGTGACCATTCAAAGTTATGTGTCAGGGCTCCGGCATCCACCTCCCATTCAAATCATAAGTCTCTAGCCGCATCTCTCAGAGTAAAGTGTTTGGTGTTTAGGAAGCTGAGTACACACACATGCAAAGTGCACAATCATCAAACTGGTGGGGAAACTGATCACTGATCCACAGGTCCTTTTTAGAAGAAAAAAAAAATTGTTATTAAGATATTAAGTACTATAAAAGACAAAATACCAAAGTAAATAAAAAAACAGTCAGAAGGGAGAGGAGAAGGAAAAGAGAAGTGAGGAAAGGTAGAGAAAAGAAAAGAAGCAGCAGCATTGACTTCCAACTCTCTTTTGCAGTAGAATAAGGCATTGGCATCAAATCACAACTTATTGTTTTTCCATAATAATATGAACAAGTCATTTCTACAAAGGTCTATCAATCTAACTAGTTAAACCCAAAGTCAAAGCTATATTCTTTTCCACATCGAGCACAAAATTTAGAAGCGGTTTCCGCGGGGAAATGAAAGTATTTATGTTCTTTTTGTCACAGCTCCGATAGTTACTCCCATTTAAATCATGGCTCTCTAGCCAGATTTTCAAAGCTTAAAGAAGATTTATGAGGAGAAGACATGCCGGTGCTACCTGGATGAAGCCGACTCTGAGATACATCATTCATTGTCACCCTTGACCCTGGTTTTCCCCCACCCCCTGGGTATATCATAATTCATACTCTCCAATGGGACACATCCATAGCCAAGAGGCATCAATCATACTCTCCAGTAATAATCTTGCCTGCCAGAAGCTTTGGCTGCCTAGCCATTATCTATGAAGCATTTAAGGAATGCATTACTTCCCCTACTCCCTTTCTGTTGTCAACTCTAAAAGACCAGAGAAATATTTCTGAGTTGATATCGTGATACTGAAAAAAAGATGTATAATGCTTTTTCACACTTATGACCGTTGCAGCATTCGCCTTGTTCATGTGATCCAAATCCAGGCACTTGGCAACTGACACATATTTATGATGGTGGCAGCATCCTGGGATCACGTGATCCCCTTTTGTGACCTTCTGACATGCAGAGTCAACAGGGAAAGCCGGATTTGCTTAACAACCGTGTTACTAATTTAACAACTGCTTAAGTGATTCACTTAACAACTGTGGCAAGGGAGGTTGTAAAATGGGGCAAAACTCACTTAACAAAGGTCTCAGCAACAGAAATTTTGGGCTCAGTTGTGGTTGTAAACTGAGGACGTCTCTTGCATATTTAAGAAATTTTAAGATTTTCCCTCTCCGTGATTGATCCTAGACAGGTATCCTCGCATTCCACCTTAGAGGAACCTTACATTGAAGTGGCGGTTTCATCTCCTTGTTTTCCCCTAAGATACTAACTAATTGCTCCGAGGCAAAGCCTGCAATCTAAATAACTTGCGGCAAAACTAAATGGATAGTAAATTTATCTCCCAAGCAAAAAAAAATTGCAAATGGGAGAGCATCTGAATTGCCTGGAGTGGTTGGGCAAAATGCCAGCTTAACTCAACAAACGTTGCTTGGCCAAATTGGATCCAGATGTTTTACATGGCATAAAATATTCACAAACATTTCCCAGGGCAGCCAATTGTTATTGAGCTAAGAAATTAATCAATGGAGCAAAGAGAGAGAGAGAAAAAAAAAATCATTAGGGTAGATAACACCTTTTTTGGGGGGTAGGAAGGGCAAATATCTACTATTTCTTCATTTATTTTAATAAAAGCAGGACCCATGATTGTAATTTAATTTAGTACAGTCGTTTTTTTTAAAGAGGTGTTTGCCAAGTTTATTTACCTTGGGCTGTGCAGTGTAATACCGCACACACATACACAGACACACACAATTCCTTAATTATATTAATGAAAGGATAGGCCTGGATAAAGTTTTCCACTAAAAATAGCACAAAAGCAAATTTAGCCTACAGGTAATTCTTGGCTTGCAACCATTCATTTAATAGAATAGAATAGAATTCTTTATTGGCCAAGTGTGATTGGGCACACAAGGAATTTGTCTTGGTGCAGATGCTCTCGGTGTACATAAAAGAAAAGATACATTCGTCAAGAGTCAAGAATCATAAGATACCACAATTAATAATAGTCATAGGGTACAATAAGCAATCAAATCATACTACAATATAAATTGTTAGGATACAAGCGACAAAGTTACAGTCATAGAGTCATAATGACTGGTCAAAATTACAACGGAACTAAAAAAAAAAGTGCCTAGGACTAGATGACCTATAAGGTCCCTTCCAACTCTAATTATATGTTATCTGTATGGATTTCCTTTAAAAAAAAATTGTAAGAATGAGAATCAGACCTTCAAAAGCTGCAAACTGTTAGTAGCCTGACGTCCTGATGGACTGCTATTGTTCTCCATTTTTTGAATGGCATCAGGGAAACAGCTGCCTGAACATGATAGATTGGGGGAGGAAAACTGGATTAAAAAAAAAAAAATCCTGAGACAGTGTTGAAATGTTGAAATTTTTAACAACCTGTTAATATTTTACTGCCGTTCCTCCCTCCTTAAGTTATTCTTATTGGTCCAGCTCCCATCAAGACTTCTTTTGTTCCATATTGCTAAAATATCTTTTTGTTTAAATTAAAAAAAAAAAAGAAAGAAAGAAAAGAATGGCAGGATATTTGGATGGCTATGAAAAGTGGCATTCTCTATACGGCATTCTAGAGTGCGGCTGCAAAATTTATTTTTATTCTTCTGCCAATCTCTGCCCTGCTTTTTAAGAACTTCCCCCAATGAAGGGAGTGCTTGTATCCTAACTATTGAGCAATTACTCCTAATTGACTGGGTTATCTATGCGCTCTTTGTTATCTTGGCATTTTTTAGGATGGCACACATGCTTCTAAGCGGATCCCAGAATAAACTGACAGTTTCCCCCCCCCCCCCGCCCTGGGCTGTGCAGAAGAATCTTGGCATCGATTCAATAATGCATTAGCTTCTAACATTAAGATTCCAAATAGTGTAACAATCTGCCAGCTAGGTAGCTTTGGCTATAGCTTCTTTTCAGTGGCTTTCCACTGTGCAATGTTTTAAAATATAAAAACCACACCGTTTTCTGCCCACCCGTAAAAAAACCGAACACCTGTGCAGGATACCAGTTTCAAATCTTATAAAATGTGCCTCACTCATTGGCCTGTGAAGGGATGATATCAAATCTTAATCTTAAATCGTAATCCGTGCTAGCAAATGCCATGAACAGATCGGTTCACTCTGAAGGCAAGGTACGAAGTGCTATCTGTCGAGATCATCGGTCTTTCTCAATGTGGTGTCTTTTAAATCTCCTTGTCTTTGTCTGGAATCATGAAAATGTGTTTTGTAGACTAGAGCATCTAGAAATGGACAACTAAGGCTGGATGAAAGCTGTGGATGTAGCCAGACTAAAATCAAGTCCAAGGCCAACACACACCACCAACATCAACACCTCTGCCAAATTAACTAGACTCAATTTATTTTAATATCTATTTGGAGACTTGGATTCTTTCAGATCATGCTTTGAACAGTTCAGCTTCTAGGTCTGATGTAGGCTTCTACCACCTTGGTCTCTGATGAAAAGAAGGACTAGGGGTGACATGATAGCAGTGTTCCAATATCTCAGGGGCTGCCACAAAGAAGAGGAACCAAGCTATTCTCCAAAGCACCAGAGGGCAGGACAAGAAGCAACAGGTGGAAACTAATTAAGGGGAGAAGCAACTTAGAACTAAGGAGAAATTTTCCAACAGTTAGAACAATTAATCAATTAATTGCCTCTAGAAGTTGTGGATGCACCAACACTGGAAGTTTTTAAGAAGAGATTGCGTAACCATTTATCTGCAGTGATGTAGGGTTTCCTGCCTAAGCAGGGGGTTGGACTAGAAAATATACAAGGTCTACTCTATTCTCTTTTTCTATTGTTTTTTCTATTCTATTACTCTACCCTACCCTACCCTACCCTACCCTACTCTTCCAGAATGCATCTCCTTTCATTTCCAAAAAATGATAGTTTTCACACTTCTGGAGCATAATGGTTTGCTCCAAACTAGGATCAGAAAGCATCATCTAGGGGTCTTCAGAGGTTCTAGAATTGTATTGTGGATAGATGTGATGTCACTCTATAAATACAGCAACTTGTCTTTGTCCAGGTTTATGCTTCTGGTTAATCAGGTGCATGTCTGACAGGCACAAACAGTTCTTCAGAACAGGGGTCTCCAACTTTGGCAACTTTTAAGACTTGTGGACTTCAACTACCAGAATTCCTGCTGGCTGAGAAACTCTGGCAGTTGAAGTCCACAAGTCTTCAATTTGCCGAGGTTGGAGACCCCGACTTTAGAGCAGGGTTTCTGGCCAAGATTGTTCCCATCCCCTGCTGCGTAGTCATTCCAGCAGAAGATGCCAGGAATTCACTGGGGAGTTTCTGCATGCAAAGCACTCCAGCCTGAGCTACTGAGTTTCCCCGTTGAGGTCAAGGATGATGATACCCTTCTCATTCTCAGAGATCTTCACGGTCTTTAGGGAGCACACACCAAGCTTCTCAAATGAGAATTCGTGGGATGTTCTGAAGGAGAGGATCCTGCTTAATTATAGTTCCATATATGTACACAGATATGTCTCCATACTCATACATTAGATCATGGGGTCTCCAACCTTGGCACCTTTAAGACATGTGGACTTTCAGAAGTTGATGGAGTTGGCTGAAAAGGGAAAAACTGATTAAAGAAAAGTGTCAACTCATAAAACATTTCTCTGGTCTTTTAGAGTTGCTAGCAAAAAGGGAGGGGAGAACAGTGCAGCCGCTTGCAAAACCAAAACCGCATTCCATCAATGTTTTCATAGATAGTTTCTAGGTGACCAAAGTTTCTACCCTGCAAAGTTCTAACTGGAGAGCATGATTGATGCCTCTTGGCTATGGATGTGTCCCATTGGAGAGTATGAATTGTGATACACCCAGGGGGTGAGGGATAACCAGGGTCAAGGGTGACAATGAATGATGTGTCTCAGAGTCAGCTTCACCCAGGTGCATGTTTACTCCTCATAAACCTTCTTTAAGCTTTGAAAATCTGGCTAGAGACTCATGATTTAAATGGGGGTAATTACCGGAGCTGTGACAAAAAAAACATAAGTACTTTCATTTCCATGTGGAAACCGCTTCTGAATTTTGTGCTCGATGTGGAAAAGAATATAGCTTTGACTTTGGGTTTAACTAGTTAGATTGATAGACCTTTATAGAAATGACTTGTTCATATTATTATGGAAAAACAATAAGTTGTGATTTGATGCCAATGCCTTATTCTACTGCAACAGAGGGAGTTGAAAGTCAATGCTGCTGCTTCTTTTCTTTTCTCTACCTTTCCTCACTTCTCTTTTCCCTCTCCTCTCCCTTCTCACTGCTCTTTTATTTACTTTTGTATTTTGTAACTTATAATCAGGGATGGGATTCAAATTTTTTAACAACTGGTTCTGTGGGCATGGCTTAGGTGGTGGGCATGGTTTAGGTATTCATGTGACTGGGTGGAAATGGGCTAGTGGTCATGTTATTGGCTGGGTGTGGCCAACTCAACATCACTCACATCGAGGCACGCATCTCCTTGCCTGGCCTCTCATAACTGTGGGGATGCTGCAACAGTCGTAAGTGTGAAACATGGTCATAAGTCACTTTTTTCAGTGCTATTGTAACTTTGAATGGTCACTCCACACAAGCAAAGTACCGGCAAAGGAGGGGGAAAAAACTCCAGAGAAGTTCCTGAGACAGGAAGTCTAGTCCTGCCAAGAATGTAATAAGGGTTAATGGAGAGGCAGTTTCTGTAAGCAACACCAGAATGTTTCCTTCCTGCCTTCCTTACAGGATTAGGCCAGTCATTTCTTCTAACAACCGGTTCTCTGAACTGCTTAGAATGTTAACAACCGGTTCTAGTGAATAGGTGCGAGTTGGTAGAATCCCACCCCTGCTTATAATACTTAATATCTTAATAACAAAAATGTTTTTTTAAAAGGTCTGTGGATCAGTGGTGGGATTCTACCAGTTTCCCTAGTGGTTTGGTGATTGCGCACTTTGTGCGTGCGTGCACTCAGCTTTCTAATCACCAGCTGAGGCTCTGCCCCGCCAATCAGCTGAGAGGATAAAGAAGAGAAAAGCACAGGGGCTGGTGGGAGGGCCACTCCTACGCTTTTCTCTTCTTTCTTCTCTCAGCTGATGATCGGAACCTTTTTTTAAACTACCCAGTTTGGCCGAACTGGTCGTATTTTTTGCTACCAGTTTGATTGAACCAGGCTAAACCGGTAGCATTTCACCACCGCTATGGATTTCAATTCTCAAAATTCCTCAGTCAGCCATGTCGTATCTGCTCCCCCACCGGTCAGCTTTTAGAGAAAAGGCAGGGTAAAAATACTGAAACCATTTGAAATGGGGATGTAAGGGAAAGTGCCTTAGGACCATCTCTGTCTATCTAAATGGAAATCAGAATTCTCTGACGCAGGTTCTGATGGAAGGCTTTACATTCAACCTTCTGGGTGAAAATAGCAATCTTAGGAAAAGAAAAAGAATGTCAATCCGTACCATCAATTCTTTTAAAGAATGGTCTTCCTTGCTTTTTTCTCTATTCTCTAACCGGTAAATGACTCACTAACCAAGCAACTCCTTTTAGCCTAATGCAGGAAGCAAGCACACATGGAATGGAGTAGAAGTCCCCCCACAAAAGTAAGATATTGGTTGAATGAATGAATGAATGAATGAATGAATGAATGAATGAATGAATGAATGAATGCTTTATTGGCCCTGTGTGATTAGACACACAAGGAATTTGTCTTGGTGCATATGCTCTCAGTGTACATAAAAATAAAAGATACATTTGTCAAGAATCATAAGGTACAACACTTAATGATAGTCATAGGGTACAAATTGGCAATCAAATCATACTAGGAAACAGTCAATATAAATTGTAAGGATGCAAGCAACAAAGTTACAGTCATACAGTCACAAGTGGGAGGGATGGATGATAGGAGTGATGAGAAGATTAATAGTGGTAGTAATGCAGACTTAGTAAATAGTTTGACAGTGTTGAGCGAATTATTTGTTTAGCAGAGTGATGGTGTTTGGGAAAAAACTGTCCTTATGTCTAATTGTTCTGGTGTGTAGTGCTCTATAGCCGGGGTCTCCAACCTTGGCCACTTTAAGACTTGTGGACTTGAACTCCCAGAATTCCTCAACTGGCAAAACTGGATGAGGAATTCTGGGAGTTCAAGTCCACAAGTCTTAAAGTGGCCAAGGTTGGAGACCCCTGCTCTATAGCATCATTTTGAGGGTAGGGGTTGAAACAGTTTTGCATCCAGGATGTGAGGGGGTCTGTAAATATTTCAACAGCCCTCTTTTTTGAAGTGGGGTTCATGAGTGAAGCCATACCTCTGTTGTGGGTGCAGAAGAAAGAGTGGGTCACGAACTATTATCTCAGTCTCCTCCTGCCCAGATACCAATGCCAGGAACGGTACCCTTTGATCCACATTTTGTCCTTTGTAGTTCTTTGAGCCACTTTCAACTCAACAGCTGGAAATGGACAACACTCCCCATCATTTCTGCTTTGCTCCACGAAAACTAGCAGGTGAGATTACCTACTTAATCCCATTTGGGCTTAGAAGTTAACCAGGAATAGGTTGCTTGGTTCTTGGGTGGGGATTACCAGAGAAATCTCAGAGCTGTAGGCTGGACTGAGAAGTTGAAGAAATTTTCTAGAAGAAGACAACTGCAACCCACAATTTCTGTATTGTTCTCCCTCCCCAAAACCTTCTGGATAAGTCCTTCAAGTTAGCAAAAGTTATACAAAGCTGGAAGGAGATGATACTTTTAGCCTGAACTCTGAATCTGAAATGGGTATAGTCCTGTTAAATGAAGAGAAATGTTTGCGATAGTGGCGGATATCTGTAGATTGGCTGCAAGATGAAGTTGGAGGTTCGTTCTTCAAGCTTGTAGGTAGGTTTCTGAACATTCTGCTAGATAACATCTTCAGCAGAATTTAAGGGATGACAATGTCTGTGTTCTTCTGCTTATAAGGGCTTTGTGTGGTCAGTAGGTCTTCTGAATGGGGAAGCCACTTCAGGTGAGGGCCCCATCAGGTGAGGATCTTGTGATGGGTCTTTGAGTTGAGGTCACATCAGGTGAGGGTCATTGAGAGATGAAGTGCTGGTTGGGTGGGTGGGAAGTTGCATGGGTTGGCTGAGGGTCAGTGCCATCACTGAGAAGAGATATGTGTCCCCAACTTGCCTCCTTCCTGTCATTTGGCCCCATCCTTCCATCTGGCTTCCCAAATGCTGGTCAGTTTAGCTGTCAACTCATAAAACATTTCTATGGTCTTTTTAGAGTTGCCAACAGAAAGGGAGGGGAAAGGAGCATGGACAGCTTGCATTCCATAAATGTTTTCAAAGGTAGTTTTTAGGGACTGAAGTTTCTGTCAGGCAAATATGTAACTGGAGAACAAGATTGATAACTCTGGGCTATGGATGTGTCCCGTTGGAGAATATGAATTACGATACACCCAGGGAGTGGAGGGAAAACCAGGGTCAAGCGTGACAATGAATGATGTATCTTAGAGTTGGCTAGCTTTCAGGGCTCCGACAGTTACTCCCATTTAAATCACAACTCTCTAGCCGAACTTCCAAAACTTAAAGAAAATTTATTAGTAGTAAAACATGCTGGCGCTGCCTGGATATAGCCGACTCTGAGCCACATCATTCATTGTCACCTTTGACCCTGGTTTCCCCCCACCCCCTGGGTGTATTATAATTCATATTCTCCAATGGGACACATCCATGGCCAAGAGTCATCAATCATACTCTTCAGGTAGAACTTTGCATGGCAGAAACTTTTGGTCACTTGGAAACTATCTTTGAAAACATTGATGGAATGCAAGCTGCCCACTGCTTCCCCCTCCCTTTCTGTTGGCAACTCTAAAAAGACCACAGAAATATTTGATGAGTTGACATTAGCGTTCTGTGTAGTGTGTGAACTCTCCCTGCTCAATGGTGTTCATTGGACAGTTTGTTGAAACAAGCCCAGAACATAGCTTGTAGTGAGGATGTTATGCACACTGTGTGTTTATTTCCACACAATACAACCTAGCAGCAGTTTATTGTTGCTGCTGACTTCTTGGTATGAAATATTCATTTGGGTGGCTTCTTGCAAGCCAGCAATTGATGCCACATTATGTAAGAATCTCTCCAGGGAAGGCCTGGGTTGCATCCCGCAGAGGATGGTGTAACAAGGCAAGTAGGAGCCAAGGACACTCTCCACTCCTCCCAAACCTCCCCCTTCCCAGTTCAGCCCCAAAATGTTGGTTGGCTCTCTGACAAAAGTCTGCTGGCAGTTCTCTTTGGTACTTTTAGAATAAACAAAGCTTTCGAGTGCCGTCTATTACTTTACACACGCCAAATGCTTGTGGTTGAGTAATATCAAATCCTTCCAATTGTACAGACTGGTCTGAAAGATTAATGACACATCTCGACAAGGCCAGGAAACCGACCACCAGATGTCCCGAACGCTGGCTCCATTTGCTGTCCTCCAGCAGTGTGGAGGGGTAACTTCAAAACACGGGGTGCTCTTTTGTCTTCGTTGGGGTTTGGATTGGACCGCTGTTCTAATAAAGGAAGTGGGAGTGCAGTTAGACACAGGAGGATCCAGCAGCTCGTAAGTCTCGCTGTTCAATCGTTTTCATTGCTCTGCTTTGAGCAAAAAGCATGGCTGCCTCACTCCACGAGAGCCACGTTCTGCCCTGGTTTGGATTGGACGTACAAGAACCAAACTCACGGGATGTTGGAATCGGTGCTGGGATTCAATTTTTTTAAATACCGGTTCTGTGGGCATGGGTTTTTTTTTTTTAATTACATTTATATGCCGCCCTTCTCCGGAGACTCAGGGCAGCTTACAGTCTTTAGAGCAGCATGCTAAGTGCTCAGAAATAGCCTTCATTCCATTGTATATGCCTGCTTATTACTAGGGCTTTTTGCCCACCCCCAGCGGCATTTTTTACAAAGTCAGCTTATTGCCCCCAACAATCTTGGGTCCTCAATTTACCTACCCCGAGAGGATGGAAGGCTTGGTGGCCATGGCTGGGGAAGGCTACTGCAAAATCTCCATTCCCTCCCCACTCCTGGGGGAAGGTTACTGCAAAATCCCCTCCCCTCCCCACTCCACTAACCTGCTTTCCAGCTCCGTTCTCCTGTGCAGGGCAACCAAAGAAGACCCAGCCGATCAGCTGGGACTCATGAGGCAGAGAACAGATGGGGGCGGGGCCAGTCAGAGGTGGGATTTGCTGGTTCTCCAAACTACTCAAAATTTCCACTACCGGTTCTCCAGAACTGGTCAGAACCTGCTGAAGACCACCTCTGGTTGGAATGGCACCAAAATTATTTGGGAGACAAAAGGTGGATAGGATAAAGAAACAAACAGATCATAGATAGAAGATATATACAGTGGATACAGGTATAGAAGATGAAAGAAAAGAAAGAGAAGGGAGGGAGGGAGGGAGGAAAGAAGGACTTAGACTTATATACCACTTCACAGTGCTTCTCTAAGTTAGCATTTTGCCCTCCGACAATCTGGGTCCTCATTTTACCCACCTCGGAAGGATGGAAGGCTGAGTCAATGGAAGGAAGGAAAAGAAAAAAAAGACAAAGAAAAGAAAGGAAGGAAAGGAAGAAAAAGAAAGAAAAGGAAAGAAAGAGAAAAGGAAAGAGAGAGATAGTAGATAGACAGATTGATAGATGATAAATGGAAGATAGAGGTAAAAGATAGATAGATGGCAGATAAAAGAATGTTTTTGTGTTTGTGTTTAAAAAACTTTGTGTGTCCCTGTCTCTGGCATCAATAATTTCTGAGGCAGTTAAGGCTGGGATCTGCAGCGCGAAATACATAGGAGGCAAATTTCTATCTTTCCCACCCATAACATTGCCACCCCCAACATCTAAATCAGGGATCTCCAAATTTGGCAACTTTGTGGACTTGATTGTGGACTTGAACTCCCAGAATTCCCTAGACAACCATGCTGGGATGTGGAATTATGGGAGTTGAAGTACAGAGTCTTAAAAGTTGCTAAGTTTAGAGATCCCTGCTCTGAATCCCACCACTGATTTTTTTTGGTGCCAAGAGGTTTAAATGATGGACACTGGAACAGGTTTGTTCCTCCTTGTGTTTCTTATTTTTTTAAACCCCAAATAATCAGCTACATTCCTGCCAAATTTGCAGTAACTTTGAGCTTTACAAGGCTGGTTGCTGGTTGCTGCTCCAAAATCTAGACCAGCTTCTTCAGTACATATATTTTCAAGGTTCTACCACCATCTGGTGGCAATAATGCTTAATTATAAATAGCATATTTATATATGCTTCCTCCCCCCTCAAGCTGAGCTGTAAGAGTTTCCAAAATAAAATTTTGTTGTCGAGAGGCTCACACAACCTGCTGTGTTATCATTTAACCTGATCTAGGGCTTTAATTAGCCCAGGTGTTTACCAACCTGGGCAAATTAAAAACCTGAAGACTTTCAATTCCCAGAATTCCTCAGCCAAGTTTGCTGGCTGGGGAATTCTGGAAGTTGAAGTAAATAATCAAATAAATAATCAACCTTTATTGTCAGAGTAGAGCATGTGTACAATGAGATTGGCTGAGCCACCCTTCCTGCACCCCCACTCCCCAACACAACCCACAGTGAAGGCAGAAAGTCCTTAACCCAATGAACCCTACTAACAAACACACAATCTTATTACACCATCTGAACTTATTGCACAACGGTCCACAGGTGTTAAAAGTTACCTCTGGTGTAACAGGAGATCCAAGATCTTCACACAGCAATTACTTACCTTAAATCTAATTATTGTTATTTCACCTAAATTTATTTGTTTCTTTTGAGGACATGGTGTTTTGCTCCACGATTATTCCAAGATTAATTTCTGCAAACAAAATCTGGCAGTCAGGATGTGCATTCACCATATATAGCTGTCATTTCTTCGTAACACTCTCCATCTTATCCAAGAACCATAATTATCTGCTGAAAATTTGAGCCTGGGGATCTGGGAAACTTGCCATGCGGATCAAACAGATAACTTTTGTACTGAACTTCAGAGTTTAATCTAGTAATCAGATTGCTAGCTCTGTGGCCATCTCTATTCTGAACAAAACCTAATGTTATCTTGTTCCCACATAGTGAAAAAACGTTGCACATTTGTTAATCTTTCGCAGGAGATTTTGAAAACATACTTGGCAATTGTTGAAAGGATTTCTTCTGTAGGGAGCCTTCTAGTCTTGTGGCAACCAAAATGGTCTTGCCTATATAGCAGGATACAAGGTTGTCAACTTTTAAGACCTGAGGGCTTCAACTCTCAGGCGATTCTATGCTGGCTGGGGAATTCTGGGAGTTGAAGTCCCCAGGTTTTAAAAGTTAGCAGGATTGGACACCCCTGGCCTATAAACTTTTTGAAGTAAAGAAAACTAGCAAATGCAATTTTAGCCTTTCTGAGTTTTGTCTTGTGTTCCTTTCAGTGGGGGAGACAGAATAAAAAAAATAATTAAATCAGGTCCTTATTCACATCCTGTATGGGATCCCATTTTGTTGGAATTTGACTCAAAGAAATTCAGAGAGTTTGAAAGATTGAAACACAAGAGTTCCATTGAAAACGGGAAACTGGAAATAAAAGCCAGTTTTTGGCAAAATCATGGTCATGGGGAAGCTGCAAATGGTGGTCAAGGCAGGTCGCTGGCCTAGGGCCCAAAATGTGGTCAGGTGACCTGGGGGGGGGGCGGGGCAGAAGTCAGAACTCTGAATGTGAATCAGAGTTCTGATTAAGCTGTCAGGGTTCCGGCAGTTAAATCATGAGTCTCGAGCCAAACTTGCAAAACTTTAAGAAAGGATTTATTGGGAATTAAACTGCCCGGCATTGTCTGTGTGTAATTGAATCTGAGACACATCATTCATTGTCGCCCTTGACCCTGATTTTTTTCCCACCTTCTGGGTGTATCGTAATTCATATTCTCCAATGGGAAACATCCATAGCCAAGAGTCATCAATCATGCTCCCCAGTTAGAATTTTGCACGGCAGAAACTTTGGTCACCTGGTTATTATCTTTGAAAACATTTATGGAATGCAATTTCGGTTTGCATTGCACTGCTCCCCCCTCCCTTTCTGTTGGCAACTCTAAAAAGACCATAAGAAATACTTTATGAGTTGACATAAGCCCCATTTTTGGTCGTAACTTCAAACAGTCCTTAAGGGACCAGTCCTAAGTGGAAAGCTACAGATAATGGTGTGAATTCAGCCTGAATTTTTTGTTGGTGAGAGAGTTTTGAGTTTTGCTCGGTTTTCTTGCCATGGTTGTTAAGTGAACCATTGCAATTTTTTAAGCTAGTAACCCGGTTGTTAAGTGAATGTGGCTTTTCCGTTGCCTTTGCTTGCCAGAAGGTTCTCAAAGGGAATCCTGGGACACCGTAGCTGTCATAAATATTCATCAATTGCCAAGCGTTTGAATTTTGATTATGGGGATGCGGCAATGGACCCACCCAAGTGTGAAAAATGGTCCTAAGTCACTTTTTTCAGTGATATAATGGTCACTAAATGAACTATTGTTAACTTCAGGACTGCTTAGGAAACCTGGCTAGCTTGAATTTGAAGAACCTGCCTTGGTTACCACTTAAAGGTTTCTATGTTCTTTTGTTGATGTATATTTTATCAACTGCTTTAGACTGTAGCTCAGAAAGCAGCACAAAACCACACTGATCCATACGTGATTTTCTGATGGACTGTTGAAAACTCAGCAAGGGCTTTTGCCAAAAAAAAAAACCCCAACTACAAACCAAAATCTAGATTGCACTGCGAAACACTTGGCTTGTTATGCAAAAGCACATACTCAGGATGGCTTAACACAAATTACCGCTGTGTAAATTTAAAGCATCAATGGACCGTGATACGTTTTCATAAATAACAAAAGTCAGCTCAACCCTGCTGTGAATAAGACTCTGCTGGCAATTCACCCCTTAATGACTTTTATTTCATGGACCATTAAAGAGGGGCTCCGGTATTCCCACCGTTAGCCAGAGTTCTTAATTAACCAAGTCAATAGCTGTGGCGTAGTCCAAAAATCTCATACTGTATATAGACGTTTTCTTTACGTGAGCACATAGTGCAATCTGCTCGTGCTATGAGCTTCTTTGAAAAAATATTTTCTTTAGTGAAGGATGAGTAAACAAAACAGCTGGCAGACACATCTGCAGTATAAACAGACCGATGAACACCTCTTATCATTCATTTGAAGCAGAGAGGATTTCCTGGGGAACGGAAATACGTGTTAAGAGTCTTGCACTACAAGGGCAGAAACAGAGAAGAAAAGAAAAATTGTTCAGTTCTTATTTGTTCTTAGTTCACCAGATTTTCAGACATCCATTTTCTCAGGTTTTAACTGCAGGCATCCCAAACGAATTTGCAATTTTTGCATGCAAATTACCATCTCTGACATGCTATGAAAATGTAAGTTCCCAACTTACCAAAGGCGGTTTGATTCATAAGGAGACTCCTGTAAAAATCATAGCTATCCTTCAAGAAGAGCCCATTGTAAAATTTTGTACTATGTGCAACTCTGCACCTTACATTTTTCACTCCCGGGTTGCATACAAAATAAGCTTTAAGAACTCTCAATACCATATAATGATAAGTGGCACATTATAATCAAGTGAGATCATTATGGCCACATATAGACAAGGACGATCTCACAGGGCTTCCAAAAGGCACAAATTTTCTGCAGATGTATTTGTTTCAGGTGTGTCATATATAGAACTTGTTTCTATTACTCTATAAAAAAATCCTAAGGAATGAAATGCCTTTTTTTGTATGTTTCTAAAACCAAGGAAGAGCACAAAATATCCTAAGAGTTAGTGCACGGAATCAGATCAAAGATTTCCCTTGGTACATCTGCCATTTGGACCTAGCAGTTTGCTAAGATGCTCTACAAAGTCCTCTCAAATGGCAATCTGTCTTCCTAAAAAAAATAAAAAATTACAGGAGGAAACAAGATGCACCAGTTCTCCTGCACCAGTTCTTCAGAGGTTCCACTACATGGGTTTAGGCTATTTCACCAGGGCCAACTCACCGCGGGACAAAAGTTACATAATACCGAAGAAACGATGGAACAGAATTCATTAAATAAAGGATGCAAAAGGAGGGACAAAATGAAATGGTGAATGACAAAAATGTATTTTTAAAAAACCATTTTAAATAAACAAAATGGTTGAATTGTCCCACAGCAAGTTGTCCTATTCCATCCCTACTGAGTGCAACTCAAAGTTGCTTGCATTCAGTTAGGTTCCTCAAATGGGCATAGTTTAATAAAGAGTTACTCGGCAACGAGAATCCAATGAAATCCATTTATCCTGCCGTTTACTCTAGAGGTGTGAATTTACTTTCAGTAGAATTTAGAGCTGCTTTCAGATCACTTCTCAAAACAAATTTGCAAATGATTTAAAGCCAACTCGTTAATAAATACTTTTTTTTTTCATTCAAAAAATATGCAATACAAATTTGTAAAACAAACAGAAAAAAAAAAGGAACAAAGCTGTTAACTTAAGTGAACAAAGAGGGCATCTCGAATCCTCTGGATGTTCACATTTTTGTTTTTATACAAAAGAATTAAGTTTTGACTATTCACAGATGGCCTGACTTCAACTCAAGAGGCATCTCTTTACATTAACAATCCAAACTGCAAAACCTGAAAAGTTTTGGGGGGAGTTTTAGTTCATCAGCTTAAATCAAGGACCAATGCAGACAAAGCATTCATGTCTCTCATGTGGGGATGCTGTGCCAGGATCTCCTCAATCTTCTCCTTCTGCTCCGAAGTTGGGAATATTTTTTTCAAGGCTTCTTTTAAATTGCTCGTTTCGGTGGCCGATCTTGGAGATGGGGGAGGGCCGGAGTTTAGCAGGGACGTTGTAGGAAACTGAGGCAAGTTAGGGACGAGTCCGGAAACGGGGTTTGGGAGCAATTGTCCGCCCCCTTCTGACTGCATCAGGAAAGGGGATATCCCCAAAGGAAGATGGCCTCCGCTTGCAAGGTTGTACGGGGTTGGCTTAGCTCTGGAGAATAAAAGAACAGCGTTTCAGTATGAGAGTCTTTGATTGGTAAACAAACAGTCTTGTCCATCTAAGATGGCCTACCATCAATCATCACAAAGACAGCCAGTATTTGATGATCTTACTGGTTTGGTGTCTTGGAGTCAGTGTTGACCTCCTGGGCTGGTCCCTGTGGTTTTCTTGGCAAGATACCAGAAGTGGTTTGCCACTGCCGCCTTCTCAGGGCTGAGAGAGAGTGACTGGCCCAAGGTTACTCAGCTGGCTTTGAGCCTCAGGAAGGACTAGACTTCACACTCTCCAGGTTTCTAAGCTGATAGCTTAACCACTGCACTTAATTGGCTCTTAATATTGCTCATAAAGGTAAAGGTTCCACTTGCACACATGTGCTAGTCATTTCTGGCTCTAGGGGGCGGTGCTCATCTCCGTTCCAAAGCCGAAGAGCCAGAGCTGTCCGAAGACGTCTCCGGCATGATTAACGCCGAAGGCGCACGCAACTCTGTTCCCTTCCCACCAAAGTGGTCCCTATTTTTCTACTTGCATTTTTACCTGCTTTCAAACTGCTAGGTTGGCAGAAGCTGCTGGGACAAGTGACAGGAGCTTACTCCATTACGTGGTGCTAGGGATTCGAACTGCCACTGCCGACCTTTCTGATCGACAAGCTCAGCGTCTTAGCCACTGAGCCACCGCGTCCCTAATATTGCTCTTACTGTTGGCCTTAGTGAACCTGGCATCTACCAGTTGAAATTACGTTCATTTGTACTTTATCTGAATAACAGAATAATAAGAGTTAGAAGGGACCTTGGAGGTCTTCTAGTCCAATCAAGCAGGAGACCCTGTATTATCATTTGACAAAAGCAGCCAAGAGAACTTTAAAAGAAAAATGGTTAGATCTTTGTGTGACTTGGTACAATTTGTTTTACAACTTAAATGTCAACCTTTGACACAATTGCCTCACAGATCTATCTGTTGCACGCTCTTTGATGCCAGGGGTAATTTCACATTTACAAGGAAGCTACCACGTTTCTAAACGCAAGAGGCTTGTTACTAAGATTAAAAACTTGGCTTATCTTAATCGTCTACGTGTGTGATGCAAATATGCCCACACCTTGTATGTTCAGTTATGGCAACAAAAGATAAAAAACAAATCTTGACAGCAGAAGGGCCACTCCTGCTTGTGCTAAGGCTGTCACGTCCTTTTCTGTATCTCGTGATCTTCTCAGTTCTCTGCAGAACTCTTTTATTTTTATTTTTTAATTTCCATTTCCTCTTTTGACGAGAGAAGAAAAAAGAGCTTGGGGAACCCTCCCTCCCTCCGTAACAGATCTTCTACCTGAAACTAGTATCCTCCTGAAGAAAACGGTCTAGTCCAGGTCCATTTCGTCCCAGGGGATCATCGGGCACCATGAAAATGTCTCCAGCAAAAGTGTATTGCAGAAGCCTAATGCAGCAGGAGAGAGGGAGGGAGGGAGGGTTGTAATAAGAAAAAGAAAGGCAAAAGTTCCCCCTGTCCAGTGGGGTGCGACTCTAAGGGGCGTAGTCATCTCTGTTTCTTAGCCGAGAGAGGCAGTGTTGACCAAAAGCACTTCCATGGTCATGTGACCAGCCAAGACACACAGAACGCTGTTACCTTCCTACCAGAGTGGTACTTATTTATCTACTTGCATTTGGCTGCTTTTGAATTGCTGGTGGACAGGAGCTGAGGCAAGTACTGGGAGCTCACCCCATCTCGCGCACTCAGGTCTCAAACCTGATCGCTGAGCCATATTACATATGGTGGATAAGAAAGCAGCTACTAAAATACTATAGGGAGATGTCAGTGTTTATAATGTGTTTGTGTATGTACACACACACACACACACACAGACACACACATACAGACACACACACCAGCAAGGCAATCAAAAAGGCAAGTACCTCCTTTGAATAATCTCCCTCCAGGTTGGAGATTCGTCTACAAATTCTCTGAAGTTATCATTGGTAACAACAACACCTCCAGTTTTTTCAGCAAGGTGCAGCAGAAATCTACAACACATTTGGGAGAATCTGTACCCAGGCGCTGAATACATTCCTTTTTTAAATAAATAATTTATTGAAATATTTAAAAGAGCAGAATAAAGAGCTACATTTAAAAACAAAACGGTAGAAAGGGATATATAGCAGTCAAGAATGAAAATTTAGATTTTATAACTGTATTTTTTAAAACTTTGTTTATAACAAAGAATTTAAAATTATTGTAATGTTTAATTCATTTATTAAATTTGTAATATTCTGTTCATTATTTTTCTCAATTTTTTCCCCTTTTTCCCTTGTGTGATTACGTACTTTTGATTTTTGGAACAATGACAATTAGTGGTGATACCAATATTAATTCATGTTTAGAGATTCATAGGGATTCCTAGCTATTGGATACGATAACGTAATAATAATGCACTCATTCAACTCTGATGAAGGCCTGATTAACGTGCAGTTTCTGGGCAAAAGTTGGCTGTATCTTATCATCAAACTACACAATTGACCTTTGCAAAGGGAAATAATAATTAGGATGTTCTACCCTAGGCATTCAAATGGGATCTACTTGATTTACAACTGGCATTTTCTTTAACACAATGGAACACAGCTCAGCCAGAACTCTCACCAAGTTTTGGAATACAGAGACTTTGGGAATGCTGGTGGGAATATTGGATGACATCGCCTCCCAGTGGCCTATCTCTATATACTGATTCCAGCATTATCTTTGGTTTGCTGAGGAGTTAACATGGTGAAGAGCTCAGGTTTGAGCTTACATATGGTGGATAAGAGTGAGAAAGACACAAGACTCTGAATATTGTTGGCAGTGATGTTCAAGATGACTTTAAGCCCTAATGCATCTTTTGGAGCAAAAATTAATATAATGAGCCATGGTGACACAGTGGTTAGATTGCAATACTGCAGGCTCCTTCTGCTGACCGCCTGCAATTTTGCAGTTCAAATCTCACCAGGATCAAGGTTGACTCAGCCTTCCACCCTTCCAAGATGGGTAAAATGAGGACCCAAAATTGTTGGGGGCAATAGGCTGATTCTGTAAACCGCTTAAGAGAGGAATGTAAAGCACTGTGAAGTGGTATACAAGACTAAGTTGCTATTGCTATAAGACCCGGTTTTATTTTCGGGGAAATACAGATATAGCTGAAGAGAGGTTTATGAAAACATTGATGGGAAAAAAAAAACCTATTTTTTTTTTAAAAAAATAGTAAATTCATTTATTGTATGTTCATCAGCTGACAAGCGACACGTTAAAATATTTTAACTTTCCCTTAGGGACACCTTCCTAGAGGACAAGTCAGCTGAGCAGCTTCTCTTTCAAACAACCCAGAGACACGGAACTGGAAATTGGGGACAAACTTCTCTTTTTACCTGTCATCGTGAGATGCAATTCTAGCCCCGCATACGACTCTTGCTGGGGTAAGTGCCAAAATGCCAACATCTTGGAGCTGGGTTAAGAAATGCTGCTCTATGAAAAGAAAACACAAAAAAAGAGGGGGAAGAAAAGAAAGAGAATGAAATGGATACACAGGCAATCCTCGATGTACAACGGTTCATTTAGCGACCGTTCAAGGTTACGATGGCACTGAAAAAAAGCGACTTACGACCCTCGTTCACACCTAGGACCATTGCAGCATTCCCTCCACCCCTCCCCCCTTCCAGGACCAAAATTCAGCCGCTTGGCAACTGACTCATATTTATGACGGTTGCAGTGTTCCCCAGGATCCCCTTTTGTGACCTTCGGATGAGCAAAGTCCAGGGGGAAACCTGGATTCACTTAAACGACCATGTGACTGACAACAACTGTAGTGATTCTCTTAACGACTGAGGCAAGAAAGGCCGTAAAATGGAGCCAAACTCTCTTGAACAAATGTTTCACTTTCCAACATAAATTTGGGGCTCAATTGTAAGTTGTAAGTCGAGGACCACCTGGTATTTTATTTCGGTAGGAAGGCACCAAATAAGCCACAGTGCACAATGGCTATTTTCAGTTCATCTATAATCACCAAAGCACTTCCGACGCTGCGGTGCTTAACAAAAAGCCAGTTAACAGGTATGGAGATTGAAGGTGTTGTGGGTTCACCAGGAGCCGGTGCAGATGGCAGCGGAATTGGACAGTGGGGAAGAACGGAGACCAGTCAGGGAGTCTGGAGAGAACTCGGATGAGGGTCCGGCATCCAATGCAGGGATGGGGCCAGGACCATCTGGGAGTGGGGTGCTGATTCTAGAGCCTTCAGATTTTGGCAGCAGTGAGACAGAGGAACAAGGGGAGCCTGTTCCCAGTGCGTGTATGCACAGAGCTGCTAGAAGGCAAGAGAGCAGCTGAGACAAAAGGGGCGACTCGGGAGTAAGGCTGAGAGGTGATTGCGCCTCCCCTAAGGTATAAAGGACAGGCAAAGATGACGAAACCTTTGCAGGAAGCAAAGTTGTTCTTTCGGTTCAGATTCATTCTTGAAGCTCTTTGTACTTCGGTTGGTTTTTTTTCCCTTAGTTCATTGGACACTTTTGTTATTGGCAGCACTTCACAGGAAAGAAAGGTGGGTGCTTATCTTGTGGAACTGTTTGAGAGTCATTACCAGCTGGGAATGAAAATAATTCCCAGCGTTGCAATAAACAAGACTTGTTTTTAAAATAAGCGCGTGTGTAATTAAGGTCTCAGAAGCCTTGGTCAGAATAGACAGGTTGACAGCTGGCCTTTAGGTGCGTTGTGTAGTCACAAAGCTTCTCTTCTTGTAATGTTTGAACTAAGCTTCTTGAGAAGTTTTCAACAAAAGTTGATATTTGGATAAGTGGTAGGCATGACATTGAGGGCCTCCATCTTAAATCCACAGGTCCCAGATATACCGTGTTTCTCCAATAATACGGCCTCCACCAATAGGAAGACCCAGCATGTTTTCTAGGCATGAAATGAAATTAAGCCCCTCCCCCCAAATTTAGGCCTAGTTTAAAACATGCTGGGGGAGGAGGCCGGGGATTAAAACATGCTGGGGGGGGCAAACTTGCCTTTAACAGTGCCCTGCGCGGCGCTGCCGCTGTTCTCGTGCCAGCAGGAAGTGTAGAAGCGTTTCTGCTGCTTCTCGGGTGGGGGAGCTGCCTCCATGGCTTCCACAGTTCCTGCCAGCACGAGAATAGCAGCAGCATCGGCGGGAACGTGGAAGCGTTTCTGCCGCTGCTCGGGTGTGCGCGGAAGCCTCCTCTTCTGCACATACCCGAGCAGCAGCAGAAACACTTCCATGTTCCCGCCGGCGCTGCTGCTGTCGTGCTGGCGGGAACACCACTGCCGCCCACCCGCTGATGGGGGGAGGGGGAGAGAAATTAATTCACCCCTGAAAAGACGACCTAGCCGTTTTTTCGGAGCTCAAAAAAAAATAAGCCCCCCCTGCCTTATTCTGTGAGAAACACGGTAGTTGTTTTTATTCCCTACCTGTGATATTAGAATCTTTCCGTGTTCGCCACTGTGGGACAAAAACTGTAATCTTTCTGTGACCACGTTTCCAAAAGTAATCGACAGCAATTGCGATTCCCCGACAGGAAAAGAATTTCTGCAGACCGTGACTATCGGGAGAGAGGGGAGAAAACAGTATATTATTTCTTTATCTTCATAATCTACACCATTTATCATAATCGACTATCTTAATTCTTCAATGAGGGGTAAATGTTGTATTTTGGTTTAGCATGGCAATTATGTTATGCCCTGCTAAACCAAAGCCAAAACCAAAGGCTCTCCATTTCCTCATTAACTTGAAACATTGGCCAGTCAGAAGACATGACCGTCACTAAAGGAGCATTTTTTTTCTTTTAATAATCCCTTGCTTTGGGGTCGGGTCAGATCGACTTGATTGGAGTTGAGCATTTACTGGCCGGATGCCTTTCCTGATGCCTATATGGAGTTTGCAGGAATTCCTGCACCAAGAGAGAAAAAGATCTTCTGCTACCTAGAATCGCACTCACAGCCTCCTGACTGTGAGGAGGGAGGGCCACCACGCCACTCTCACTAAGGAATAAATAATTTTTTTAAAAAGGCAAAGGAGACGATTCCTCTTCGATCAGAGAGATTATACCTGGAAAATCGACTTTAGTGAAAGAAGAAAAGCTGTATCCATGACAGCTGCACCTATAAAGAAGCTGTGATTATGCCAAAAAATATTCCGCTCACATCACGGCATCATTCAGATACTGCAATTAGCACACCTGTGCCAGAATATCTCACACAAATATGTCAGGTATGGCATTAGTGTGATGCTGTCAGAACGTATTGCTCACTTAGAATGAGAGGCCTGGCGTATCAATTTAATAAATAAAATGCATGTTCTTCCCCCATCACTGTTCTCATGATGGTTCATCAATGGAGGTTTTAAGGAGAAATGGGACAGCCGCTCGTCTCAAATTGCATAGGATCTCCTGCTTAAGCAAGGGGTTGGACTAGAAGATCTCCAAGGTCCCTTTCCAGCCCTATTTTGATTGATTGAATATGTACACCTTGCTCCCTTGTCCCTATCAATGCCCAGGTGTGAGGCAACACCTACACAATTAATGATATAATTTGAACTTTGAAGGTTATCACTAAAGTTTTATAGATATTTTTCTCCCTAATGTAAGTTTGTGTCCTTGCAGCAGCAGGAGTGTAAGCTTAGAAACTGGAAAGACTGAGATAAAAACCAGAATCATGACTATGTGCTTTAGATTTCCTTCCTTGTACGGGAAGACTGCCTTCAAAACTTTTGTTAGTCATTATCTAGCCACACATTCTCCACTTTTTATTCTGATATTTTCCAGAATAAAGAAACGAACAGGAAGAAGCTTAGCCAGGGCCAAGCCAAGAAACAACCAAGATGTAAGTGATCTAAAATGAGTTCTAAGTTCAAATTTGGGGTTGATGTCAAGCCAGTGTGGTGTAGGGATTGTGGTGAAAACCAGGAGACAGGAAAAATGGGTGGCATAAACATTTAATAAATAAAACAAATAATAATCAAATTCTGAGTCCCGTGCATTCAACAGATGGAGAAACTAGATTCAGACTTAGAACATGATTTGTTTTGCTGGTCAGTGACCAAAGTAAGGATCAAAGTACCGTTGTTTTTTTTTCAAAAAAACTATAACAGTAATTCTCAACCTCAGGAACTTTAAGATTTATGCTGTCTGGGGGATTCTGGGAGTTGAAGCCCATACATCTTAAAATTGCTATGGTTAAGAACGAGTGATTTATGCCACAGTCCAGCCAGAGAGTTTAGGGTGCTAGTGGAAAATTGGTCCAAGATACTACACTAAAATACTTTGGGGGATGTTCATGTAGTCATAAATCCAAATCTAGCTTATCCAATGGACTTCTCAAAGTGCAATCCCCATGGTTGTGGGATGCTTCAACCAGTTGTAAGTATGAGCTGATTGCCAAGCATCTTGAAATGCAATCCCCTGACCACAGGGATAGTGTGGCAGTCGTAACTTTGAGGATGAATTATAAGTAGCTTTTTTGAACTTCAAGTAGTCATTAAATGATTGTTCATAAGTCAAGGACTTCCTGTGCAGTATAGAAGATAGAATAGCTGGAAGGGGCCTTGGAGGTCTTCTAGTCCAGCCCCCTGCTCAAGCAGGATAATCTATATCATTTCAGGTAAGTGACTTTCCAGTCCCTCCTTAAAATGAGACAAATTAAATTGAATATGGGATCTATTTTACCAATAGTTAAGTAATAAAAATGGAAATTAGAAACAGAAACAAAATAAAGAAGATATGTTAAAAGGGATAAGTAAATATTATGACTAGTATGTCGAGTATTATTATGTTAATACTGTAGAATAAATATGTGGAATATTATGGTTGCTCTGCTTAGTGACATAAAAGGGCGAGAACAAGACTAAGTTGGGAATTTCAACAGCTCCTTCAGTGTATGCATTTGTGTGCATGTATAAACACATTACTTATGGGTAACACATACAATATACAGAATAAGGAATTGAAAATTGCAAACTAAACTTAAGAGGCAAAAAAACCACAATGTATTTCCATTGATTTATGTTTCAAACAAACTGACCTTCCTTGATATTGTTGCAAAAGGCAAAAAACAAAAAAACCCTTTAAAGAGTATACTTCCTCTAACAAGATCACAATTAAAAGTGAGGCACAGTGTGGCACAGCTTCGATATTTGCATGGCTTCTTCTCCTCAGTATCAACCTGGGAGAATCCACCTCGAATTGAACATGAATCATAAATGCTACGGTTAAGTATTTTATGAACTTTGTGTCAAGTAAGAGAAAGGGTGTGCTATTTTTAAGCAGGCAAGGCAGTTCTGCAAAATATTCTCTTTCTTTTTCACTCTCTTTTTAAAACCTGGCAAGTAGTCTGGGATGTAAAAAACAACAATCCTGAGTTTGGCACAGCCATTCATCTTATCCCAATGGGGAGGGCGACACCCTCCAAATTAAAGAGCCCTACCTTACAATAGCAATAGAAGTCCTGTTTGTATTGCAGTTTTATTAACTTAGCTCCAATCTCTCTCTAAGCACATATCTTAAGTTTTCAATTTCCCGATAGAGTCATGTTGAGAATGACATATTCGTAGCTGCACTGAATTGACTGCATAACTCTAAGATGCTGGATTGAACTTTGCAAGATGGGAAAAATTCTAGGCCAAGAACCAGAAGAGACTGGTGCCCCTCTTTGAAGTTTTAGTTTTCATTAAAAATAAAGCTCATTATTAATAGGGAGACAGAATTATATGAGCCCACTCACCAATACATTTTCTCTCTTTTTCCAATATTTCATCCCATTATTTTAAGCCATAAGCTACTCAGGCTAAGATAGCAATTTAACAAGGGTTTTTTTAAAAAAAATTGGCCACCAATGTTTAGGTTTTTTTAGTGACCTTGAAACTTTCAGGAATCTCCAGAGGAATCTTTAAAACGACATTTGCATCCGCCAGTTAAGGGATGTGATTTCTCACACAAACCTCCTCACTGAGTAGGGATCAAAGACGCACTGAATCCAAGAGCAACATTTCCCTATCAAGGTTGTGGGTCCTTTGCTGCATGTAAACTCACCTGAGAGTTTACATGCAGCAAAGGACCCACAACCTTGATTGTGACCTACACATTTCTCAAAGCGTGAAAACCTTTGGGAAATTCGTTTAGCAATAAGTGGGGCCCATTGTGTTGTTCTTTTTAAAAACAACCTGTAAAAGATATCTCCAGGTTCAGTGACGGAGAAAAACAACTTTAGAAAAAGGTTTCGGAAGGGAATGCTTAAATTCGGTTTCTATTGGCTGATTTTCCTCCATCGTTGGAATTCCAAACATAAAAGGCAGCTTACTGGCAGCAGTCACATTTTCGAACAGGAAGTATGGATAGGATTCATTGTACATACGCACCTTAGTGCATGCACACAGTTTTGTGTTCCAACTTCTCTTTCCAAGCTATCAGAATTTTGTTTTGCATATACCACAAATTCCTACCTCCCACGCCATTGCTTTTAGAGGTGAGGCGAGGTGAAATCAGTCTCTAGGGTTCTCAAGGCATCTTCCTTTGAGGTGCAGTTGATGTCTAACACCTTATCTATGTAATACTGAAACTATTTCTTGTTAACCCTTAACTGGGCAAAACGATGCGCCACAAGGCAAAAACCTTTTGAACCAAGTTGTTCTTAACTTAAAAGTATTCTTAACTTAACAAAATTCACCCAAAATTTGGGACCCCTGACTTTTGTGGAATTAAAAAGTTTGGAAAAAAAATTATAAAATATATTTTAGGACATAAACATTATCCTCAGAACAGTTTAGGACCTAATACGAAGTGTCATAAAGCAACTGTACTGTGCCGTACAGTTCAACTTGGGCTACTTTCAAAGCAGAGACTTCTCGGAATGTATTTTGGCTGTTCCAATGAAGGCCATACATTAGACACTCTGTCACTTTTGGAGGCACTCAGGAATGTGGTAAGGAAATATTTCTAGCAGGATAACCTGAGCGGCCGTGGGCTGTCTAGTCTTACCTATTTCTGGGTCATCACAATTTTCAAGTTTTATTTTTAGAACTGCGATTTCATATAAAGCCGTGTCAGTAATTTTTAAGTACTGCAGGCTGACTCACTGTCCACTCCAGGAATGCAATTCTGAAAAGTTTAAGGTTAATTCAGCCTTCTGTCCTTCCGAGGTTGGTAAAATGAGGACCCAGATTGATGAGGGCAATAGGCTGACTCTGTCAACCACTTAGAGAGGGATGAGATGCACCGTGAAGCGGTATGTAAGTCTTAACGGCTATCGTTAAAGGAAAAATAAAACAAATCCTCAAATAATGTTCCCTTCTGCAAATACAGCTAAAGCAAATAAAGTTACCTAACAGTGCAGACATGTTTCTGTGTAACTTTGGTTTATTTCAAGTGTCGGTGGATGGAATCCAAGCAACAGTTAGCACAGTGCAAGGTACTCTCCCATGCTAATTTAAACATGCATCATGGGGATTATCCAAGAGGAAAGTAGGGGAAGGAAGTACAGAGGATGTAAATATAAGCAAGAAAGCAGGGGCCAGTTGCAGCCTAAGGGATTATTATGCATTCTTAAGGTGATGCGGATGCCAACAGACTTATAAAACTTAATGGGAAATTCCAACAATGGACATGAGCACATAAAAGGGCATTTCCATTATATTTTTAATCCATTTATGGTACTCTTCGGAACCATGGGTGAACTACGGGAAGCTGCTTTGGGTTTTAGAGCTAAATCAAGTTTGAGAAACAGGTCTTTTTTTTTTTTTTCAAATTCAGAAAGGCTGCAATTTCAAACCCAAGTTAAAGACAGAAACTCATCTCAAGTTATTTCCTCCCCAAGAAAAACTCGTTTATCGTTCTCACCCTTCTTTCGTTCCCTGCCCTTCCCCCACCCTTCTTCACTCTACGTGCACCTAGAAATCTAAGGATCGTCCATACTCACGAAATTGCAACGTTGCTGCCATCTATCACTACGTATTTTAAGTGGGGTCCCCCCGGCTCATTTTTCAGTTCCAGCTTGTACGGTGTCTTCAACGCCTCTAGAAACCTCTGGACCCCGGTGACCGAAGGATCTGCAGGATGACCGTAAAGTCCCCCCGTTTTCTTTTCTGGATAAGAACTTCTGAGTTGCAAAGGAGGGGTGGGGTCTCCAGAGGGCTTTGATTTTGGGGAAGGGAATTGCTGTCCTCCCAGCTGCACGGGATTGCAGTTTTCCTGTTGGTCGTGCGTCGCCGGTGATCGGTTGGAACACCCTCGCAGGACCAGGGTTTCTCTCTGAACGGGTGGGTGCACGCTCTCCCAGCCACCCCTGGCTACCAAGATCGGATCTTTGGCTTTCTTATTTTTGGCTGCCATGGGAGCATCACTGGAGGCGTTCACCACGAAACCATTGTTTCCCTCCTCGCTCGCCTGGCTACCCCGTTCTGAACAACCGGATCGTATTGTGCTGAGCTCTTTATTCGATGAGTTTTTGTGACCCAAGAGAGGGTCCGATCCGTGGACTTTGTCTTTGCGGGGTGCTTGGGAAACAGAGGAGACGTTTGCATTGTGGGAGGGCTCCGATTGACAGCATAGATCGTGGTTGAACCTTGTTCCCATGCCGCTTTTATTTTTCTTCGTTTGGGTTTCCAGATTCTGGGAGACAGCTCTGGCCTTCTCTTCCTCTTCCGCAGCCATCTTGCTCTTTTTCTCAATTTCTTCGAGGAGGAGTAGGGGCTCAGCCAACTGTCCGTGTTCGACGATCACCATTTCTACAATTTCCTCAGAGTAGCCCATGCTTTTGAAAAAATTGACCAGGATCTTGTATTCCATCTCCTCGCTTATTTCCTCGCCGTTTTTACCATCATGTAACTCGCTTGTATCCGAGACCAAGTCTATCACCACTACGTCGTCATGTCTTTGGCAGGACACCTGCTTAGATTCCTGGTTTTCAAAAGAAAACTGTTTCTTTGGAAGCCTCTCGTCCCCATCCGAGGATCTTCGTTTACACGACTGCCTTTCTTTTGAGGCAGACGCCTCCAGTGAAGTTAGACCGTTTATGGGTAAAAAATGCCCTTCGGGCGTATCGGGAAAAACAGTGTCCATTTGCTTGGCTAATTCGGAGACCGGGGTACCTGCGTTGTTCCTCGCTTCCTCCTGACCTGTTTTGCCCTCGCTGCTTACTATGGGTAGTTTCTGCATCTGAGTTGGGTGCTTTAACGTCTCATCGGAAGGGCCAGGATCTGCAGTTCTGCCTTCCATTTGGCCGCCTTCGTGCTGCGTGAGGCTCAACAGCTCTTTCTTCAGCGAGCTCGGTAGGATCAACAAGTCCATCGTGTATTTATCTGCGTGAGCTTCGACAAGACGCTTGAACTGTTTCTTCACTTCCGACTCCTTGACCGTCAAGTCGTTGAGGTTGCTTTTGAAGAGGTTCACAAATTGCTGGATGTGGCTCCTGGCCATGACCACAGGTTCTGTCCGGCCTTTAATACCGAGTGTCCCGATCTCCACCACAGTAATATCGGCAGAGGTGCCCTGAATAAGGCAATTCAGGAAGAGGTTTTGTGCTCCTACAAAAATACAGTGCATGTCTTTGGGATAATATTCCCTCTCTTCCAATTCGGGTTCACAGATTCCTTTAATATATTCCTACAAAAAGGAAAAGAAAAAAAAAGGGGGGAAGGAAGAGAAAGTATAAATGAAGGCGACATTTTAGCTTCTGAAATTTGTGCCTTATTAAAAAGCTACAACTCTACATTCTGTCAATAGGATTATGTTGTTTTTATTATTCTTCCTCCTGGAGGAGCTGAGAGCAGATTGCAAGCAAACAGTACAGGTGAAAACAATCTTAATAAGACTGTCATCATTTTCTTTTTACAAAATGGATGGGAGAGAGAAGAGAAGAATCCTTAAATTAGGCTGTTAGGAGAAATCCAAAGAGAAACACTTCTGCCCAGTGAGTCAGTCAGATTTCATATGAGAGAGTCTTATTGCACCTTGAAGTATAATTTGACCCCTTTGGTCTTTGTTTGTGTTGCTCTGTGCTAACCTTGCACTTCAATTCTAACAACATAAAAAAGCTTTCCGGATCTAATTATCTAACATTTACACTCGAGTGCTGAGAAAAATAGGAAGAAATGTAGTATCATGATAATTGAATTGTGCCCCAAAGAGATCTTTTTTTATAGTAGCTGCAAATACAGGATGGCAAACAACTCATTCAGGAGAATGCCAGAGAAAATAATTAGCCAAGTCTTCATTTTCTAGAAGGGCTATCAGAGGAGGCCTATGCACATCACGAGAAACATACACGGATTATCTGTAGCTTCCCTGCTGTCAATTGACTCTTTTCACAATTATGTGCTTGCTAAACCAAAGATGCCTGTAAAGGAATATTACGCAGAAAAGTAGATGAACGCAAACAAAGTCTTTAGAGATCCATATTAGTTTTTAAATCCGTGTTAATCTCATTTAGTGTTTATGGAACCTCTCTAAATAATTCTGCATTCAGGATATGGGAGAGAATAATTCAAGATTTCAGTCACTAATGAATTTGGCTCACCAGCTCATTAGTTTCATTTCAGGATAACCTTTCTATTTTTAGAACCCCTGGAACGATGAATTTCATGAGAAATGAAGGACTTAACCAAGACACTTCCATTGACAAATATCACTTGGATGCAATTTCTAGCACATTCTCATCACTCAACAGAATCATCTACAATACCCTTCCCTACTATAACTTGCATTATTCCCCTTCTTGAAAACCTCCAGTGATGGAGCATCCACAACTTCTGGAGAAAAGTTGCTCCACTGGTTAATTGTTTTCGCTGTGAGGAAATTTCTCCTTTGTTCCAGGTTGCTTCTCTCCTTGATTAGTTTCCATCCATGGCTTTTTGTCTTGCCTTCTGGTGTTTTGGGAAATAAGTTGAACCCCTCTTGTTTGTGGCAGCCCCTCAAATATTGGAACACTTCTATCATGTCACCTCTAGTCCTTCTTTTCATTAAACTAGATATATCCAATTCCTGCAACCCTTCTTTGTATGTTTTAGCTTTCAATCCCCTAATTATATTTGAAAATTATTCCAGCTTTTCACCTTTAAGCACAACTGCAACCATGGGAAAATCTCTTCACAGTCCAAAGAACCCACGGCTGCAAACTCTAAATAAGGTGCCTCTTTGGGTTTGCTTCCCTCTTGCTTGGGAAACATTGCCCAATCCTAACCTAAGCCAAAATACCAAAAATATCTATGCACATCTGATTTTTACTCTTGTACTATCCAAACCATTTCCTATGAAACAGCAAAGAATGACTTGAGTTTTCACATAAGAGAAAAATCTGGTTCCGCTAATAGTAGTTTCTGCCTATGATCCACACACCCATCCTATACCATTTTAATACAGCTGCTCGTATTCCAGATTTTACTAGTAAAAGACTATGGAGGTAAAGGAAATGTAAAGGAAAATGTCTTCAGTATACAAACAGCAGAAGCAACTATAGTGGCCCTCAGATTCTGAAAAACGGACCATTCTACTGGCTTTGGAAGTAACCACAGTTCTCACATCTCTATCACGCCTACAGTTTTCAAAGAAATTATCTTTTATGTTTACCACTGAAGCAATAAGTATTGCAACATTCTGGTTTTACCCTGGAAGTATAAAAGAGTTCCTAGTTAAAATTGTGTAAGCTCAACTACTTTCCCAGTTGGGCAACTGATTGACATCAAAAGTCTGAGGTTTCTAATTTGTACGCTTATTCCTATTTTCAAAGGACTATTCAGCAGGAAAGGTGAACACTGGTGGACATCCAGTTTGGCCAAGGAAAGTCTCATGTTTCTCATTGTCAATCATAAACCCTTCATGAGACTATCCTCCAAGATGATGTATCCAGAAATTTTAACTAGTTCAAAATATGGAATGACCTGGCTAAATGATTACAACACAGTGAACGTTGTGTGCAGATTCCTAGTTTATTTCTAGCTGCAGGTCAATACTGACTTTCAGAGAAAACCCACAAATGGCCAGGAGACCTAAAGAAGAAGAATTGGAATAATTCTGCCTTCAAATGTTAGATGAATGATAGCTAGGAAAAAGACTTCCTTTAACATTCTATTTATAAATGTGATATTGTACCACTTTGATCTGAACAAATCTCTTGCTCGTACTGCAGTTGATTCATGAATTGGGAAAAGCAAAACAGGAGCTGTCCAACAAACCACCACTTTATATAACATATTTCTGGATTCCTGGAAGGTTAAAGAATGGGGCAGAAATCCTAGTTATGCAAGTCCTCTCCCCTACACCACACTAATCAGGGAACATGCAGAACAGCAGAGTTGGGCATATGACCTTTTTCCCACCTGTGTGAAAGACACAGTTCAAGCTCCAAAGTGCTTTTGTTTTGGAAGATGTGGATGAAACCAGTTTGGTTTTGAACTCAAACCCAGCAACCATCCTAAAAAAAAAATCACAGACCCTTTCAGAAAGAGGGTTTCTGCCGTAAACCAAAGACATAAAATCGCTATGCCTAGACATATTATTACTAATTCTGCTCATCATCTCCTTTCCTGTTTCACCCGTTGGACTGACAATATTAGAGCAGTTTAAACAGAAGTGAGAACACTTCTGTTTGTGTGAACAGTGATCAGTGAGAACAGAAGGTGCCAAGCTTTTTCCATAGTTTTATTTTTCTTTTTGCCAGCGTGAGAGGAATTTCTCCAAACCGAATGAACCTGCGGGTGCTTTATAATTATAAATTCAACCTCTTGGGAAATAATATTAGCAAGGGACCAAAAGACCTGCATAAAATGGACGTGCTAACCTTTGTCCTCACTCTGACTTTCAGAGGGATGGTGTGTGACAGAGCAAAGTCTGGGCCGTCTGAGCGCCAGTTCCAGTTTCTGGATGAATGAGACTTCTGTGGCACTTTGGTTCTCAAATGCTCAAGTCCATAGGCAAATGAGGCACTTACTAATTGTCAAATCATGATGATAAAGCACATGCTAAAAATTCTTCCTTCCTCCTGGCTAAGGATTTCCAAATGCATAAACTACTTCTGTAGGCTCTGTACATAACTGGAAGGATTCTGGTCCTACCCTTGGAAATCAAGCCATTACAATTTACTACTCAGCCTTAGGAAGAGACACAACGAAGCAATATGTTCATGTCTGTAACTTTCTCCCCTTTTCATCTCTTATACCTAGAGATACTTGGAGATGCACTTTCCTGCAAGGCACCTCAAATATTTGTTCACCAGTTACCAGCTCAAATCCTTTTGGGCCTGTGCTTTTTTTTTTTTTTTAAAGTAATCTACTCACTCCTCACTAATCTATACTCAAATAGTTGTACTAATACAGGCATTCCAAAAACAGAAACACCCATCAGAAGTCCTAAATAAAAGACCTGACATGCTTTTTGTTATATGAACATAAATACCCAGGAAATTATGAACCACTCTGGGGTCAATTTGACTGTCAAAACATTGTTGGGTAGGAGACCGCTGTTTTATGGTGATTTTATGAGGCTCCACTAGAGAAGGCCTGCTTTCTTTCCACTGAAACAGTTAAACCTTTACTTCAAACCAGAATGAAATCTTAAATTACAAATATTATTATTAGCCAGAGCACGAGAAAGAAGAGGTGGTCACGCATGACAGGCAGTCTTGAACATTGTTAAATGTGAAACAGCTAAGAAAGATCAGGGAAGAAGTACTGTACAGAAATTTTACTAAAATATCCTCAATGCTATTGTGGGGTAAATAAGAAAAAATTCCCAGCGTCATTTATAATGGGTTAATTAAAATGAGTATTTACAGTAAATGAACAGAAGTCTCTTGGATTTGAAAAACGTCTTCCCAGTTTTTTTTTTCATCTGGACAAAGCTAGCATGGGTGAGATAAGCTGTCAACTAGCTCACCCATTATCTTTCAATTGTTTAGGCTTTCTCTCTCTTCCATCTGTTTCCCAGCTGCCCCATAATCTCTTGCAAGAGATGTAAAATAAACAGCCGGCTAATATCCAAATTCTACAGACACTGTACAATGCAGGGGGAAAAAAAATGAAATTGTTCAAAGTTCAATGCCTGGCATCCTAAATATCAAGGATCCATAACATTTAAGTCTTTGATTCAGAACCTAGGAACTACTACTGGTTTGTGTAAACACCACTAGGCTAAATGGACTTATTCTTCCTGCGTGCTCAGAACTATCTTTCCAATAGCAAAAAGCAGACAAAATACAGGACACATTCTTGCTTAGCCCTATAATAAACCACGATTCTTCTTTTCTGAAAGAGGCCCAGCCCTCAATAAACACAGTTGCTAGCAGCATCACACCAAGGTGTTCCTGCTTCTTTGTTCAGTGTTTTTCTGTTATGAAAGTTCTGTCCCAATTTTTGGCTCTGTGTCTAATGGAGAGGTCAGGCTGGTGAATGGTTAGAGGGAGATTTTTCTGGAAGGCAGGAGGAATACAGCTTCTCAGAGACTTCTTTCAGCCAATGATGAAAGCCAAATGGCACCTTGGAATCCAAAGGAACCAAACTGATTGTTCCATCTCCATGTAAAAGGACCTCTGTCTCACAATCATTTGGTTATTGTTCTACCCAAGCCTGGAGTCTTTCAGAGAAGAGATTATAATTAATTCATTTCTTCTCATTTCATGTTGTCACAGATACCCATGTAGAGAGGCATACATATGAAATCTGCTGATGTACACAAATACGAGATCATACCATTTCCTGCAAATAATCTTGAAGGTAAATTACAGCCCCAAGCCTAGCAGTCAGCTGGGTCAGTCTCTGAGCTTGGTTTTCTTCTTCTTCTTGCAGACGTTTCACTACCCAACTAGGTAACATCAGCAGGGCTAGAAAGGACTGGGGTTTGCTTTGTTTATATATAAGTGCCAGTAGAAGGGGATAATTGTAGCTCAGGGTTGAACAATGGGATCTTTGATCCCCTCTTGGTTGTTTTCTTGCAAAAATGACCAAACTAGATAACACCATCAGTCCTAAAAGAGACTCCAGTTTTCTCTCTGTTTATATACAAGTGGCTTGCCCTGTCAATATTGGTGGAGTATTGTTTTCTTCCTAGTGGTTCCTTGATTAGGAGAAATGTTTTCTGCTTAATTGATCTCCCAACAAGAGAGCACTGTTCAACCCCGAGCCACAAAAAAATCCTCTTCTAACAAAATCTCGGTTTGGTAAGGCCCTCTGGAAGATCAATAAGTCGGGGAAATTAAAGGATTGGGGGAGAAATGATGTTCCAAGAGGTGCCAGGGCAGAAAAGGCTCTCTTCCAGAGACCTATCAAACAAAGCTCCTTAGCAGGTAGGGTCCTTTTGAGATGGGGAGAGGGAACCAGGGAAAGGCAATGCCTCAAGTCATCCCAAAAGGCATCTGGACTTTCTTGGGTTTTTCCTCCCTTGAAAATGTTTCAGAGTGCAAATAATCCTTCTGTTCCCCACTATTCAGTTAAACCTGAAGAAGTTTTCTGGATGAGAAGTGAGACTCTTTTCATCAGGACAAAGCTGGCATTCATTGATGAGATTAGCTACCAGCTGGCTCCCCTGTTATCTGGATTGTTTATGCCTCCTCTCTCTTTGCTCCATCTCCCAGCCGCCCCACAATCTCTATCTCATCCGAGAGGTGTAAAATACAGTCAACTTAATATTTATTTATTTATTTAATCAAACTTTTATACCGCTCCCTCTCCCAAAAAGGGACTCGGGGCGGTGTACAGCCTACTAAAAAACATACAATAAATATACAATAAATACGATTAAAAATAGATTAAATAATTTGATCCGGCTGTCTATTCAAAATTCAATTAAAAATTAAAAGCTAATAAAACCCCAATTAAAATTAGTTAAAACCACAAACACAGTTACTGGGCCAGGCCGGCCTGTTTAAAAAATAGGGTTTTCACTGCGCGCCGGAAGGTCAGAATATCCGTCATAGCCCGTATCTCCGGGGGGAGATCATTCCATAGGGAGGGAGCTCCCATGTAGATAGTAATATCTACTGTCACTGTATACTACAGGAGAGAAAAAAAAAATGAAATTGTCCAAAGTTCAGTGCTGGCAACCTAAATATCCAGGATCCACAACAGTTAAAGTCTTTGACCCAAAGATGCTTTTTTGCAAGAGGCAACTGGGTTTTGTTTTTCTTTGAAGACGTTTCTTCAAAGAAAGATGAAAAAAGCATCTTTGGGACAACCAATGACCTGGATGATAGAAAATCTCCATAGATATTTGAAGTCTTTGACTCGGAACCTAGAGATCTTTCTTGAGCACCAAATTTATGTTGCTAAGCGAGACGTTTGCTAAGCGAATGTTGCCCTGTTATGCAACCTTTCTTGCACAGTTGTTAAGCAAAGCACAGCAGCTGTTCAAGTTGGGAACACGGTTAAGTGAACCTGGCGTCCCTGTTGATTTTGCTTGTCTCAGAAGGGGATCACGTGACCCCCAAACCATCATAAATATGAACCAGTTTGCCAAACACCCGAATTTTGATTACGTGCAGGTGGCTAGATTAATCCACTATAGCAATTTTACACAACTACAGTAGCAAAACCCTTTTGCAGTACTATTTTTTTTTTGTGCATTTTAGTATGTAATGACCAGGGGCTTCTATGGATAGATATTATACCTTAGTAGAGTTAGGCCACCTGTCACTGACAGATGGGATGCAGAATTGTGATTTTAATATGGATTTTTAACTGTTATTTATTATTTTCATCTAGAAAGTTCTAACTGGATATTTATTGAGTGTATTTATTCATTCATTCTGGTCTCTAGCCTTTTGATGGTAATAAACTCGATTTGTTATCGAAGTGTGACAAATGGTCACCCAGGTTGACTCATCCTTCCATCCTTTCCAGGTCGGTAAAATGAGAACCCAGATTGTTGAGGGCAAGAGGCTGACTCTAAACTGCTTAGAGAGGGTTGTAAACACTGTGAAGCAGTATATAAGTCTATTGCTATTCCTTCCTTCCTCTTTCTCTTCCTCCCTTCATGGTACAATGGTTAGAATGCAGTATGGCAGGCTCCGCCTACAGCCAGGAGTTGGATCCTGAACCAACTCAAGGTTGACTCAGCCTTCCATCCTTCTGAGGTGGGTAAAATGAGGACCCAGATTGTTGGGGGCAAGAGGCTGACTCTGTAAACTGCTTAGGCAGGGCCGTAAAACACAGTGAAGCGGTATATAAGTGCTATCGCTATTGTCTTACATTGTAAACTCTGAAGCTCTCCTGCTTTGTGTTCTGTCTTTTAGAGTCTCCCAAAGTTGCTTTTCAATTTGACAAGAGGAGGAACTTAATGGGTACACTTGGAGTGATCATTTCTCATTAGTCAATTCAATGAAAGATTTTAATTGAAATGATTAGCAGTGGTTAGAATGCAATATTGCAGGCTGATTTTGCCCACAGCCGGGAGTTCAAATCCCACCAGACTCCAGGTTAACTCAGTTTTCCATCCTTCTGAGGTGGGAAAATGAAGACACAGATTGTTGAAGGAAAGAGGCTGACTCTGTAAATCACTTAGAGAGGGCTGTAAAGCATCGTGAAGCGGTATACAAGTCTAAGGGCTATTGCTATTCCTTCCTTCCTCTTTCTCCTCCTCCCTCTCCTCCCTTCGTGGTACAATGGTTAGAATGCAGTATTGCAGGCTGGGTAAAATGACCTAAATTGTTGGGGGGCATTTTGCTGAGTCTAAAACTGCTTAGAGAGGGCTGTAAAAGCATTGTGAAGCAGTAGATAAGTCAAAGGGCTGTTGCGTTTGCTTTCAGCGCCTTTTGTAACCAAACGGTCATTAAACGAATCGCTGTAAGTCGAGGACTAGCCGTACTAGGTGGGGACAACCTAGTACAGCTAGTCCCTCAACCGAGTTGAGAGACTCTCCGCAAGGATCTCTCGCCAAGGCCAAGCCTCCCTTGGGGCTCACCCCGAGAATGCGCTCCCCCCCAAGACTCGGTCCGGCCTACCTTGGCGCTGCGCACTTGCTCCCGTTCGCCCAGCAGGCTGAGCCAGATCCTGCGCCCGCCGGTGTCCGAGGGAGCCCAGCCGCCACCGACTCCGCCGCCCGCCGCCTCCAAGAGGGCCAGGCGGACCCTGAAGAGCCGCTCGAGGCCGCGGCGGCTCCGCTCCAGGAAGCCGCTCTTCTCCGCCGGCGCCGTGAACTCATCCAGCACCGTCCAGTTCTCGAGGCGACTCTGCTCCTCCGACGGCGCGGCTGAGGAGGGGCGGAAGGCGGCCATTAGCGAGGCGCCCCGCAGCCAGAGCGACTCAAGCAGCGGCGGCGGCGGGGAAAAGAAGGCAAAGAAGAGGAGGAGGAGGAGAACCGGCGGGGGCGGCCGCCGCTGCCGCTTCCCATCGCTTCGGGCCCACCAAGCGTCGCCACAGCCCGGGAAACTCCCCTGCGCCGTCGCCGTCGCCGTCTCCCTCACCCCGGAAGCGCCTAGGCCTCATCGCTATGCAACCGTGACGTCACCATGAAGCGCCGACGCGACACACAAGGGGGGCGGGGCCGGCGTCCCCGTCTCCCTCCCCACCGCCGAAAACCACGCCCCCTCCCCTCCGTGCGTCGCCTCTTGCAGCGGGAAGTCCCCGGCCGGCTTTGCTCCCGTGGTGAGGGGAAAAGGGTGCAATTTTCGGACTCTTCTCAGTTTATCGTTGGCTTCTTTTCTCCCCCGCTGTTTGCTTAGTGGTGATAAGATTGGAGTTATATTCGTGGTGGTGGAAATGGAGGTTTATATGAAAGGATCTATATAGGGGGCGTGCATAAGCGCACCAACGTGCCTACCGTCCCTGTCCTATTGTTTCTTTTTTTATTTTTCTTATATGTACCCATGTATTCATAACTATGCTTTTACTTATACCTATTACCTTGTAAGCGATTGACAAAAATAAATAAATAAAATATATATCCTGCTTGAGCAGGGGGCTGGACTAGAAGACCTCCAAGGTCCCTTCCAGATTCTATTCTATTCCTTTTCTATTCTAATTTATTATTCTATTTTCTATTCTATTCTTTTTTTATTTTTTCTATTCTATTCTTCTATTCTTCCCTATTCTATTTTCTATTCTATTTTTTCTATTCTATTCCATCTTCTGTTTTCTATTCTATTCTATTCTATTCTATTCTATTCTATTCTATTCTATTCTATCCCATCCCATTCCTATTCCTCATTTTACTTTGAAACTATCGCAACCCAAGGAGCAGTGCTGCCTCTCTGTGTTGGTACAGGTAGTCCTCGATTTACAACAGTTCAGTTCATTTAGTGACCTTTCGGAGTTACAACGGCACTGAAAAAGGTGAACTAGGTGACCGTTTTTCAAAACTGCTTAAAACCTTAGCAGCGTCCCCCCACAGTCACATGATCAAAATTCAGATGCTTGGCAACTGACTTATATTTATGACGGTTGCATGTCCACCGAGTTCCTGTGATTCCCCTTTTGCGACCTTCTGGCAAGTAGAGTCAAGGGTGGAAACCAGATTCACTTAACAGTGTGGCCATTGGTCACATTTAGAGGTCTGCAAAGCAAAGGAAAGCTGCAGGAAGATTTATCATAATTACAATATCATAACCGCGATATCACTTAGGGACTGCTTTGCTTAACATTTGTTAATCATAGGCCAGTCTCAGGGTCCCTTAAAGGAAGACTACTAGAATCTGCTCTTGTTCTTGGTCAAATGACATTGAGGCTTGTTATTTGTTTACTTAGTAATTTCTATCCAATTGTAAGTCAATGAAGGACTCTCTGCAGTTCAGAGATAGAGACATATGCAATTAAAATGTCCACTGCAATTTACTTTAAAACAAAAGGTTGTAGAAAAACACTACAGTAGCAAGGCATAGCATCACTCTTCAAACATGCGATGGAAAATTCTGTGTACTAAGCACAAACCTGAGATGTTCTTACAGGGAATAATGGCAGAGAAGTTTAGCAAAGCTGTTACCTACCTAATAATACATGCAGTCATGGTGGCAAGAATGCGATTTGCTCAAAATTGGAAGGCTAGAGAAATTCCTAGGGAAGGTGAGGCGATAGATAAAGATATTACAATGCGCCGAAATGGAGAGGCTGACATTAGAACTGAAGGATAAAGACGAATCAGAATACCACAAAATATGGAATAAATTTTACCAATGGAGGGACATGACAGGGAGTTCGCAAGATGGAATAAGGACTAAAGGTGAAATAAATGTGAGGGACTATACCACTTATCTGAGAGGTAATGGGAAAGAATTAAAAAGTATAAAGATTAAATGTATATATGTATATACATGTATATAAATCTACATAATTTCTTTCTGAGTGTAATAAGTATTGACAGAAGTGTATGTCAAAGAAGACCACCACGTTAAATGTTTTCAATATTTTTTTTTAAATAAAATTTATAAAAATTAAAAAAAGAAAATAAAAATAAAATAAAATTCTGTGTATTAAGCTGTATGTGGGAGGAATTTCAAGAGGGAGGCTGGTCTAAAGGGCTGATACTTCCATCCAGATACAACATGTTTTGAACTTGGCCATCTCATCTACGTGGGGAATTTCAAAGTGCCTTCTCCCAGAAAAAAATTGTGCCGCTCTTTCGAATTTCACACTCAGTTTCTGGAGATTCTGAATTCCTTGCCGCCTTAACAGTTCCAGCAGATTAAAAGCAAAGTACATTTATTTTTTATTTGTTTATTTATTTTATTTGTCAATCGTTTACAAGATAATAGGTATAAGTTTAAACATGAGTAAGAATACAGGAAATAGGTACGAATAAATGGGGACAATAGGACAGGGATGGTAGGCATGATTGTGCACTTATGCACGCCCCTTACAGATCTCTTAGGAATGGGGTGAGGTCAATAGTGGATAGTTTGAGGTTAAAGGAGTGGGGGTTAGACGATGTGACATGTCCTTGCCTTGTTATTGTCAACAGAATGAAACTGATGTACAGATGCAAAGATAATAAGGGACATGGATACCTGCTTCTCTTCTTCATTTTCTTTGTACTTTCACTGCCGCTGCTGCTGACTTCCTTGACAGGCTAAACTTGAGTCTGTTGCTGCCCTCAGCTGTTAATATGGAGCCAGTGCAGCTCCCAGCCATAAAATGAATGCAAATCTGACAATGTTCTAATTTTAGCATTGCGAAAAGCGGAAGCTACAAGTGCAATCAATCAGAACAGAGCTGGAAAGGACCTTCGGGGTCTTCTAGCAGGAGACCCTTACCATTTTAGACAAGTGAAGTCTCTTCTTGAAAACCTCCAGTGATGGAGCACCCATAACTTCTGGAGGCGTTTCACTGGTTAATTGTTATCACTGTTAGGAAGTTTCTCCTCAATTCCAGGTTGCTTCTGTCCTTGGTTAGTTTCCATCCATTGCTTCTTATCTTGCCTTCTGGTGCTTTGGATAAATAAGTTGACCATTCCTGCATGGGTCAAACAAAATTGTGAAAGCTCAAAGAAAGCATATAGATGACTAGCTCGATACCCATGCTTCGCTACGAAACTCTGCGGTCGGGCTTAGTTTTTTGGGGAGGAAAATAAGGGGAAAAAAAATTCTGCCTCTGCCTACCAGCATCCATCGGTATTTATCTGGCTAGCGTCCTGTCAGTGTGTGAGAGAGTTGAAACTGTTTGGAAACTTAAGCAGTATTGGCTGTGTGAGCAAGAAGGAAACAGCAAGGAATCTGGGCGTGGCATAGCTCAACTGTTCTGTACTAAAGCTGTTTGGTGCTGTGAAACTAAAACTGAAACTCCTCTGCTTGTGTTTTGCATTTGGAACAGATTTGTTTTCCAGTGGGGAGGGGGAGTAGAACTCCTTAGCATCAGAGTGTGTTAATAATAATATATGAAATGCTAATGCTCTGATGGTCATTTCAAAAAATCCTTTCTTAGTGAGCACCTAGAAACCAAGGAGAACATACGTGCCAAATTTCAAGTTTGTAGGCTTTATGGCTCTGGAGATTTTGTGATGATGTGTGAGTGGTATTTAGCTTTTATATATATATATTTGTTTTCGGAGGTTTTCGCGGGTATTTGTATGTGGATCTTTGGTTCTTTGGGTTTTCTCCCGTGTAGAATTGGAAGTATCTGCTAGTGGGGGTATGACTTGATTGGGTGGGGGCTTGGCTGTGTTCTGATTGGGTGGGGGGGTGTTCTCATTGGTTGGGGGATTGGCTGTGTTCCGATTGGTTGTGGGGTTGGCTGTGTTCTGATTGGCTGGGGGGGTGTTCTGTTCCGGTGGGGGTTTGGTTGTACTCAGGTTAGTCTTAGTTGCTGGGGGATTTGAGCTGGTGAGCTGTGATCCTGCTGTTTGGCTTCACGTTCGTGGTCGTGCCATATCTTCATGGTGGGTGTCAGTTCGCTTCATGTATAGGTTGGGGGGGTTTGAAGCAAGTAGTGATGCAGCTGCGGTGCGGCTTCTGGTCCGTGGTCGTGTCTCATCTTCTGTGTGAGTGTGAGTCTGCTTTCTACGTGGAAGTGTGGTGGCAGCTTCTTGTGTGGCCCTCGTGGGTGTGGGTCTGATGTCCTTCTTCATGTTAGGTACTCGTTTGTTAATGAGGAGCCAAACCCCCAACCAATGAGAACACAGCCAAGCCCCACCCAATCAAGTCACATACCCACTAGCAGTTAAAAGGAAGAAGTAGCTGCAAGCTCACATTACTCCGAGAAGCACAAGGCCGAAGACACAAGCCTGAAGATGATGAATGAGACTTCATCGAAACATCACCTAGATACTTCCAATTCTACGGGGGAGAAAACCCGAAGAACCAAAGATCCGCATATATAGATATAGATAGATAGATAGATAGATAGATAGATAGATAGATAGATAGATAGATAGATAGATAGACAGATAGACAGATAGATAAGAGAAGGTATTTTATATCTTGTAGGATACTGATTACTGTTAGAACTTAACGCAAAGAGAAACAGCTAACTTAAAACACAAACCTCAAGTTAACAGCCTCCCCAGGGAGACGTGTGTTCAGAAAGGATGCCAATGATACCAGTATAGAAGGCACCCCAAAGAAATGGATGAAGAAGCAATGAAGAAGATGAGGACCAGCTCCGGTGGCCTAGAGGTGGAGCTCTCACCTCATAATCAGGAGGCTGTGAGTTTGTTCCTAGGTAGAGGTTAATATTTGGAATAGACTCTCCTGCTCGAGCAGGGGGTTGGACTAGATGATCTCCAAGGTCCCTTCCAACTCTGTTATTCTACAATCTAATATGAAAATGGTACAGATGGGATAGGACAGAAAGGCAGAGCTCCCTTCAGGGTTCCAAGTAATAGATCTATTGCAAGCAAAAACTCCCAGGAAGGTGAATTCCTCAAAGAATAACTTTATTGGAAAAATCAAATTGGCACATATCTGATGAAAACTCAACTCTAAGAAGCCCCTTGGTTTTCACCTAATTAAAAGTAAAACCTTTCTCCCTCAAACAGAAACAGTAAGTCACATGGACCAATTATGGCAGCGTCCTCAGGTCTGATGACATCACCCCTCTTTCCTCCGGCCAAGTGTGAGAATGTCCTTGGTTCCCAAGAGAAAGTATTTTGTTTTGACCACACAGCCCCAACTATCTCTAATCCATCCTCCCTATCCCTCAGCTCCAGTATGGCAGCACTGAAGCTCCAAGTGGCTTCGGCCAGGTCAGCTTCAGGGTTGACCGCTCCATTCAGTGTGATGAGCAGGAGAATACAGTTAATCCTCAACCTACGACCAATTTCCATTGCTAAGCAAGAACAGTGAATTTTGGGCCCTGTTTATGACTTTCCTTGCTCCAGTCATTAAGGGAATCACTGCGATTAAGTTGGTAGTACTAAAATGACTTCTGGATTATAGGTTTTCGTGATAAGTGTTTGTTGGCGATGTTGCCGTTAAAATTCTAAATGTGTCATCGGCTCAGTTGTGACATGGAGGACGGTGGTCCACCCTGTTTCAGAAATTGGGATGAATAAATAAAAATAACCCAGAGAGCTTCATCTGTGATTGGAGTTTGCCCCAGGCATGCTTCCATTTCACTGGGGGGAGGGGAATCCATTTTCAACTGGTGCACTCTCACGGGGTGGGCCTCCTTGGGGTGCTGTCAGCTGGGCGATGCCGGCTGGCGGCCCCGAGGGTGCGGGCCTTCTCTGCGGGAGCACCCTCCCTTTGGAATGAGTTACTCCCGGAGATACGGACTATCCCCGACCTGCGAACTGTCCGGCGTGCACTGAAGACCCATCTTTTTCAACAAGCCGGTCTGGCCTAGTATCATTGGAATGGTTTTAATTTTTGTAACTTTTTACCCTGTTTATTTACCCTCTTATTATAGTTTTAATCTTTCAGCCTTTATTTAATTCATTTTAATCTATTTTTAAATTTTATATATGTAATTGTATTGTTTTTAGCTGTGCTATACACCGCCCGAGTCCCAACTTGGGAGAGGGGGTGGTATATAAACTTAATTAAATAAATAAATAAAATAAATAACTGGGAAAAATAGGATTTCCTTAGGGAGAAGAAGGAAGGCGGGTGGATTCAATCTGTGGTGCGATTTCAACCGGTGCAACAACCGGTTTGGTGAGTGCACGCTTCGTGTTTGCGCTCTACGTTTCAAAAAAGCTCATTTTCAGCTCTGATACTTCCCTTCTACTACAGCCCCTGTGAGTAAAACAACGGAGGCGCAGCAAAACCGCGGGAATCAGCTGTGGTGTAAAACAACGAAATAAAGAGCAGGGGCGGCTGGGCGGGGCCAAATGCTCAGTGGAACTACCAGTTCACCCGAACCGGTCCAAACCCCTGGATTCAACACCTAGAGCAGCGATGGCTAACCTTTTCATTGCCATGGGCCTGCATCCATAATGCAATGCACATTGCAATCCCCCCCCCCCGTGGTCCCCTGCCTTTTTGCGTATGCACGCGGAACCCCCTCGTGCTGCCTCCACGCACGTGCACACATCTCCCGCATATGCCCTCCCCCCGTGCATGCACGGCAGGTACCCGAAAACCAGCTGGCTGGCAGGAGGCACGCACGCATGCTCAATGGAACTGAGCTGGGGTGACAGAGATAGCTCTGCATGCCACTTCTGGCACGCGTGCCACAGGTTCGCCATCACAGGCCTAGTCTCTTTCAGCGTTACAAGGCTTTGGTGACAATGGTGTTTACTTAAGCCCATCTGAGAAAGCCTTCTGCCGGATTGGGTTGCCAAGGATAGACGCAACCCCCCCCCCCCCCCAATTCTGACCATTTGGATGCAGCTTGAGAATTGCTGTAAAAACAGTTCCCTGATTTTGCCTTGGGATATTCCAACCCAGTTGCTAAGAGCTCGGGGTGGGGGGTGGGGAAATTATGAATATTTAAAACGAGAAAGCAGCCAGACATTTCCCCAGTTATAGTCACGGTGGCTGCAGAGGCTGGGTGTTAGCAATTTTAATTAATGGACGGCACATCTGGTTTTCGAGAACGGTGCTTGGAGCATTTTTCGGAGCGCCTTAATTAGGTATTAAAACCTGCAGGTGTTCTGGCATCCGCTGACTTGGCTGCTTGGAGTTCACGCAGGGAGATGTGGGGATCTATAGGAAGCCTCCGCATTTGGGTGTATGGTGTGTCGCGCTAAGGTTCTGCCTCCTTTTAATTTTACATTTTCAGGCACAACTGGGCGGTCTAGAAAAATAGTGAGGTAGACCAGGAAACGGTTTTCATCGGGAGCTTCTGATCCACAAGCTGATATGAATGGCATGCTGAGGACACAGATGCTTTTGTGCAACTGTGGTACATTTCCCACCATTGCTGAAATAACAGAATAACGAAAGTTGGAAGAGACCTTGGAGGTCTCATCTCTTGTCCAGGCAGGAAATCCTATAGCATTTCAGGAAAATGGCTGTCCAATCTTTTCTGGAGATAAGTTGTTCCTGTGATTAATTGTTCTCACTATCAGGAGCAATGGCTACCAACCAGGGGTGGGATTCTACAGGTTCGCACCTATTTGCTAGAACCGGTTGTTAACATTCTAAGCAGTTCGGAGAACCAGTTGTTAGAAGAAATTACTGGCCTAATCCTGTAAGGAAGGCAGGAAGAAAACATTCTGGTGTTGCTTACAGAAACTGCCTCTCCGTTAACCCTTATTACATTCTTGGCAGGACTAGACTTCCTGTCTCAGGAATTTCTCTGGAGGTTTTTTCCCTCCTTTGCTGGTACTTTGCTTGTGTGGAGTGACCATTCAAAGTTACAATGGCACTGAAAAAAGTGACTTATGACCGTTTTTCACACTTACAACTGCTGCAGCATCCCCACAGTCATGAGGCCAGGCGAGGAGATGCGTGCCTCAATGTGAGTGATGTTGAGTTGGCCACACCCAGCCAGTCACATGACCACCAAGCCACGTCCACCCAGTCACATGACCACCAAGCCATGGCCACCACCAAACCACGTCCACAGAACCAGTTGTTAAAAAATTTGAATCCCAGGCTCTGCTACCAACCTGCCTTCCATTGAAGTCCTGTATACTGCAGGAGCCAAAAAGAGGGCTGTGAAAATATTTAGAGCCCTCTCACATCCTGGACATAAACTGTTTCAACTCCTATCCTCAAAACAACGCTATAGGACACCAGAACAACTAGACACAAGGACATTTTTTCCTGAACGCCAGCACTCTACTAAACAACTAACTCCCACAACACTGTCAAGCTATTTACAAAGTCTGCATTACTATTACTATTAATCCACCCATCCTTCCTTTCACCCATCTCCTCCCACTTATGACTGTATGACTGTAACCTTGTTGCCTGTATCCTAACGATCTATACTGACTGTTTCGTAGTATGATTTGACTGCTTATTGTACCCTATGACTATCATTAAGTGTTGTCCTGATGATTCTTGATGAATGTATCTTTTCTATTATGTATACTGAGAGTATTTGCCTTTAGACAAATTTCTTGTGTGTCCAATCACACTTGGCCAATAAATAATTCTAGTCTATTCTATTGAAAACCTCCAATGTTGGAGCACCCACAACTTCTGGAGACAACTGATTAATTGTTCTCACTGTCAAGAAATTTCTCCTTAGTTCTAGGTTGCTTCTCTCCTTGTTTAATTTCCATCTGTTGCTTCTTGTCTTGCCTTGAATGCTCCAACATTGGAAGTTTTAAAGAACAGATTAGACTTGAGCAGGGGGTGGGACTAGAAGACCTCCAAGCTCCCTTCCAGCTGTTATTCAGGTGCCCTGAATTTGAATATAATCCAAATAAGGCTGTGAACGTGTGAGGATATAAATCTTTGATCTGATAAGATTATCCCTCACTCCTGAGATAGACCCAGGGCCCTTTAAAATTTTTATAATCTATTTCCCTCTTCTCAGCAATGTCTCTTTCATTCTTAGCATCTCTAATTCCAAACAAGAAAACGTGGTTAGCTCTTTTCTACCTGCGCTGATTTAGAACATACCTTTTCCAGTGCTTTCAATTCACTATTTTGTGTTTTCCAATCAAATCTGGGTCTTAAGGTGGTTTATCAGGAGGGGTTCCTTTTCTTGAAAAGACCTAACCTGATTAATATTGCATAAGAGCCAGTAGGGGGCATCATGTCACTACCGTAACTCTTTAGAGACTGTTCTCCGTAGAGTGTTGTGGTTTCAAACTAAATTTTGTTGTTGTTGTTCGTTTAAGGCATTAATCCTGAGGTTAAGGTTGCCCTGCCATGAGCAATAATAAGTTTAACCTTTGACTTTACACCATAAAATATAATGCATTGTTCCATGACTCTTGTAACTGTGGCTATCCATAAATTCATCTTCAGATAAATGATGCACCACATCATGCGATATTTGTACAAAGGAGTGGTCTCTTAAGTGCAGAATAAATGGTATATATTCCAAAAAACTGAAAAAAGGGTAAAGTATGGGTGATTTTTTTTCTACCAAAAATTAAATACGTGTGTGTGTGTACGTGTGTACGTGTGTGTGTATGTGTCTGTTTGTCTGTCCATCCAGAGGTGGTATTCAGCAGGTTCTGACCAGTTCTGGAGAACCGGTAGTGGAAATTTTGAGTAGTTTGGAGAACCAGCAAATACCACTTCTGAATGGAGATTTTACAGTATCTTTCCCCTGCCAAGCCCACAGAACCGGTAGTAAAAAAATTTGAATCCTACCGCTGTATCTCTCTCTCTCTTTCTCTCTCTCATCTATCTATCTATCTATCTATCTATCTATCTATCTATCTATCTATCTATCTATCTATCTATCTATCTATCTATCTATCTATCTATCTATCTATCTATCTACCCACCTACCTACCTACCTACCTACCTACCTACCTATAATATTATATATATAAATAGGAACAGGGTAACGCTTGTCTGTTGACCATAATAAAAAAATGGATTGAAATAGGAACATGATGCCTTTTTCCTTACAGTTCAGTTTAATTAATTAAAATTTTGAATCCTACCACTGTAATCTCTTTCTCTCTCTCTCTCATCTATCTATCTGCCATCTATCTGTCTATCTATCTATCTATCTATCTATCTATCTATCTATCTATCTGCCATCTATCTATCTATCTATCTATCTATCTATCATCTATCTATCTATCTATCTATCTATCTATCTATCTATCTGCCATCTATCTATCTATCTATCTATCTATCTATCTATCTATCTGCCATCTATCTATCTATCTATCTATCTATCTATCTATCTATCTATCATCTATCTATCTGCCATCTATCTGTCTATCATCTATCTGTCTGTCTGTCTGTCTGTCTGTCTGTCTGTCTGTCTGTCTGTCTGTCTGTCTGTCTGTCTGTCTGTCTGTCTGTCTATCTATCTATCTATCTATCTATCTATCTATCTATCTATCTATCTATCTATCTATCTATCTATCTATCATATTATATATATAAATAGGAACAGAGTAACGCATGTCTGTTGACCGTAATAAAAAAATGGATTGAAATAGGAACATGATCCCGTTTTCTTTATAGTTCAGTTTAATTAATGGAACTGTGAATGTGAAAAGGTTGGATTGAATTCATTGTTTTCGCTACGCAAAGAAATGTCTTCCACCAGTAGAAAAATCAGGTGTTGAAGAGAAATAAGCTGGAATACATTCTTGATATCCTGACTTTCAGTGCATATGGTTTTTGTGTGTCTGAGAACCATATTCAGACTTTCAATGCACACATTCTGCTGTACATTGCGCTTTTAAAGAGGAAGACAGAGGAAAATTCCCAAATCCCACCACCGTTGCATCCAGATAGTTACAAGATATCTCCGTTGTGCTAAAACAGTTTTTTTTTAAAACTGTGATTTATTGAATAACCTGTGATTGGGTTCACACAATGCACTAAACCATAAACTATAGTTTGCACACTATAATGGTTAGGCTTGCACATTGCAAATGAGCCATGGTGGCGCAGTAGTTAGAATGCGGTACTGCAAGCTACTTCTGCTGACTGCAGGCCGAAGTTCGGCAGTTCAAATCTCACCAGGTTCAAGGTTGACTCAGCCTTCCATCCTTCCGAGGTGGGTAAAATGAGGACCCAGATTGTTGGGGACAATATGCTAACTCTGTAAACCACTTAGAGAGGGCTATGAAGCACTGTGAAGTGTTATATAAGTCTAAGGGCTTATATCTTATATCTTACATCGTAAACTTTGAAGCCCTCGTGCTTTGGGTTCTGTCTTTTAGAGTTTCCCAAAGTTGCTTTTGAATTTGACAAAAGAAGGAACTTACTGGGTACACTTGGAGCGATCATTTTAATTGAAATGATGCAATGGTTAGAATGCAGTATTGCAGGCTGACTCTGCCCACTGCCAAGAGTTCGATCCTGGCCGATTCAAGGTTGATTTAGTCTTCCATCTTTTTGAGGTTGGTAAAATCAGGACCTGGATTGTTGGAGGTAAGAGGCTGACTCTATAAGCTGTTTAGGGAGGGCTGTAAAGCAGTGTGAAGCGGTAGATAAGTCTAAGTACTATTGCTACCTGCAGTTTCAAACATATGCCTGTCCAATCACTTCTCAAAAAGCCTCCATGGTTGGAGCACCCATAATAATTAATGTTCCATGGATTAATTTATTCTACTTCTTGTCTGGCAAGCTTGCAGTTTGGAGATATAGACATGAAATGCCAGGTGCCTTTGTTAGGATTAATACATATGTTTGTGAATATTAGTGCAACAATAAATAAGTGATTCTCCTGCCTTCAAAGAAGTTCAGCTGGGGTTGTTTCTCGGTGATCCTTGTGTCTTTTCTTCTTTGTGATTGGGATAGCAACTTCCTTCCCTGCTAGGCTATTGAATTTCTGCACATCAATCCCCTTCTTCTGTCTTTCTTTTCCCCCCTCCTTTGCTTTCCCCAGGATGCTCTATATGGTGGATATTATCTAAAAGATCACTCCTTGTGAAGACATTTTTCCTTCTCCTTCCCTGCTGCTTCTTTCTGGGTGGGTCTTTCTTCTCGGTTGACCTAAGAGGCTCGCTCAAACTTCTGAAGAGTAAATTTGGCATGCATGTTTTCTGAAGCAGGTTATGGGAAGGGAAGCAATTACCCATCCAAACACATTAAAGGAGAGTTTTCTTCCTCCCCTGCGGAGGTGAGAGGAGGAGGAATAAACTCACAGAAAGATGTAATAAGTATGGAGCATTGAAGACAATGTTTATGTTAGCCTCTGCCATTGATGTCGGTAATAAAACCCACTCGATCAAAAGTGGGAAGAAGAGCGAGATTTTGCTAAAGACGCTTCCTTTGGCTAACGAAAGGATTAAATTTTGAGAAAATTTTTCCCTTGGTTAACTCTTGAATCTGGTCTGTGCCAAGAGCTTGGCTTAGCTCCTGCTTGGTGGCTGTGCAGAGCACACAAAGCTGCCATTTAAGAGCTTGAGAATTTAACTGTTCAACTCTGCTTTTTGGAAGAATAAATGCCCATTTTTTTCCTTATTAGAAGAACACCATCTTACTCCCCCTTCCATCAAGATGTATTTCTTTCCCAGGGTCAACATCTGTTCTTCATATTAAGTCAGAATATAGTCCTTGATTTATAAGCCCAAATTTTCTGTGCTAAGCAAGAAAGTTGGTAAGCGAGGTGTCCCATTTTATGATCTTTCACTGCAGTTGTTAAGTGAATCTGGTTTCCTCCACTGACTTTGCATGTTGAAAGATAGCTGGAGAGATTGCAAAAGAGGATTAAACGAGCCCGGGACATTGCAATGGTCATAAATATGTGCCAGTTGCCAAGCATCTGAATTTTGATCACATGTCCATGGTGATGCAGCAAAGGTCCTAAGTGTGAAAACCGGTCATAAGTAGCTTTTTCAGCCGATTGTAAGTTCAGTTACTAAACAAATGATTGTAAGCCAAGGACTACCTGTACTTTGGTCTTTCGCTCAATATATGTCACAAATCCAGTGAACTTGGTTTATTCAGTAAAGAGTGTTTATGTGACGATCTGTGGCACAAAGGCAACACAATCAGATCAGCAAGAAGTGTCCCTTTAGTACCTCCAACTTTGCCCCCAATGTCCAGGTTACCTTTGGCTGGAGAAAAAACTCTCCCAAGAACCGTCTTCAAGTGGAGGAAATTCAGTCCGAAAACAAAGTACATACAAATTGTAAATAAAAATCCACACAAACCACAGCTGCAGTAATTAACTTGACAGGGCAGGAGAAGGAATTGCAGACTTGGGAAGATGCCAGGAACCCAGATAAGCCTCAACTATAACAGATAATTTATGATTTTTTCCCAACAACTTGCTGTGCACAACCCTCCTTTTTAAATACTGTGTTCCCAGCTGCAGCTAGTGAAGGGAATCAGGGCCCTTTTTTCTCCCGTAAGCCATGCAACTCACATTGCTCCCTTCTCCGTTCCTCCCTGCGTGCCCTAGGATGAAGAGGGGGTGGGCCTGGGTCTTCCTCTGAATTTCCTCTCCTTGCTCTACCTCTCCTCTGCTTTGCCCAGCCGGCTTTTGCCCTCACCCAGTTTCTTCCACAGCCAATGGAGCCACACTCCCACTCCCTGTCAGCTGCTCGGCTTCCCCCTCCGAATCAGATTCCGACAGGGGCATGACAGTTTAAAGCAAATGGTGGTTGTGAGGGATGCGAACCCAAAAGATGTCAGACAACCTAGGCATAAAACACAATTCCTAACGTATAGCGGTGGATTGTGCTTTCTATGTCACTGGAAATGCGGGTCAAAGGATTTCTATGTGTTCTTTGCAACACAGATTGGACATGAAGGCCAGCAGATATGATGAGAAGGTGGTTGACCTTCTTAAGATCCACCATTGACTCAGAGCTGAAAATCCAGTGTCCAGAAACTCCCTGTCAGGGTTCCAGTTGACACACCCAAAAGAATCAAAACTCCAAAGCAGGCATCTTCCTCAAAGTGTAGATTTATTAGGTGCGTCACATTGGCACATCTGGGGAAAACCCGACTCTGGAGGACTTGAGGTTTTCCCCACCCAAATCAAACCCCAAAGTTCTTCCCCTCAGATCACACATCCATCACATGGTCCAACCAGGTCGCAGCCACCTTCTTGGTTGGCTTTGGTCCACGCCTCTCCAACGCCTGATAGAATGTCCTTCGCCTCCACGGGAAAGAATGTTATTTTGACTACACATCCCCAGTTATCGCCATCCCTCCCGCAACTTTAGTTCTCACAGCGCCAACCAGCCTGGCGGTGGCAGCCCTGAAGATGCTCCCAAAATGGCTCCAGCATAAAAAATGGCTTCTGGGCTGACATTCCCCTTCCCTTCTAGAACTGATAGGGTAGAGTGTTTAAAATGTCAAAAGACTAGGTAAAGGTTCCCCTCACACATATGTGCTGGTCATTTCTGGCTCTGGGGAATGGTGCTCATCTCCGTTACAAAGCCGAAGAAGAGCCAGCGCAGTCCGAAGACGTCTCCATAGTCCTGTGGCCGGCATGACTAAACACTGAAGGTGCATAGAACGCTATTACCTTCCCACCAAAGGGGTCCCTATTTTTCTACTTCATTTTTTTACATGCTTTCAAACTGCTAGGTTGGCAGAAGCTGCTGGGACAAGGAACGAGAGCTCACTCTGTTACGCGGCGCTAGGGATTCGAACTGCTGAACTACCGACCTTTCTGATCGACAAGCTCAGCGTCTTAGCCACTGAGCCACCGCATCCCCTATAAAAAAGACTAGGAATGTCCAGATTTAACTTCTCACTGAGGTATGGAGGCTACTGAGTGATGTCCGCAAGTCTTTATCTGTCAGCTTCACCAGCTTGTTATTACTATAAGATTAACTCTTGAGAGTCATTTTACAGAGGGTCACCATCTTTGCCTTACAGATTTCATGCTCTGCTTCACTTTTCTGCCAACACAGTTACACAGCTGACAACCGATCACAGAAATACAACTGAGCATTAGGCTTAAGGCATTCCTTTAGAAGGCAAACAGGCAAGAGCAGACAGTGTTACCCAGGCCTGGTTTTTGCTTAACTATTTTACTCTATTAAATCCCTGTGTGGACATGATTATTCTTTTATATTTTGCCATGTTTATTCGGTGCCCCTGCTTCAGATTTCTTTTTAATAATAAATGGTCTGGAAATGTTGTAGAATAAACAAGAAAGACAAAAACGTATGTCTTTTTCTTTCTATTGATTTTTTTCCCCATCCATTAATCTGAATTACTACAACCTATTGTATATTTTAGCTGCATGACAATTATTTGCAGAAGGAAGGAAGGAAGGCTGAGAATTGAAAAGTTGTGGAAATAAGTGGATGAATAATTCTGCTTTCCATGCCTTCACATTTTTGCATCCCATCCACCTATTTCCCATCCATCTATTTCTAGAGTCTATCATCATTTTATTTATAGGGGTCAGTTTGGGTATGGATCAAAAATACCCCCAATCTTGTGTTTAGTCCGATATCCAATCTAACATAGGGATGCTTTGCTGATCAATTATTCAAAAACTCAAAGCTAAAACAAAAACAGCTTCCGCCTTCTCCTTTGTATGAGCAAGTTATTATTTTATTATTATTTTCTAAAGGCTGGCTTTTGAAGTTTATATGGAGGTTAATATCAGCTTGATATACACCACAAAGAGGAGGACTGAAAATGAATTATTAACTGACAGTGATTAACCTTTCTCAAGATAACTTGAATTTGTGGGGCAGATGAATGTGAGGAGAGCATTGCCTATTTTCTTGGATTTTGGGGAGGGTTTTTTTTTTTGCTACAAAAATTTTATACTGTGAGTTTTAGCTACAAAGCCCAGTTTATTCCATCTGATATCCCGTAACAGTAGAAACAGTTACATTTAGTTTAGTTTAGTTTAGTTTATTGTCATTGCACCTCGTACAACGAAAAAAAAACATCTTCAATTCATATCATGACCATGAAAATAAACACAAACACACATCCTTCACACTCCACACATTGAATTAAAAAACCTCAACACCGCACCAACACTGCACTGTACAGTAGAATTTGACAGAGCTACTTCCCTGGGATAGAAGCTGTTTTCAGCCTATTTGTCCTTGTTTTTATTATTCTGTACCGTCTGCCAGATGGTAATAGTTCAAAAAAAAAAGGATGCCCAGGATGAGAGGGATCTTTGAGAATGTTTTGAACTTTCTTAAGGCAGCAGGAGCTATAAAGCTCTTCCAGAGAGGGAAGCAGGCAACCAATGATCTTCTGGGCAATGATGCTAACCCTTTGGAGTGCTTTCCTATCTGCCACTGTGCAATTAGCAAACCATACACAAGTGCAATAAGTTAAGATACTCTCTATGGTGCAGTGGTAGAAGGTCACCAGCAGTTTTTCATTCAGTGGTTGTTTTCTGAGAAGTCTCAAGTAGTAGAATCTCTGCTGGGCCCTTTTGACTAGGGCTTCAATGTGAGCACCCCAGGTCAGGTCCTCTTTTATGGTAAAACCCAGAAACTTAAAACTGGCCACTTGGTTTCCATGGATAAGCAAGGGCTGGATGTCTGATCTGTTCCTTCTATAGTCCACTATAATCTCCTTAGTCTTATTGGTGTTGAGGACCAAGTTATTGTCTCCACACCACAAAAGCAACCGGTCCATCTCATCTTGGTAGGCAGACTCATCCTCCCCTCCCAGGTTTACTTTTTTTTTTTATTGGTGATAGGAGTTTTACAAACATAAACAGAATTCAAACTTAAGGCTGGTCTTACAGTTGGAAAGTTGGCTGTCTTAGATGCCTTCAAAGCAGTGGTATTGGTATTGGTTGTGGTTAGTAGCAGTTGTTTTTTCAGCCAGGGATGAAGAGGGAGATTATGGATACTGATTTCATTGTTAAAAAAATAATCTTCCTGGACACTATCTAATTTTTGATATGGCAAAATTATGACCTGCTGCACTTAGAATGATGAACATCTTGGTTTAGGATTGGCTATAGCATTCAACATCCAGGGCGACAGATTTATTAGGTGATACAGGACTCCTTCAACTTCTGCGATATTTTACATTTTATATATTTATAATCATTTCAGTAATGATTTTTAGGACTGAGCTTTCACAAGACAGTTTCTTTCTTTAAAAAAAAAAAGAAAAACATCTCTAAGATCTAGAAAGAAAAATGAAATAATGGTTGCTTGAAGGCTGTGATTTTTTTAATGAAGGAATAATATGAAACAGGGCCGAAGTTTGATCTTCTTTGAGCTGTCCATGGTGCTGATTCTACCTTCCATCGTGATTATAGGAAGGCCACAATCAACAACATAGATTTTAAATCCCCTCTCTGAACTTCACTAATATTTCTATTCTATTCTATTCTATTCTATTCTATTCTATTCTATTCTACTCTACTCTTATTTCTGTTTCTATTTTTATTTCTATTCTACTCTTTTGTTTTATTATTTTTAAATAACTTAATGTGGCTCCTTTTATTTTAAGAGTGCGTTGTTTTGAGATCCACAGGCTCCTGAAACCGCCTAAACATTGGTGTCACTCTCAGAAAGTTGTCAGCAAATAATATTTTCCCTCTATAATATTTTAATATTAAATTCATGGAAATGGATCGTATGAACTATTTTGAATGTGTTTAATTTAATTTAGTTAAAGTGTCATAGCTTTTGTTCTGCCCCTAGGACCATTGTCAAATGTATCAAAAGCATCATTTATATGAGATGGATGGCCCATTCGTTGATTAAATAAAATATAAATAAATGGAATAATCTGTGCATTCCTCCTTTAAACAGAGCCATAGAAACTGTCCCCCAAGGATAAGCTTTCAAGATGTGGCAGTCTAAAGAAAATGACAAAACTGCAGCTGCCTTACAGACTTCTTAAAGATAAAATATGATTAGATCTTCTTTCCTTTTTTTAAAAAAAAAACTTCTTAAAAATGAGGCTTTGTCCAATCAGGGTGGCACTATGGCATGCCCAATGTCATTTCTCAATCATACCAATGGCGTAACCAACTCCTCACGATTTTGACAATAGAGAAAAAAAACAGCTATGCTTTCTCCAGCAATATAGATGTATGAAAGTGATTGATATAGTGCGGCCTCCTTTCTGATGCTTCATGTATTTATACAGACACTTTTCCTTTCAAGGATAGTCCATCCGTCACACAAATATCTTCATGAACTTTAGGAGACACATTAATGCACTTATTGTATTTCAGGGCAGGCAGGAGGTGTGCAGTGATACGATATGGTTCATATGTAATAAGTAGGGGTTTTGATAAAGGAGAATATTTGTAGCTCAGGGCTGAAATGAGGGGTCCTTGGTGCTCTCTGAGCTTGGTTGCTTTCCTTGCAGGCATTTCATTACCTAACTAGGGAACATCATCAAGGCTGCTAATTGAGTAATTTATCAGACACTCCCTTCTATCACCGATGATGTTACCTAGTTTGGGTAGTGAAACATCTGCAAGAAAACAACCAAGCTCAGAGAGCACCAAGGATGCTGCAGTCATCCTTCTCCTCTTCTTCCTCCTCTTCTTCCTCCTCTTCCTCCTTCTCCTCTCCTCCTCCTCCCCCCTGTATATCTCTCCCTTCTAGCACTCATGATGTTATCTAGCATCAAGGACCCCTCAATTAAGTTTTCTAGCAGAGCAGAAAGCATAAGAAATAATACAATTTGTAGGTCACTAGCTTTGTCAATAATTTGTTCCAGGAGAACCTTTAAAAAAACAACTCCATTGCTATTCTGAATTTACAAAGTAAGGTCTTGTTCTCATTGAGATGTGCAGGGGATCAAAAATGGTTAAGAAGGCAATCATGAAGTGTAATTAAACCAACGACTCCTTTGTGTATGTGTTATTGTCACGTAGAAAGAGGCAGAGGTTTGTTTATGGGCAGGGGTGGGATTCTACTAGTTTGCACCTATTTGCTAGAACCAGTTGTTAACATTCTAAGCAGTTTGGAGAACCGGTTGTTAGAAGAAATTACTGGCCTAATCCTGTAAGGAAAGCAGGAAGGAAATATTCTGGTGTTGCTTATAGAAACTGCCTCTCCGTTGACCCTTATTACATTCTTGGCAGGACTAGATTTCCTGTCTCAGGAACATCTCTGGAGTTTTTTTCCCCTCCTTTGCTCGTACTTTGTTTGTGTGGAGTGACCATTCAAAGTTACAATAGCATTGAAAAAAGTGACTTATGACCATTTTTCACACTTACGACTGTTGCAGCATCCCCACAATCATGTGAGGCCAAGCGAGGAGATGCATGCCTCGATGTGAGTGATATTGAGTTGGCCATGCCCAGCCAATAATATGACAGCCAAGTCACATCCATCCAGTCACATGACCACCAAGCCATGCCCACCAACTAAGCCGATAGAACAGGTTATTAAAAAAATTGAATCCCACCGCTGGTTATGGGACTATCCATCTTGGCTTTTTTTTTTTACCTCTGTTGTCGGTACTAGAGCAGTATAGCAAAATAACAAAGCTGTACTGCCAGTTGTCAAATTCGCAAATCTTGATTACACGACTTTCGAGATGTGATGGTTGGGATGTGTGAGAACTGATTGTAAGTCATTTTTTCTACAGCAGCACTCCCCAACCATTCCAGCTTGGCAGTGTGAGTGGCCGCATAGCTCCATTTGTGTGAGTGGCACATGCGCACCCTCTGCTTGTGCGAATGGAGCTTCGCATGCCAGCAGATGGTGCTTGCACTTGCGTGTGAAGCTCCACTTGCGCGAGTGAATGGTGCTTGAAGGAGAGTGGTTATGTTCACATGTGGAGCTGCACTCACACGAATGGAGTTATGTGTGCAAGCACAGTGCCTTCCACTCACGCAAATGGAGCTTCATGTGCGTGTGCGTGCCCATTTCTCCCAAGGCCCGGTTTTGAACAGAGTTGTTGTAACCTCGAAGAGTCTTTAAATGAATGATTGTAAGTCAAGGATTCTAGAATAGTGTAGAGTAGAGTAGAGTAGAGTAGAATAGAATAGACTTCTTTATTGGCCGAGTGTGATTAGACACACAAGGAATTTGTCTTCGGTCCATAAGCTCTCAGTGTACAAAAACGGCTATCAGTGATAAATCATATTTATGATAGTAATCATAAATGCATCATTATAATTCATGAGATAAAATACTTAGTGATAGTCATAGGATAGTAAATAAGCAATCAACATAAATCATACTAGAAAACTAAATAAAACAATATAAATTGTAAAGATACAAGCAACAAGTTATAGCCATAAGTAGAAAAGGAGATAAGTAATAGGAAGGATGAGAAAAAGAATAGTAATACAGTCTTAGTAAATATTTGACACTGTTGTGGGAATTAGTTGTTTAGCAGAGTGACGGCATGGGGTGGATACTGTCCTTATGTCAAGTTGTTCTGGTGTGCAATGTTCTATAATGTCGTTTTGAGGGTACAAGTTGAAACAATTCACATCCAGGATGTATATGTAGTTTCATTAAGTTTCTGGATTGAGAAAACTGGCAAATATCCACAGCTTAATTAACACTCCCTATACTCGCTCACCCATACCAAAAATATAAAACCTCCTGTTGAACTAGTTTCTTCCAGGTTTGCTTAGATCTTGATTTGCTTTCCAAAGGACAAAGGCAAAGAATGTACAACCACCTCAAACGAAGTGATCAAAAGGCAAGGCCCAACATCTAAGCTAGTTAAAGAAAGGAGCAGAAGGGATTCACTAAGGATCTTAGAGAATGCAAGAGCCATTCAGGTATTGATTGGATGTTGAACAGATGCTGCCTCTGACATCCTGGGAAGCCATTCATCTGCTCAGTTCTTCAAAAGGATGCTTAGTTAAATAAGGACTTGGGTTTTCATAAATGGTCAAAAGAGAGCCCCCTTGATCTGGAATGCAGTAAGGACTTCAGGTAATCTGCAGAGAGGAAAAAGAGCAAATCTGCATGTCTATTTACATCTCCTTTTAAGCCTCCTTGCATCTTTCTCTTTGTTGAGAAAGGACTGTAGCACTAAACAGTATTTGTAGATAATGGGGACTAATACCAGCTACTCATGTCAGGTACGTAGATGCTGAGTGACCAGAAGCCATTTTGTTGCTAGTTGTGCCTCCCCAGTGGCAGCCATTTTGTGGCAAGGCGAGTCACCCTAAGGATGACCATTTTATAAGAACACTACTAATAGGCCTCCAAAATCCCAAATGAGCTCCCAAATATTTGTCTAATCTCACTCTTCAGTGATCACAATCAGACTCAGAATAACAGAGTTGGAAGGGACTTTGAGGGTCATCTATTCCACCCCCCTGCTCAAGTAGGAGACTCCTGACAGATAGCTGTCCAGTCTCTTCTTGAAAGCTTCCAGTAATGGAGCTTCCACAATTTCTGAAGGCAACTTCTGTTCCATGGGTTGATTGTTCTCACTGTCAGAAAATTTCTCCTTATTTTTAGATTGAATCTCTCCTTGTTCAGTTTCCATCCATTATCCCTTGTCTGGTGCTTTGGAAAATAGCTTGACCTCTTCCTTTCTGTGGCAGCCCCTCAAATATTAGAATACTGCTATCATGTCTCCCCTGGTCCTTCTCATCACTAAACTAGCTATGTCCAGTTCTTGCAACCGTTCTTCATATGTTTTAGCCTCCAGTTCCCTGATCATCCTGGTTGTTCTTCTCTGTACTCTGTCTAGAGTCAATATCTTTTTATAGTGTGATGACCATGCTGCCTCCTTTGGATTAAGCTTATCAGGTCACTTAATTTAATCAAGGTTGGTTAATCCCAGCTTGCAATGATTCTTCAAAGCCTCCCTAGTAAGCCTTCTTCCCTTGGACCTTTAAGTAAAATTCCTGGGCATTAAAGCCCAAAATGAGGACCGCTTTTCTTCTGCCAGTGTCCTTTGCATGTTAGAATCAGCAGATGCTTTCCTCTTGCAGAAGTTTCATTCTTTTATCACCGCAGAGAGGAGAAGAAAAAAAAATGTGGCTTTGTAAATTTTAGATTACGGCAACCAGGAGTTAATTAGCTTTTTTCTAAACTAATTAGAAAGAATAAAAAGAGAAGTGGAACTGTTTCAAGAGGCCGAAGAAGATAGCTGAATGGAAATTCTTGGTGCTTTTTGTATAACGACCACCAAGTCACCGTGGATTCTTTCTGGAAAAGATGCATTCTTGGAAGTTCGGCATTCGTCGGAGGTTAAAGAATTGTTCACCGTAATCCAGTTTCCAGAAGAGACCATGCCACTGGCTTTTAATTACCCCCTTGATCAGCCACTTTTATATTTTAATTAAGATGCTTCCTGAGGACAATCCTCTTTCATTCTACACATTCCTTTTCCTGGGCTGAACATCGGCTGGTATGAATGGATTGTTTGGAAACATTGAACGAGAGGTAGCATCATAGTCATTCAACTTACTTTTTTTTTTTAACACATTCACTAGTCTTATGTCTGTCTCTTTTGGTCTGGCTAATTATGGCAAGTAACGTAAAAGCTGTGTACCAATGCGCAGCTCCAGCTGTTTGCCATACATAACGCTGTTTCATTAACAGATCTTTGCATTTTTCTCTCACTACCAGGTTAAGGGAGACCGTTTCTATCAGCTGTGCAGTTTTTTTCTCTCCCCCTTCTCCTTCTGGTTTTCAGGCTTTCATTCAGAAAGGTGTGAAAATGATTCTGAAAGCAGAGAAAATCCTAGAAAAGGAACCAGACAAAGCCTTCCATTAGCAAGGGTGAATCTTTGCTTCGGGCCATGGATGGGCACTTAGACCCTGAAGAACTTTGCAGCAACTAACTGTAGATTTTCATGGACCACGTGGCTTTAAAGTGTGGTATGTCAGCTGCTGAAGAAAAGTCAAGCCCCCCCCCCACCCATGACTTGCTGAGAGGGGTCCCCCCATGTAAGGTTTTCTGCTGAGAGCAATTTTGCTTTCCAAATGGAATCCACCTATAGAAAAATTCTGTCCCAATCGATTTCATCTCCGTTGCTAATCTAAACATCATCAACGGCTAGGAAGAAGTGCTAAAATTGCCACTCTTTATTCCAGAACAAGCCTGCAACTTAGTTGAAAGGGACCTTGGAGGTCTTCTACTCCAGAGGTCACCAACCTTTCGGACCTCAGGGACCACCAAACTCATAATTTCAAATCCCACAGACCACTAATATGAATTTTGACTGACGGTGGCTTGCTGATGTTGGTGGGAAAGTCGGTCCCATATTCCAGAGCTGCAGTAGTCACAAGACTGGCCCTTTGGTCATCCCGGAGCAGCTGCTCCTCCACCCAGCTGCACCAGCCTGCCATGGACTGAAGGAGCTGCTCCGGGTTGACCAAAAGGCCAGTCCTGTGACTACGGCAACTCTGGAATATGGGACCGGCTTTCCCACCAACATCAGCAAGTGACCCCGGGGTGGATTTCTCTCCCATGCCATTGGTCTTACCTTGCAGTTCCAGCTCGCCTGACTCTACTCAAGGCGAGGTATGTGCTCAGGCGAAGGATGAGAGCCAGCGGGTGGGCGGGCCATGTGGGCGGTGCAGCCTTATGTTCCCACGCAGCCTGGATTAATTGCTTTGGAGGGGGGACATTTCTTTCTGGACCACCAACATTTTCTCATGGACCACCAGTGGTCCTCAGCACTGGTTGTTCTAATCCAACTCCCTGATCAAACAGGAGTCCCTAAACCTTTTCAGACACGTGGCTATCCAATCTCCTCTTAAAAAGCTCCGGTGTTGGAACAGCCACGACTTCTGGAGTCGAGCTTAATTGTTCTCACTGTCAAGAAATTTCTCCTTAGTTCTTAATCCTTCATGGATTAATTCGTTCTTAGTTCAACTTTTGTCAGACGAGCTGAATAACGTAGGAGCCTGACAGAACTAGGGCAAAAGTTAAATTCTATTCAAGTTAGCTTAAAATGATTAAAAGATCATTCTTAAGAGGATAATTATTTCTCGTCCAAACTAGCCCACAAGGCTGAAGACCCACTTATTCCATCAAGCCGGTCTGGCCTAGAGTTTCTTGCAGGGTTTTAATTGGTTTTAAATGGTCTTAGTTTTTAAATCCTTGTTTGTTTTTATTTCTCAGCCATTCTATTGAATCTTTTTAACTGTTTTTAAATATTGTATTTCTGACTGCATTTTTACCTGGCTGTACACCGCCCCGAGTCCCGCTGGGAGAGGGGGAGGTATAAAAGACTAATAAATAAATAAAAATAAATAAATAAATGAACCACAGAACGCGTCAGGAAAAATATGGGAAAAGGATCGAATAGAAGAAGCATGGCTGACAAGAACCTGCCTGGTAGACATCAACATTTTGTCGCTAATTATAGTCTTCACCAAATATCTCTGGAGATTCTTAGTTCATCCAAGTCATGGCTGTCCGAAAGGTGTTTTTTTTTTTCAAGAGGCAACTGGACTTTCTGATTTTTCTTTGAAGATGTTTCACTTCTTATCCAAGAAGCTTCTTCAGCTCTCAGACAAGAGAAGTGAAACATCTGCAAAGAATTTGGTTTCTTCCCCAAACCCCAAAAACTTTAACCTTAGGCCGTCTACTATTGACCTCACCCCTTTCCTAAGAGGTCTGTAGGGGGTGTGTGCATAAGCGCACCAAAATGTGCCTACCGTCCCTGTCCTATTGTTTCTTTTGTTTTTCTTATTCGTATCCATTTCATGTATTTATAACCATGTTTATACTTATACCTGTTATCTAATAATTGTTTGACAAAATAAATACAGTAAATAAAATAACTAAATAAAAACCAGAAAGCCCAGTTGCCTCTTGAAAAAAGCACTTTTGGGACTTTACCATTTAGTGGTTGATGGCTTCCATCTTCCAGTATTGGGGCACATCTCAGTTTTCTCATTCAGATAGAAGACCTTTTAAATTGCTGACTATGAATAACTCTCCACGACCCTCATTTTGTTATGTCGGGGCCACAGAGAGCTCTGTTATTTATTTTTTTGCACTTTAGATGCTCCATGATTAATTCAAAGAATGAAACCATTAAGAGGACCAAAATCCTGCTGTTTAATGAAAATGTATCCTTCTGAGCTTGCCAATGGTTTTTAGACATTTTGCATTGAAGCGATCTATCTTGCTTAAAGGACAAAAAAAAGAAAAGAAAAGGAATTAGACCCTCTCTTTCCTTCTGGGATCTTGATAGCATTTTGACAAGTAAACAAGTTCATTTGCATCTATCCAGCTAACTAGAGAAGGATTCCATTTTTCTTCTCCACTCCCTAATCCCTTCGAATGCAACCATCCAACTTCATTTGAACAAGATCCACATGTTATATAAACATCCTTTCCTCTGCCACTTTTCACTTTTCCTCTGTCACATCATTTTTGATAAACAAGGATCAGGTCCTTCTTTTTTGTTTCTCTTCCTTGAAGGTATGAGAAGGTTATCGTATCTGGCCAAAATTTTAGATGAGTGGAGAAGAAAAATGGAATCTTTCTTCTCCATTCCCTGATTCCTTTGAATACAGCCATCCAACTTCATTTGAACAAGCGACAGTGAGAATGGACATGAATCTGGGCCTTCCTGGTCTGTCCAATAGCAGGAGAACATTTGTCTTAATTTGAAGAACTCACCTTTCAGTCCTAAGCTGTATTAGGTTTGCCCTAAGATGTGTTATCTTTGCAGTTTCTAAACCACAAGAATACCAATCAAGATTAACTCTAGTGTGCTTGAAATTGGTTGGCTTGCATCTGATCTAGCTAAGTATGTTGTGTGAACATAGTCCATGTGAATAACATTCTTGGGCTGATTTTAGATTTGGGTATTTTAATTTTTATATCAAATTTTAGGGTTTAAGGGAGGGGTTTTAATTGTTTTCAGCCAGGGTCTTTAATTTAAAACTTTAAAAAGTTAAAACTTTTTATATATTTAATGTTTTTAATTGTATGGCTGTGCACCGCTCCGAGTCCTTCGGGAGAGGAGCGGTATATAAATAAATATTATTATTATTCTGTATGTCCTTCTGGAACATAAAGTATGATAGAAAGAATAACAGAGTTATTCTAGTCTATCATAGTCCCCTAATCCTCTTTGTTACTCTTCTCTGCCCTCTTTCTAGAGACTCAACATTTTTTTACAACGTGGCAACCAAAACAGTATGCAATATTCCAAATGTGGTCTTACCAAGGTCTCATAATGTGGTATTAACATGCCAGGTGATCTTCAGTCTATCCCTCTGTTTATGCAGCCTAGAACTGTGTTGGCTTTTTGAATGAAACTGTGCTGTATTTTTGTACGAATGAAACCTGTTTGCGAAGCCTTAGTTCTCATGTCGGTCTGATCCTACTATTTAATAATTAATTAAACATCTATGGAGATTGTCAAGTCATCCAGGCCATGGTTGCCCCAAAAGTGTTTTTCCAAAAGGCAACTAGACTTCTTTTGTTTTTTCTTGAAGACCTTTGGCTTCTCATCCAAGAAGCTCTGAACTGAACCGAAGAAGCTTCTTGGATGAGAAGTGAAACATTTTCAGGGAAAAAACAAAGAAAGTCCAGTTGCCTTTTGAAAAAGCGCCGTTGGGACAATGAGATGAAACAACTGCTTGGAATGATAGACCAAGGCAGATGAAGATAGGTCTGACCTGCCACTCGTTGATCTCCTTGTTTGGAACAATGGCTTCATCATGCATAGGTCACATGCCTTTCTTGGGCACCAACCACTTGCCCTGAGAAGGCCTTTGGAATGATGGACTGCAAGCTTGTTGTACTGTCTACTTGTAGAGGGAGCTCCACAGTCACCCTTGGAGGACCTCATTAGAATAAGGTTAACAGTGTTGCCTTCCTAGTTGGTGGATGATGGAAAGTGAAAAAGAATTGAGATGAGGAAGAGAGATTCCTCTCATCGCAGGTGATGGGTTTTCATTCACAACCTGGAAACATGATTTAAGGCCAGGCTTCTTTAAACCAGCTCAGATGTCAGTTTTCTGCTTTTTTCTTGGCTCCTCCCCCAGTAATTTCTGCCTGGGTCCTTTGGAATTCAAATGCCTGATAAAAATGTTTCTGTGGTTCACATGCATGACCATCCATTCAGGAGTGGTATTCAGCTGGACCAGTTCTGGTGGACCAATAGCAAAAATTTTGACTGGTTCAGAGAACTGTCAAATACCACCTCTGGATGGCCCCACCCACCCACCCATCCCCGCTCTTACTCTCCTCTCTTCTATATTCTGTTTTTATTAGCTCAGCATGGCAGAGTGGATTGCCGCACCTCAGCTGAGCTAAAAAACCGCACATCTCACCATTGTTGATAAAGAGGGCAATTGTTCTGACCCACACCCTTTTCCAACAAATCAAACACAATCCAAAAGGAACAGAAACTGTGTAATGCTTTTACGAAATAATTAGCTGCGATAAGCACAAGCCTTGCCAAACTGTGTGAGACTTGCCAGAAGATAACAGACAAGAAATAATTTGCAATACAAGAATCTTCAAATACAAATTCAGGATACTAGAATGTCCACGAGGCTGGAGTTTCAAAACATCTTTGCGTTCTGCAAAATACATTATTTTCACAGCTGGCTTTTATCTTCTTGAAGGAGGGGCCATTACCTTGCAGCCTTACTCTCGAGTCGCCTGTGCTATTGTAACTTCTCTTTCCTACAAGCAATCCTGTGTGCACACGCACTTGGCACAGGCTCCTCGGGAGCCTCCTCATCGCTGCTGCCAGCCCCCACAATCTCTGAAGGCAGCAGTCCACTCTCTAATGGTCTTGGCCCCTCATCTAAGTCCTTGCTCTCCTCAGCCATCCACACCTGTTGCCGGCTCACCACAACAGCGATCTCTGAACCCTGCACTTTCATGCACATGTGATATGCGTGCCCAAAGCTCTCCGAACCAGTAGGAAAATGTTTTGAAACCCACCACTGCATACACCATCTTAGCAGCAAAGAAAACTTTCCACGTAGAAGCATTTGAATGTTGATCTTAGCTCAATGGTTACCAAAACAAAGGCTTTGCGCAAGGAGCAAGATCATGGGGCTTTTTGTCAGGTCCGTTGGATCTGCCAGTTGCGGCCCTTTCTGGATCTGGACGCACTTCGCACAGTCACTTCTGCCCTCGTCATTTCCCGTTTAGACTACTGCAATGCTCTCTACATGGGGCTCCCCTTGAAGAGCATCCAGAGGCTCCAGCTGGTGCAGAATGTGGCCGCGTGGGTGATTCTGGGGGCTTCTCACAGCTCCCATGTTACACCGCTCCTGCGCGAGCTGCATTGACTTCCAGTGGCCTTCCGGGTGCGATTCAAGGTGTTGGTGGTCATCCTCAAAGCGCTCCATGGCTTGGGACCCGGGTACTTATGGGACCGCCTGCTGCCACCATCGGCCTCCCACCGGCCAGTGCGCTCTCACAGGGTGGGCCTCCTCGGGATGCCGTCAGCTAGGCAATGCCGGCTGGCAGCCCTGAGGGTGCAGGCCTTCTCTGCAGGAGCACCCTCCCTTTGGAACGAGCTACTCTCAGAAATACAGACTATCCCCGACCTGCGAACCTTCCGGCGCGCATTGAAGACCCATCTTTTTCAACGAGCCGGTCTGGCCTAGTATCATTGGAATGGTTTTAATTTTTTGTAACTTTTTACCCTGTTTTATCATCTTATTATAGTTTTAATCTTTCAGCCTTTATTTAATTCATTTTAATCTATTTTTAAATTTTATATTTGTAATTGTATTGTTTTTAGCTGGGCTGTACACTGCCCCGAGTCCCAACTTGGGAGAGGGGGCGGTATATAAACTTAATTAATTAATTAAATAAATAATAAATGGCTAGAGAAGCTAGGGGCTAGAAGCAAGTCACAGGATTGCTGAGAAGTTGGCTTATTTGTATATAAAAATGTTCTTTGGCATTACGCTAACCACGACAAAGTGCTGCCTTGCACCCTCTGCCTTTGAATTCTTAACGTTTCCTAGGTGCCTCTCCCCTCCCTGTTTCCACTGGAATTACATTTCTCAACATCCCTTCAATAAGCACTCAACCTCTTATAGACTGGAACCCTACAGGAAAAAGAAAGGAAGGAAATAAAACATCCTCACTCGCTGAATTTTCTTTCTTTTTTTCCCTTCAGATTTTAAACACAAAGAGAAACATGCCATTATCTTGCTCAGTGCAGATATGAGGGATGATACCGTCAGGGATATTTTGATCAGAAAAGCGGAGGGCGTTTTTGCACGCCTGCATCTTGGAATCAGTGCTGACTGCTGGTGGTTGCCTGGACAGGTCCCTGCAGTTTCCTTGGCGAGATTTCGGAAACCGGTTGCTGTGGTCTGCATCTTAGGATTGAGAGAGAAAGTAACCAGTGTCACTCAGCTGGCTTTCGTGGCTAAGGAACTGGGACAAGAACTCATAGTCTTCCAGTTTCGATCCTGGTGCCTTAACTCCTAGACCAAACCGGTTGTCAGAAGAAATTGAGGGACCTATTTCAGATGGGGGCATTTTACATTCTCCGGACATCATCTGAATATTTGGCTGTCCCTGCCCGGTGTGCGTGAGGTCAAATAGAAATTAGAAATCAAATCCACACTGTGGGGGCAGGAGAAGAAGCTGAGTTGGGTGTAGTTCTGCGCAGTCGTTGTGCACAGCCATAGTGGGTCAGTTGGGGTGGGGGGGACCAGGGTGAAATGACTGAGGCGGGGGCAGTGGTGTGATTCAACTGGTGTAACAACCGGTTCGGTGAGTGTGCGCTTCGCTGCATGCGCATGGTACCTTTGAAAATAGCTAGAAACCTTACCTTTTCCTGCAGCCCCGGTGAGTAAAAACAGCAGGGGGCTATCAGGGAGGGGATGCCATGGTGGGTTTTTCTGGGGTGAAGTCACCAGAGAAAGAGGGCTGCAGCCAATTGTGCCATTGTGTCCCATAAGGTGGCTGTGGCCAATTGTCCCAGGGCTTCCCCTTTCTTGGAGCAGCCTGAGGAGATGATGGGAATGGGCAACCCCATGTGAAGGGACCAGGGCTCAGCCACTCACTGCTGCTTCAGTTGAAGTGCGGCCTTGTGAGTGAGCAGACGGAATGCAGCTGGCAGTTATTGGTTCAAGACTCTTAGTTTCTCATGTGGCCACTTGCAGGGGTGGAATCCGACAGGGTTAACTACCAGTTCGGTTGATTTATAAGGTTTGATGATTTATGATGTGCTTCCCTGCACGCTACCGTGCGCATCTGTAAATCGTCATCAGCACGGCTGTGTGCAGAGAAGCAGCCTTTGAAACAGCCCTCTTTTCCTGCTTTTTAAACTGCAGCTGTGCCTCGCATGGCAACTGAAGTTGAAAAATCAGGAAATAAAGGTCAGTTAAGAGCCCAGGTGGGTGGGTGGGCAAAAACATCAGCTGACACAGAACCGATTCTATATCTGCTGCTCTTCAGAGCTACCGGTTCTACAGAGGTGGACAGAACCAGTAGAAACCCACCCCTGGCCACTTGGGAAAACTAATCGTTCACCCTTGTTCTATTTCCTCATCTCAAAACTCAGATATCTAATATTTGAACCTTCCTGATTTATGGCCCATCCCTAGCAGAACCTGAGATGAACCAACAGGAATCAGCAGATCTGGATATAATGACACAGCACAGCCAGAAACCTTCTTAGATAAAGTCAATCCTTTGGGGGAAAGTTACTTCTCCAAACAATTCTTAGAAGAAAGTCTACACTTGTCAACTGCAAAATAATCTGTCTCTTTGCACATTACAGTCTCTTCTTAAGCCATATTTTCAAGAAAGCTTAACCTTACTTCAATTTCATTAGCATTAAAGCATGTTTATATCTCAGAAATTACACAGGGCCTTTTGTAGGGTTGATAATGAAGGCTCTGGACTGTTTTGCAAACCTAAGGGCAGTTTAAAATATTCCTTGAAATGGTTTGGGGTATTAATAATTTTCATTCAGGTCAATCAAGCTGATCAGTGAAAATGTAATTGCTAAGAGTTATTTAGTCATTTGGATTTCCCTAACCAATTCCTTTTACTTGGGCCATGAACAGTGATGGACAAAATATTAACGATATGCAGATTTTTTTTATTGGTAAATTCAATATGAAAGGCAATGTGAACTAATCTCCAGACGGCATCCCTGAATCAAATTAACTTTCTAAATCAAAGTCAAATCCAATTGGATGCCTCCAAATTAATTTAGACAATTGAGATGTTTTTATGCATGCTCAAAGAGGCTTTTGCTTAATCAATGTGAAAGTACAAATAGAATCACTCTGTCTCAATGACGGTCTCTGAAATGTCTCAATCAAATGAGATCAATTTGGGTGAGTTAATCAATACGTTGAATTGAATTTCTCCCAATTTACACAGGACTACAAAAAAGATGGAGAAGAAAAATAAGATATACCAACGCCGGAGACAGGGAAAGATTGGCGAAGATCTGTTCTGGCATCATCTTGCGTGGGTTGTGGGGGTTTCATCACTGGAAGCTTTCAAGAAGAGACTGGACAGCCATCGGTCAGAAATGGTATAGGGCAGGGCTGTCAAACTCGCGGCCTGCACGCCAGGTGCGTTATGTGCTGGCGAATGGGAAAAAAGTCGTGATAAAAAAGTCACATGATGCCACTGTGATGACACCCCTGGTATAAGATCTCCTGCTTGAGCAGGGTTTGGACCAGATGACCTACATGGTCCCTTCCAAACTCTGTTATTCTGTTCATCTGTGAATGTTGCTGTTATTGATAGTGGAGTTTTGGTTCGCTCTCTCTCTCTCTCCCCCTCTCTCTCTCCCTCTCTCTCTCCCTCTCTCTCCCTCTCTCTTTCTTCCTCTCTCTCTGTCTCCCTCTTTCTCCCTCTCTCTCTCCCTCTCTCTCCCTCTCTCTCTCTCCCTCTCTCTCCTCCTCCCTCCCTCTCCCTCTCCTTCTCCTCTCCCCCTCCCTCTCTCTCTCCCCCTCTCCCTCCCCCTCTCCCTCTCCCCCTCTCTCTCTCCCTCCCTCTCCTTCTCCCTCCCTCTCTCCCAGAGGTGGGCTGCACTTTTGTTGGCAAGGGATTCGCTGGTCGTGAGCTCGCATGCACTGCTTTGGGACTGAAACACAACTTCCAACCGTCAGCTAATCAACTCAGGCAGCTCCAATGAGTATAGTAGGGTGCCTCAGAACTCGCCTGGGTAGGGGATAAATTAGTTATTTAGGAAAAGCATAGCACAAGGGTGAGTGGGCAGGCTCAGCCAGAGATCACAGCAAGGGGTTCACCCAAACCTCACCAGCCACCCAGCAGCCCACCACTTCTCTCTCCCCCCCAACAACTTTGGTCACTGGGTCACTTTGGGCAAATGGGTCACTGAATACTCAGTCATTGGAAGACATATAAATGCCCCACCTCCAAAAGATGTCAGGCTTTGAACTACCGTATCAGCAATGGACAATCCTGAATAGGATTTGCACTTCACATGGAGTCTGCCAGGTGTGAGGATTCCGGCAGTTACTCCAATTAAATCATGAGTCTCAAGCCAAACTTCCAAAACTTCAAAAGGATTTATTGGGCGTTAACATATCCGGCACTGCCTGGGAATAGCCGATTCTGAGACACATCATTCATTGTCACCCTTGACCCTGGTTTCCTCCCCAGCTCCTGAGTGTATCATAATCCATATTCTCCAATGGGACACATCCATAGCTAAGAAATATCAATCATGTTCTCCAGTTAGAACTTTGCGCAGCAGAAACTTCAGTCACCTAGTTACAATCTCTGAAAAACTTTTTATGGAATGCACTTTTGATTTTCAAGCTGCTGCACTGCTCTTTCAAACCCTTTCTCCCCCTCCCTTTCTGTTTGACAACTGTAAAACGGCCATATAAATGTTTTATGAGTTGACCAGGACTCTTTCTGTATAAAGGGGGCACAATATCCTCCCCTTGATGTGACTGTGGGGTCCCACATCAAACTGTAGATCACAACATGACCAGCTGTAAGCTGAGGGCATAAAGTGGGTCCAGTATCTGATTTTTTTAAAATATAAATAAAGCTGCATGTTAGGATATGTGCAGAGTAACCCTTGCATAAAAAGGATATGCACATGGAAACGGTTTATGAGAACAGTTATGAATAAATATACAGCCACACAGAGTTGAACAAGTTGTATTAATATTTACTTGAAGAAATAGCACAGTCCAATAAACAATCCATGTCATACACGTTTTTTATCAGTCCAGAAATACCTAGTTATAAAGTCTTCTTACTGATTTCAAGTCTTTTGCAGCAGACAAATATCAAACCATAATGCAACAGATCTTCAATATCAACAGAATATCAAAATAAACAGGGTTAGTCAGTATCAGTCCGTAGTCAGTCAGTATCAAGAGAGATCATCAGTGAAAAAGAGAAGAATTAAACCATGATCTATAGCTCCCTCTTATGGCAACTTGAAGCATAATTAACCAACCAGAACACAGCATAATACATTACAGTATTTTTCCTTAGCGCTACAAACATATATATTTGTAGTTTATATATTGTCAACCCAACTACGTTATTTACATTTATATAACACTGCGTTTCAATGGTTAGATGGCCTAGACATTGTTATTTGAACATAGATCTTTTTAACATTTATATTTTAATGTTTTGCTAATCTAGATGAAATGTTCATATATAGCATATTGCTAGCCCATGTATGATATTTTACATTAAATAAATAAATATTCATCTTTATTGCCTCATACCCAGTCTTTCCTAAAGCAGCAGTAAAGATGAAAGATTAGCCAAACAATTGACCTACACAATTGCATTTGAAGGAAATATTTTTCTTCTACTTTCACTTACATTTTTTAAAAAAAAATCTTATATATTTTTAATGTCAGGTTTCTGGAAAAGAACACAAATATATACACATCCCTTCTCTGTCTGTTTACAAAAGAAGCCCTTAGCTTTGATCGCTGAAACAAATCTGCATTTTTTAAAATGCAATTTTGATGTGGGAGCTAAAGTGAGTCTAGAATTCCAAATGAGTTTCACCAATCTTCCTTCTAAAGGCCCTGAATATGCTAGACAGAAGATTAAAAATACTCTGGTTTCCATTCTTAAACTGAACTTTATTGATAAAAATTGTTTTTTTTAAATAATATTTTTACCTATAGATTACAATCTATTACCAAAACACAACAGTTAGGTTCCTATACCTTGCTATGTGTTGTCCTTCTTAAACCAACAATCCAGGTGTGCTGTGACTCAGGTGGTTTGAACACTGGGTTGACAATCTGCAAACCTATGTTCAAGACCCAATTACTGCTTTGTGGTAGGGCAAGCTCCCATCATTCCCTCCAGCTCCTGCCAACCTAGCAGTTCGAAAGTTTGCAAACGCGAATAGATAAATAGGTACCACTTTGATGGGGTCATTAATGAGAACATAAAAGGAGCTCCCAATTGGACAACGGTGATGTCATTTCAACCCGAAAGCACCTCGTTGTTTCTGATACAAATACGACGACCAACCAATCCACCCTATGATGGTGGGATCTAATGAACTGGCTTACACAAGGTGTTAGGACAATCGCCAGATTTCTGTGAGATGTTGAACCAACATCTCTGATGCTTCCCCTGGTACCTTGGCCTGGAAGTACAGAAGACACCATGGCAAACAAGTGCGAAGAAAGAAAACTTGATTAAACTGAGATTGTGCTGAACAACAGGCGGTGTATCGCTGGTCGGTTAAGCCTTGCCGTTCTCTTGTCAGTTCCTTCCAATGGATGATGTCTTATTCTGTCAGGAAGCGCAAATGAAAACTTCATTTGCTCTGCCTTTGAGATACCTGCCCCTCCTCTGCGCTCTGATATTTTTAACCCGATGCATTTGGCATGCAAAGCAACGTCTGCTTTGGAAATAGGATGCTGAAAATTTTGGCGGTTGCATTAGAATTTTTTTTCAGGTCCTGAATTTTAATTGTGCAACATCAGCAGAGTTAACCAAATACCGGTGGAAGAATTACCTCTGTTGGATGGAGGAAGAATGAGATGGGGGAGAATCAGTATTCCCCACACCTTGTTTATAATAGGCGAGCATTTTACTTCTTCCATTGTTATTTGCATTGGGCTTCTGGACAGAAGTATAAAATAAGCAATTTTTTTGTCCTAAATCTCAACAATTGAATCTTAAGGATCTATGGAGATTCTAAGTCGTCCAGGTCATGGTTGTCCCAAATATGTTTTCTTTCAAAAGGCAACTGGACTTCCTTTGTTTGTTTTTCTCTTGAAAATGTTGCTTCTCATTCAAGAAACTTCTTCCGTTTTGATTGAATGGTGGAGAATGGGGGGGTGGGGGGAGAAATGCAGACTACAGAATTCAGGTGACTGTGAGAGCACAGATAAACCTTCAAGTGGCCTCAATAACTCTCAGAAAGAATGCAAATGACCAGATGACTGCAAGGAATATAAATCCTTCCATTCTCCACCATTCAAACAGAACCGGAGAAACGTCTTGAATGAGAAGCAAAATGCCTCCTAGGAAAACAAGAAAGTCCAGTTGCTTTTTTTGAAAGAAAATACTTTTGGGAGAATTGAATTCTAACTTAGGATGAACCAAGCAGTTGTTTTATTCCTGGTAGGCTACGCAAAACTGAAATTTGTACTGTGGTTGAGTCTGTTATCCAATTCAGGATATGACTTAGCATTTTGTATCCAAGCCAGAATTTCAAGTTTGGTCTTGGTTCATGAATCAAGGTTTCTCTGGGGCTGCCAAGGCAAAATCCCAGTCTGGTTGTCATGCTAAATAAAGCCATCCTAGTCTGTGTAGCTGATCATTTACGATAGTTCAGATTTATCATCCCAGACATGACATATGTCAGATTTAAAGACCCATGTGTGGCCTTTATATGAGACAGGAAGGATCGCTTAGATCAGCCGAGAAGCATTTAAATTATCAATGCACCTACAAATCCGGATTGCAAAGTGGTTGTTCGAAAATTAAAAGGAAAGAGATGTATAAGAGCAACTATCCCACTATCAGCAAAGTCATATCTTGCAGGCAGGGATGGGTTTCAAATTTTTAACAACCGGTTCTGTAGGCATGGCTTAGGTGGTGTGCATGGCTTGGTGGTCATGTGACTGGGTGGACATGGCTTGGTCATGTTATTGGCTGGGCGTGGCCAATTCAATATCACATCGAGGCACGCATCTCCTTGCCTGGCCTCTCATGACTGTGGGGATGCTGCAACAATTGTAAGTGTTCAGTGCCATTGTAACTTTGAATGGTCACTCCACACAAGCAAAATACCAGCAAAGGAGGGGAAAAAAACTCCAGAGAAGTTGCAGAGACAGGAATTCTAGTCCTGCCAAGAATGTAATAAGGGTTAATGGAGAGGCAGTTTCTGTAAGCAACACCAGAATGTTTCCTTCTTGCCTTCCTTACAGGATTAGGCCAGTAATTTCTTCTAACAACCAGTTCTGGCGAATAGGTGCAAACTGGTAGAATCCCACTCCTGCTTGCAGGGGTTGACGTTAAATTCTATGAGTTATTTGGTGAGCCATTTTCTCATTCAAATAATAACCATCATCCCAGATTCATTCATTCATTCATTCATTCATTCATTCATTCATTCATTCATTCATTCACTCGATCACTCACTCAATCTATACTCCCAGCATATTTCTCATTACACATTTACTGCAGCTCATAAAATAAAACTCACGTGCAATAGAAAAGATTACAATTTTGCCTAATACTAAAATCATTTAACAATTAAATGCCTCAAGAAAGGGAAATTTTCCTGTAGCTGTACATGCTTTGGAAAAGATTTGGAAGAAGCATTTTAACTTTATTTGAGTCAAACGTCTCTTTGTTAAAGCAGCCCACTCTCTCCACAATCCCCCTGGCCCCAGATTCTTTGAAAAAGAAAAGAAAAGAAAAGGAAGAGTTTTAAGTTGGGCTACCAGTTCTTGATTTGCAAATTTGCCAGTTCGGATCTCACCAGGCTCAAAGTTGACTCAGCCTTCCATCCTTCCGAGGTGGGTACAATGAGGACTCAAGATTGTTGGGGGCAAGAGGCTGACTCTGTAAACCACTTAGAGAGGGCTCTAAAGCACTGTGAAGCGGTATGTAAGTCTAAGTGCTATTGCTAGTGCTATTTCAATGCTGAAGTGATCATGAGAGGGCAGCCAAGAGCTAAAAGGATCTTCTGCCTTGGAGATATCTGGGTTTTTGTATCCCTTCTATAATAGCTCTTATGGAATCCTTGGTCTCCCCGAGCTTGTTTCCTTGCAGATGTTTCATTGCCCAACTATGTACAGTAACATGATCAGTGCTAGAAGGGAGTGGGGTTTGTGGAGAGGAGGAGGAAGAAGGGAGGGGATTTGGGATCCTTGGTGCTCTCTGAACTTGGTGGTTTTCCTGCAGATGTTTCATTACCCAACTAGGTAACATGATCAGTGCTAGAAGGGTTTGGGGTTTGCTATCTGTGTATGTTCAAGTGGCTTGCCCTGTTAGTGAGAATGTTCTTGGTGGTTTCTTGATTAGACTATGTTGCTTGACTTGGCAGTTCCTTGATTAATCTTGATGTTACAGGTAGTCCTCAAATTGCGACCCCAATCGAGGCCAGATTTCTGTTGCGAAGCAAGGACAGTGGTCACATGAATTTTGCCGCATTTTTCAACTTTTCTCACCACTGTTCAGTGAATCACTTCCATTGTTAAGTTGCAAACGTGGTTGTTAAGTGAACCCCCATTGGCTTTGCTTCATGGAAGGTCGCAAATGATGATCACATGACCCTGGGACACTGCAACCGTCGTAAATATGAACCTGTTGTCAAGTGTTCAAATTCTGATCGTGTGACCATAGGGACGATGCACAAGTGATAAAGGTGAAAAACGGGTCATAAGACACTTTTAACTCCAAGTGGTCACTAAACGAATGATTGCAAGTCAAGCAAATCTGTAATCTCTCCTTATCCGGGGTATCAATTTCTGGCAAGGAATTGTTTAGTAATCCTTCCTTAAGAAACCAATATGCTAAAATGGCCAACCGTATTCTAGCCAATATCTTGGTGCAGTGGTGGGATTCAAGTTTTATTTATTACCGGTTTCTGTGGGTGTGGCTTGGTAGGTGTGGCTTGGTGGGTATGGCAGGGGAAGGATGGTCAGCTTTGGAAGCCATATTGAGATTCGATGCTCCCACGCTGCCACAATTGAGCCTGGGAAAGTGGGAGGGGGGAATTCATTTGAGTATATCTAGTTAGACAAAATAAAATTCTTTTGCTGGTTCAAGGTCACGTAGTGTTGTGCATAGTGAAAAGGAAGTCTTACTTTGGGACGGATAGTGATTGGACCATGTGATGTGATGATGGGTATGGGGGATGGATTTGTAGTTTTTAACTTTTGCAAGGAAGCCCAAAACTTGCAGATTCGGGATTCCACAGATGTGCCAGTTACTATCCAAATAAAAGGAACCTTTCAGAGATGTCTGACTCAGGGTTATTGGTTGGAATGGAAGGTTGTTGGAACAACGACATTGTTCCGAATCTGAAAGTTTTGGGCTTCCTTGCAAAAGTAAAAACTGCAAATATGACAAGGATACTGTAAAATCTCCATTCCCTCCTCACTCCTAGGAGAAGGTTACTGCAAAATCTCCATTTCCTCCACAGCCCACTAACCTGCTTTCCAGCTCCGTTCTCTTGTGCAGGGCAACCAAAGAAGACCCAGCCAATCAGCTGGGACTCAGAAGGCGGAGAATAGATGGGGACTGGGGCCAGTCAGAGGCGGTATTTGCCGGTTCTCTGAACTACTCAAAATTTCCGCTACCGGTTCTCCAGAACTGGTCAGAACCTGCTGAATACCATCTCTGCCTTGGTGCCTTCTCGGGCTCTCAGATGAGATCATGTTTCATTTGTGTCCTCCGAGCCCAGAAAAACTAGAGCAATTCATAAAGTCAGGGAGCCACGAGTAAACACGATATGTGAGCACAATGCTCCCCAAATCTTCCAGATGATCACTCTGCAGAAAAGGAGTAGGGTGGGATCTTCCATCTGGCCAGCTTTATTTACACACTTGGTATATTTCCGCTTTTCTGTTTCGGCGACACTCTGAGAAACAAAGACACTATAAAAAGGAAAATGACACCTTTTCAAGAAGCGATAATAGTAGCAACAATTCAGGGTCAGAATACGCTCTGCTTAGTCTTTAGCTAAATCACCAATTAGGAATGCTTGATTTAGCAGCTGTGATATACTTGTTAAAAGAGAGAAGAGAAAGGGGGAGAGTTAAGTCCCACCCCCCATTTATAGCTGCAGCTTAATATTGACAATGGGTGGTCTTCTCTCTCTCCCCCTCTCCTTTCTAAAAAAGGGAATTAGACTATTTTGAATCCTAAATGTTTTTTTTAAAAAACACACTGCAGTTTTTTTATTGTATTGCCAAAAAGGCTTTGTAAATTTAATTTTATGAAGCTTCTCCTCTGGTAATACTGTTTTGCTAACTAGGGCATTCAAACCCTTTGCTAGACCAATACTTGAATTCAGCTCTGCTGTCTGGAATCCGCAGTGTATATCAGACATAAATACAATTGAGTGAGTCCAGAAGTATTTTACCAGAACACTCCTCTGTTCGCAACAGAATACCCTACAGCACCAGACTTGTGATTCTAGGCTTACACAACCTTGAACTAAGCTGACTAAGACTGACTTAAGCATAGTACATAAAATCATATATTACAACGTCTTACCAGTTAATGAAAATTTCAGCTTTAACCACAATAACACAAGAGATATAAATAAAACAACAGTGGTTTAATGAAAACCACTCCAAACTCGATTGCAGGAAGTACGATTTCAGCAACAGAGTGGTCAATGTCTGGAACTCACTACCTGATTCTGTTGTCACCTGCTCAAATCCTTTACCCTCAAACTAACCTCTGTTGACCTCACCCCATTCTTAAGAGGTCTGTAAGGGGCGTGCATAAGCGCACAGTCGTGCCTACCATCCCTATCCTATTGTCCCCAATTATTAGTTCCTATTTCTTGCATTTAAACATGTTTATTCTTGTTTCTCTTGTATTGCAAGCTTTTGACAAAAATAAATAAATAAATAAAAATAAAACCTGGATATTATCAACCTGTCCCTTGTCGAAGCACAATGCAAAGATAGAAAAGGTGCCAACTCTGGGTTTGCTTAGAAATGATGACACTGAAAGAAGGCAAATTATTTCTTTATTTCAACTTTTATTAGCTCTACAGAGATTCACAAGGTCCCAGCTTCAGCAATCCAGGATTTCCTGGAGAAATCTTTTGCACGAGGAAACAACTTGTCTTCTATGACAGTGGAGCAAGGAAAGATGTTACTGGCTGCAGAGGCGAGGACTCACAGGGAGGAATTCCCAATGAGCCAAACAGGCAGTGAAGTTCTTGAAAAAAAGAGGGAAAAGGGTATGGAAGGATTAATACGGTGTGTTGCTAAATGGATGGATGGATAGGTGGATGGATGGGTGGATGGATGGAAAGCCATCCATAGAAAATGGTTTTTGCTCAGCCCCTGCCATCCTTTCTTATTTTTCATTGGCCTTCTGTAGATTTTTTTCTGAATATTTTTTGCAAGTCAGCTATGGCAATCATACATTGGGAAGGAAGGACAGAAGGAAAGAAAAGAGAGAGGAAGGAAGATGGGAGGGAGGGAAGGAAGGAAAAGATGAAAATGGGAAGAAAGAAAAGGAGGGGGAGGGAGCGATGGGGAAGGAGGGAAGGAAAAAATGGAGAGGAGAGGGGAGAAAGGAAGGAAAGGAAGGAAAGAAAAGGAAGGAAGGAAAAGAAAGGAAAGAGGGTAAAAAGGAAGGAAGAGAAAGGGAGAGTGGAGAGGGGAGGAAAGAAGGAAGGAAAAGAAGAAAGGCAAGAAAGGAAGGAAGAGGGGGAGAGGGGAGGAAGGAAGGAAAAGAAAGGGAAGAGAAGAAAGGAAGGAAGAGGGGGAGAGGAGGAAGGAAGGAAAAGAAAGGGAAGGGAAGAAGGAGAAGGAAGGGAGGGAGAGTGGAAATAAGGAAGGAAAAAAAGGAAAGTATTTTAAAAGAATGAAATAGTTTGTTGGAAGCTTTGCAACCATAGATTAGAACATTGTCTTGCAAAGTTAAATTCCACATTCTCCTCACCTTTCCCGTGTCATAATAGGCTTCTGCTACCTTGAAGGAGGCATATGTACATAAGTACATATCTGTTTGTATGTCTTTTTTTTTTTTACAAACTGGAAAAAGGTTACCGAATGCAAACCTTTCTTCCTCAAATCAATATTTGATCATTTTCCTCCAGCTCTACTCAGCTAGAGTAAACATTGCTCCCTTCCCTCTCTCTCTATTTTTCTGTCTCTCTGACAGGAAACTGGTTAAAGAAGAGAGGGAACATGGCTAACAAAACATGTGGTCTATAAAATCTGCTTTTATTGTCTCAAGCTGTAAGGCGCACACTTAATTAAACTGTCGCTATTCCAAGAACTCACGTCATGTTAATCCAGTTATATGTTTTCTGTCTTATTAAAATACATTTTTACTCTCTGATGCAACTGTCTTCTAACAGGATTCCCACCCACCCCTCCACACACACTGGAAGACCTTTTCTCCTGTGAAAAACAAAAAAACCCTTTGTAATTCACTTTACGCCGTATATTGCCAAGGCAAGCTTTCTGCAATTTGGGAGAATAGCTGGGCAGCCAATCACATGATAGCCTAAGGGGTGTTTCTCAGCAACTTTAACACATGTGGACTTCAACTCCCAGAAGCATAGCTGGCCTGGGGAATTCTGGGAGTCGAAGTCCATACGTGTTAAAAGTTCCCACAGTTGGAAAATCCTGGCTTAGGCATTTGCAGAAGGGCCAGTGGAAGTGGGAAGAGTCAGGAAACGGACTTTATTTATTTATTTATTTGTTCGTTTGTTTGCAAGATTTATATACCGCCCCTTCTCCCTGCAGGACTCGGGGCGGTGTACAGCCATTAAAAAAAAAATACAATAACAACACAATAATTAAAAACAATTAAAAAGATTAAATATCGTGGCTGAATAATAAAAACGAGACAAGGGTTTAAAAATAAGGACTAAAACCAATTAAAACCAAATTTAAAACCCTATAAAATAGCTGACTTTGTGAAGTCAGGATGGAAACCTCACCCCTTACACACCTATAGGCAGGGGTGGGATTCTACCGGTTGAGACCGGTTTGTGTGAACCGGAGGTTAAATTTGCATCTGGTTCGCCGAACCCCTATTTGAATCGACTGTCTGGCCCCGACCACCCTGCCCCTCCCCTCCCAGGAGTCTCCCCATGGTCCATTTTGGATGCAGGCCAGTGCAGGGTCTGTGCAGAGGCTCCGGGAGGGGAAAAACGGGCCTTACGGAAGTACCGGAAGTCCGGAAACGGGCCTGTTTCTGGCTTCCAAAGGGCCTCCAGAGCCCAGGGGGAGGCCATTTTCACTCTCCCAGAGGCCCGAGGGAAGCCTCCAGAGCCTTGGGAAGGTGAAAAATGGCCATCCCGGAAGTTCTGATAGGCCACATTGACCATGGCCACGCCCACCCAGCAACTGGAAACTGATTTTTTTTAATCCCACCCCTGCCTGTGGGTGATACAACATCAAAACATAGAATAAGAGAGCTAGAAGGGGACCTTCTATACCATTTCAGACCAATGATTGTCCAGTCTCTTTTTGAAAGCACTTCAAAATGGAGCCCCCACAACTTCTGATATTGTGATATTGCCATGCAAATTCCAAAGGATGGAGTTTTCCTTGTGACCTCCTAGTACGCCTCTCATCATTTTGGTCAAACCATGGATGTCTGCTTGGTAGAGCTCGGGAGGAGAAGTCATCTGCATTTTGTTTTAGAAAGTCTCGTCCAATTCAAAAAGAAGTTATGCTTTTGAAGGTTGTTTATTTTTAATCAGCGGAGGAAGCAGAGGTGGCATTCAGCTGGTTCTGACCAGTTCTGGAGAACCGGTAGCAGACATTTTGAGTAGTTTGGAGAACCGGCAAATCCCACCTCTGACTGGCCCCGCCAACCAGTGGTAGGATTCAAATTTTTTTACTACCGGTTCTGTGGGCATGGCTTGGTGGGCATGGCAGGGAAAGGATACTGTAAAATCTCCAGTCAGAGGTGGATTTGCAGGTTCTCCGAACTACTCAAAATTTTTGCTACCGGTTCTCCAGAACTGGTCAGAACCTGCTGAATACCACCTCTGCCGCCAACCCCATCTCTTCTCTGCCTTCCGAGCCCCAGCTGATCAGCTGGGTCTCCTTTTGTTGCCCTGCCCAGGAAAACAGAGCTGGAAAGGATTGTCATTGATCCTCATACAACGAAATTAAGTACCATCTTCCGTGTACATTATGACTATAAACAAAAACACACATCCTTCACATTTTATACATTGAAAGCAGGTTAGTGGGGTAGGGAGGGAATGGAGATTTTGCAGTATCCTTTCCCTGCCACGCCCGCCAAGCCACACCCACAGAAAGGGTAATAAATTTTTGGGAATCCCATCACTGGGAGAAAGGAATTGTATTGAAATTCCCATGGAGGAACTACAGATAGTTCTTGACTGAACCAACACAATTGAGCCCAAAATGTCTGTTGGTAAATGTGATGTTTGTTAAGTGAATTTTGCCCCATTTTATGACCTTTCTTGCCTCCGATGCTAAGTGAATCACTCCAGTTGGTCAGTTCGTAACTTGGGGGATAAATGAATCTTCTTCCCCATGGATTTGGCTTGTCAGAAGGTCACAAAAGGGGATCACGTGACCCTGGGACATTGCAACCGTCATAACTATGAGTCAATTGCCGAACACCTGAATTTTATTTAAATTTTAACGTATATAAATATTTAGTAAACAGTGTATTGTCTGGGTCTTTTTACATATACAAGCGGCTGAATTTTGATCATATTATCATGGAGATGCTGCAAAGATTATAACTGAAAAACGGTCATAACCAGAGGTGGTATTCATCTGGTTCTGACCAGTTCTGGAGAACCGGTAGTGGAAATTTTGAGTAGTTTGGAGAACCAGCAAATCCCACCTCTGACTGGCTCCGCCCCCATCTATGCTCTGCCTCCCATTGGCTCCCAGCTGATTGGCTGGGTCTTCTTTTGTTGCCCTGCACAGGAGAACGGAGCTGGAAAGCAGGTTAATGGGGAGGGGAGGGAATGGGGATTTTGCAGTATCCTTTCCCTGCCATGCCCACCAAGCCACACCCACCAAGCCACACCCACCAAGCCACGCCCACCAAGCCATGCCCACGGAACTGGTAGTAAAAAAAATTTGAATCCCACCACTGTTATATTTGCTTCCTTGAGCTTCATGATTTGACTGTGTAGGTCACAGTCCTTTCCTTCCTTCCTTTCTTTTCTTTGTATTTTCTTTCTTTTCCTTCCTTCCGGTGACTCAGTCTTCCATCCTTCTGAGGTGGGTAAAATGAGGACCCAGATTATTGGAGGGCAAAATGCTTACTGTAAACCGCTTAGAGAAACACTGTGTCTAAGTCGAAGTCCTTCCTTCCTTCCTTCCTTCCTTCCTTCCTTCCTTCCTTCCTTCCTTCCTTCCTTCCTTCCTTCCTTCCTTCCTTCCTTCCTTCCTTCCTTCCTGGTTAGTGGTGTGGGGAAGGAAGAGGATTTTGCAGTAATCTTCTCCCAGGACTGGGGTGGGAATGGAGATTTTACAGTATCCTTCCCCTGCCATGCCCACCAAGCCACACCCACCAAGCCATGCCCACAGAACACCACACCCACCAGGTCACGCCCACAGCTGATCGGCTGGGTCTTCTTTGGTTGCCCTGCACAGGAGAACGGAGCTGGAAAGCAGGTTAGTGGGATGGGGTAGGAATGGAGATTTTGCAGTAATCTTCTCCCAGGAGTAGGGCGGGATTGGAGACTTTGCAATATCCTTCACCTGCCACGCCCACCAAGCCACACCCACCAAGCCACGCCCACAGAACTAGTAGTAAAAAAATTTCAATCCCACCACTGGTCTTAAGTCACTTTTTTCAGTGCTGGTCACTAAAGGAACTCTTGTGAGGGCCACTTGTATGCCATTCCTGCGTTTATTTAGCTACGAGGCAGCACTAAGGAAGTCAGACAACCAGCCTCCCTTTTCGTTATGCAGGCATTCATCTAATGTTCTGCAATCCCCAAACCCCAAAATCTTCAACATTAGACTGTCTACTATTGACCTCACCCCTTTCCTATGAGGTCTGTAGGGGGCGTGCATAAGCGCACCAACGTGCCTACCGTCCCTGTCCTATTGTTTCTTTTATATTTTATTTTTCTTATATGTATCCATGTATTCATAACTATGTTATACTTATACCTATTATCTTGTAAGCAATTGACAAATAAAAATAAATAAAATAAATAAATATAATCTTCACGTTTGTTTGATTCACTTCCAGCAGAAGCCTCAGGAGGGCAGTCTTCTCACTGGACATCAACCACCACCTGATCAAAACAGCCAAGGAGGAATTGAAAGGATGGCCCAAGAGGGCATCAGAAAACAGTAACAGTCATCCTGCCACCTCCTCGCATCTCCCATCCTCTAGTCAGCTTGACAACACTTCCAAGAGATATTTTAAGAAGTGCTGAGGAGAAGCTAGCAAAAAAACATAGTTTGCAAAAAGCTTGAAGAAAGGACAAAGCAGATTTTACCAGGATTAGATATGAAAAATATTTTTGGGAGGGTGGGGAGGGAATGGTATCTTAGACCCCCTGATAAGTTTAGTCATCAAATAACATATGAAGCTAAACAAGAAGATTGCGCATTAAATTTCTCAATATAAAATCACGGCTTCTTAGGTAGCTTAAAAGTGATTATTGTCTGTTCGTATTCTTCTGATAGTTGGACTTTAGCTGAATTCCCATGCTGTGCTAAGCAAAACATGGATGGTTTGATGTTGGCTTAGTATGTTCTATGATTCCAGCCACCATGTTTTTGCAAAACATGCTTTGGGGCTCCTAATTCCCAAATGAGTGTCATTATTGACGTTTGGGGGCGGCTAGTTGGCTTACTGAAGGAGGATTGCTTTCTCAAATGATTGGTATTTATTTATTAAATTTCTATGCCATTCATCTCACTGATACGACGACTCTGGAGACGCTGATCATTACATGGGACTGGAGGCTAAAACATATGAAGAACGGTTGCAAAAATTGGGTATGTCTAATGAAAAGAAGGACGAGGGAGTGACATGATAGCAGCATTCCAATCTTTGAGGACCAGCCACAAAGAAGTGGGGCTCAACCTATTTTCCAAAGCACCTGAAGGCAAAATCAGAAGCAATGGATAGAAACTAATCAAGGAGAGAAGCAACCTAGGACATACTGTAATGTATAATAATCTCCAACTCCAGGTAAGGTCATACAAGAAGCAGCAGTTTTCTGGAGAATGTGTTCCTTTTCTGTGTCCTCTTATTAGGGCAGCAAAGATCTTCAGAAGCACAGCTGAAGAAGCTTCTTGGATGAGAAGCGAAACGTCTTCAGACGAAAACCAGATTGTCCAGTTGCCTCTTGAAAAAAGCACCATGAGCCAAGGTGGCATAGTGGTTAGAGTGCAGTACTGCAGACCACTTCTGCTGATTGACTGCTGCCTACAATTTGGCAGTTCGAATCTCACCATGCTCAAGGTTGACTCAGCTTTCCGATCCTTCTGAGGTGGGTAAAAGGAGGATCCAGATTGTTGGGAGTACTACGCTGACTGTGTAAACCTCTTAGAGAGGGCTCTAAAGCACCGTGAAGTAGTATATAAGTGCTATTGCTCTTCTTTTTTCCCTTCCCCTTCCCTCCTTCCCTCCCTTTCTTCCTTCCATCCATGGTGGCACAGTGGTTAGGATGCAGCATTGCAGTCTGACTCTGCTGACAGTCAGGAGTTCAACCCTGACTGGCTCAAGGTTGACTCAGCCTTCTGTCCTGCCGAGGTGGGTAAAATGAGGACCCAGATTGTTGGGGGCAAGAAGCTGACTCTGTAAATTCGCTTAGAGAGAGGGCTGTAAATCACTGTGAAGTGGTACATAAGTCTGTGCTATTGCTATTTGGGACAACTACAACCTGGATAACAGAATCTCCATAGACCTTCAGAAGCACAATTTCCCTTCAGGCACATCTTCAAAGGGCTTCCACAAAGCAAAAGGTAGTCTTACTTTTCATCAGGAGAGAGACTTTCCTGCTTTGCTTACCGACCACAGTTTCTCTGCAAGGCCACGGAAGCAGACCAGCCCTGCAGAGGAATACACCAAAGTAGGACAAGGAAGACAATCTGCATTCCACACAACCCATAATATCCAGAGAGAGACAGAGACAGACAGGTAGGCAGGCAGGTATCCAGAGTCAGCATATACATAAATTTGTCAATAAAATCAAACTTGCAAATTAATATGCATCTACTTTATTGGAGAGCATTGGAAAAACAAACTAGCCAAGAAACAGGGGGTCTGAATCCTGGGCTCATTCAGAAAAATGCAAATTCAGCGCATCTCTGCAGTATCTCTTCTCGGCTGCCATTCATTCCTTCTGAAGGCAACACTCCCCCTTCCCCAAACCTCTCTGTTTTGAATGCTGCTATTTTCAAGTGAGAGATCATCCTTCCCCCTTCCTGTTTTCTGCATTATTGCTGCCAAACAACCTTCTCTCACCTCTGCAGAAGACTGTTTTTAGCCAGCCTGGAGAAGCTCCTCTTTGATCAGTAAACAAGCACATTGGGCATGGTCTTTGATGAACTTTGGCAATTTAAACACTTCCAGTTAATTACCTCTCCTCTTATAGGTGTCTGCGAGAAGATCTGTTCCCCGCTTCTCCCAAATCAAGGCGATGTGACTCTAGGCCTCTTGATCCAATTGCTGTCATTTAAACCCAAGTCTTCCCAAACATGCCTATAAAATATCACTGGGGGCTTCCACGGACATGAGGAACCTCTGCCGTCCACCAAACCTTCTAATTTACCAGAAAAAGAGAGCAGAAAGCATGGAAGAAGCAGAATCTGTTTGCAAGCGTCAGAATCAATCAATATCAGGGGGGATGTGAAAGCTGCTTCCATTTTTAATTTATGGGCTGCACATGTTCGTTCCCTCTCTCTTATTTGGCCCCTTTTTCTCAATGCTCGCCATGCTGCTCTCTGCTGTGATTTAGCAGCTGCAAAGATGGGATGGATCGATACTGCCCAAATAAGTCAGCCTTGACAAAGTCTTGCTTTCAGTCCAACCAGAAGACTAGGCCAACTTAGTTAGGCTGAAAAATATCTACAGGTAATGGCAATGGCATGAAGACTTATGCACCACTTTACAGGGCTTTTACAGCCCTTTCCAGTGATGGGATTCAGCTGATTTGCACCAGTCTGGGAGAACCGGTTGTTAACTTTCTCAGCAGTTTGGTGAACTGATTGTTGGAAGAAATCATTAGGGCAGAGAACCGGTTGTTAAATTATTTGAACCCCACCACTGGCCCTTTTGAAATGGTTTACAGAGTCAGTCTATTGCCCCCAAAAATCTGGGCCCTCATTTTACCCACCTTGGAAGGATGGAAGGCTGAGTCAACCTTGAGCTGGTTCAGGATTAAACTGTTGGCTGTGGGCAGAGTCAGCCAGCAATAGCGCATTCTAAGCATTGTACCACCATGGATGGATGGATGGAAGGAAGGAAGGAAGGAATAGCCCTTAGACTTATATACCACTTCACAGTGCTTTACAGCCCTCTCTAAGCGGTTTACAGAGTCAACCTCTTGTCACCAACAATCCGGGTCCTCATTTTACCCACTTCGGAAGGATGGAAGGCTGAGTCAACCTTGAGCCTGGTGAGATTTGAACTGCCAAATTGCAGTCAGCCGGCAGTCAGCAGAAGTACTTTTCAATACTGCATTTCTTGACTTACAACCACCACTGATCCCAACATTTCTGCCGTTAAGTAAAACCTTGGTTAAGTGAGTTTTGCCCTAGTTTTACAACCTTCCTCACTATAGTTGTTAAGTGAACCATTGCAGTTGATAAGTTACTAACTTGGTTGTTAAGTGAATCTGGCTTCCCCATTGGCTTTACTTATCAAAAGGTTGCCAAAAAATGTGATCATGTGACCTTGGGACACAGCAACAGTCATGTTGGTTGCCAAGCATCTGAATTTGGATCACGTAACCCTGGGGGTGCTGGAAAGGTCATAATTGTGAAAAACGGTCATAAGTCACCTTTTTTCAATGCCATTGAAAACAACATTCCCTCAAACAGTCACTAAAGAAACTGTTGTAAGTTGAGGACTACCTGTAACATATTTGGAATCATGAATGAAGGTGAATATATGTATCCCAAGATAATGTTGCAGGTCTAATCTGGGTCGGTCAATGGACCAGAGATTTAGTCTTCTGAACTTCCGATTTGTGCTGGAGCCCCTCTTCAAGGAACTTCTGTCCTGCACAATGTATGGTCTCATCCCCCACTGAAAAAATTGTGTGCAACCTACCAAACACTCTACAATTTACCAAATTTACAACTGACCAACGCTGGAGGTGCCTGCCAGATTGATGGCAGACTCCACCTCCCTCAACCCATTACTCTCTGCTCTCCATCCATCCAGCTTTTTAGTTATCACACTAATGTATTTATATTACACCTTTGTCGTGGTTTCCTTTATTGTTCTATTATTTTACTCCTGTTGACGCAAAATGAAATCCAATGTAGAGAAAAGTAAAGTCCTACACTTAGGCAAGAAAAACCAAAAGTACACATATAGACTGGGTGAAACCAGGCTCAATAGCAGTAACTGGGAGAGGGATCTTGGAGTCTTAGTGGACAACCAGCTAAATATGAGCCAGCAGTGTGCAGCAGCAGCCAAAAAAGCCAATGCAATCCTAAATTGCATTAACAAAGGGATACAATCAAGATCAAGTGATGTACTAATACCACTCTATAAAGCCTTAGTAAGACCACACCTAGAGTACTGCATCCACTTTTGGTCACCATACTATAAAAAAGATGTTGAGACTCTAGAAAAAGTGCAGAGAAGAGCAACCAGGATGATTAGGGGACTGGAGACTAAAACATATGAAGAACGGTTGCAGGAACTGGGCATGGCTAGGGAAGAGAAGGACCAGGGGAGACAGGACAGCACCCTTCCAATATCAGTAACAGAAGCCTGGATCAGCAGCTCTCTCTGCATGTAGGCCGTATGCAGCCTTAACCCTATTTGAGATGGGACAACTTTCATTTTAAAAAACAATAACCCTTTGTTTATTGGGCTATTAAAAACCAGCTGTACAAAGGTGCATTAAAATTGCCATGAAAATGAATATCTGCCTATTTTGCTTAGTCCCCCCATACCATGTCATGCCATGCCATGCCATGCCATACCATACCATACCATACCATACCATACCATACCATACCATACCATACCATACCATACCATACCATACCATACCATACCTTAGGGGATTGGAGGCTAAAACATACAATGGACGGTTGCAGGAACTGGACATGGCTAGTCTAGTGAAGAGAAAGACCAAGGGAGACAGGATAGCAGTCTTCCAATATTTGAGCAGCTGCCACAGAGAGGAAGGGGTCAAGCTATTTTCTAAAGCACCCGAAGACCAGTCAAGGAACAATGGATGGAAACTTGAACAAGGAGAGATTCAACTTGGAAATAAGGAAAAACTTTCTGACAGTGAGAACAATCAACCAATGGAACAGAAATTGCCCTCGGAAGTTGTGGGAGCATCATCACTTGAGACTTTCAAGAAGAGATTAGACTGCTATTTGTCCGAAATGGTGTAGGGTCTCCTGCTTGGGTAGGGGGTTGGACTAGATGACCTACAAGGTCTCTTCCAACTCTGATTATCTGTTATTTGTTATGTGTTTTTTTTCTTCCATTTTATTATTGTAAGCTGCCTGGAGTAGGCCCACAGTGAGACAGACAGCAAATACATTTAACAAACAAACACTTGTGGGTCCGTTTCATAAGGGGTTGTGTAAGGATTTGCCAAAGACCCCGGTATATGAATCTTATTCGGAGCACTGAGGCAGCTGTAATGAGTGAGTTGGCTGCAGCACAAGGCCAGCTGGTGTCAGCTGTCGAAACCCAGCAATACGTATCCATCACTCAGCGTGGGAGAGCTGTGGTGTATCCAACACAGCACATGCGCTGTGTGTTTGGGAAAAAAAAAAACCTATGAAAAAAAAAAGATGATGAGGTTACCATAGTTTTATTAACGTGATATTTGTAATCATTATGAATTGATTAGACAGCGTCACCAACAGAAGGAAAGGATTATAATTGAAAGCTGCTTTCATGCATTGCTGTCTTCACGGATTGCTTTGTTTTCTGTTGATGTTATCCATTCTAACGTGTCTGACTCTTGGCTATTTTCTGGTACATCATGGTTAGAATGGATACTTGGCCCCCAAAAATGGACAGTTTTCCTGTTGCCATTCATGTTGGGAAATCAACATGCAGAGGGCTCCCAAACACCTTCCGGTATGCCTGAGACGAAATGGGTTTATTTGTATGTATGTATGTATATTGTTTATTGAATAGCCTGAAGGCCTTTTCAAAGATCATATGGTTAAAAGAAAACCTTACGGTTACAAAAATGACAATTCAAAAAGAGTATATACATATATACGTTAAATTGGCAATATCAGTGGGTTTATTTAAAACTAGCTCGATACCCGTGCTTCGTTACAAAACTATGTGGTTGGACTTAGTTTTTGGGGAGGAAAATAAGGGGGAAAAATTCTGCCTCTGACTACCAGCATCTATCAGTATTCATCTGGCTAGCATCCTGTCAGTATGTGAGAGAGTAGAGGGCTGCTTGGAAAGTGAAACAGTATTTGTTGTGTGAGCAAGAAGGAGACAGCAAGGAGCCTGGGCGTGGCTTAGCTCAACTGTTCTGTGCTAAAGCTGCTTGTGGCTTTGAAACTAAAACTCTTCTCCTCTGCTTGTGTTTTGCATTTGGAAGATATTTCTTTTCAGGTGAGGAGGGGGCGTAGAACTCCTTAGCATCAGAGTCTGTTAATATAGGAAATACTAATGCTCTGATGGCCATTTTGAAAAATCCTTTCTTAGTGAGCACCTAGAAGCCAAGAGGAACATACGTACCAAATTTCAAGTTTGTAGGCTTTACGGTTCTGGAGATTTTGTGATGATGCATGAGTGGTATTTCACTTTTATATATATAGATGTAGCCCCTTCTGTTCATCAAAGTGATTGCTGATGAGTGGATCTCCAGTGTTGGCCATGCCTTCAGACATCTTCCTGTAGGGAAGGCCATTCCAGCAAGCAGACCTCTGTGTGACTATTTTGAAATGTAAGTCTCACCCACTGCTAAGGTCAAGACTTAACCATAGGGGTATTTATATTCAGTCTCATTGTTTATTCATTTATGCTCTTAGCACATATATCTTGTAAACAAAGACAGAATGGCAGGTACCATTGGGAGGGTTGAAGCTCCAATTTCTTTTCACTTGTACATGGTATGTGCAAGACATACCATGGTACCTCGGTACTCAATGTTAATTGGTTCTGGGAGGCAGGATGAGTACCAAAAAGGATGAGTACCCAATAAATGTTTCCAAGAAGGAATAATATAATGAGTCACAAAACAAGTGACACTGACAAATTCTAGCTTGTGCATAGAGTACCAAACATAGGATGAATACTAAGACAAAATTTGCACATCAAAATGTGTTGAGTACCAAATTCATTGAGTTTCAAAGCAGTTGAGGAAGGTGCCACTGTATTACAAAGTTATAATGCCAACATTTTGACATGATCAACCCCTTCCTTCCATTTAGACATAATCTGGAATGATTTTCACAGATTTAAGCAACGTTTAACTTTTCTCAAACCTTTGACAGTTGATTACACCCCACAGAAGATTTCTTACCTACTCACCTTAGGCTTCCTTACCTACTTTACTGAAAGAGAAAAGGTGTTGTAAAGTCACATAAATCTTGACAACTCAACACTTCCCATTTTAGGACCCCATTTATCTCCGAGTTCACTAGGGCAGAGCTGTCTTCATTCTCTTGGTAACTACACTTGGATGAGCAGGAGTTATAGCTGACCATTACCAGCTAAAGGAAGAATCTCCAGATATTTTAAACTTGCGGTGATTTAAGAGTGATGTAAGATTTCAGAGAAATCTTTACAACCTTTCTGAAAGCAAGAAAAAATCCCATGTTTGAATACCAGAGTAATGGAATAATAGAACTGGAAGGGATCTTGGAGGTCTTCTAGTCCAACCCCTTGCTGAAGCAGAAAATCCTACACCATTTTAGACAAGTGGTTGTCCAATCTCTTCTTAAAAATTTCCAGGAACACCCACAACATCTGGAGGCCAGCTGTTCCACTGGTTAATTGTTCTCAAAGCCAGAACATTGCTCCTTAGTTCTAGATTGCTTCTCTTCTTGTTTAATTTCCATCCATTGTTTTTTTGTCTTGCCTTCTGATGTTTTGGAAAAGAAGGGCTCTGCAAATCATAGAAAGAAATGCCAAGGAGTAAAATGTTAAAGTTGCTAGATCAGGAAATTATCAACTGATCTAGTCTGGAAATTTCCCAGTGTAAACACTCACTTAAATTAGTCATAGCAAGTTCTACATATATTCCACATAGTAAGGGAAAAGCTATCTTGGTGGAAATCCCAGCTAATTTTAAACTTGGTTCTTGCAGCCTACTCCTGAGGAGCAGCTATCCAGAGAATATGTGGGCAACCCCAGGATCTCTCCTTTCCCTGGGGAGATTTTGCCAGCCAGGACCCACCCTCTAGTTACCAATTTTACTCATAACGTTGTCCCCACTTCTTCAGGGACATCTAGCTCACCATGTCTTCACTGGAAGTTCCAGTTTGCACCCTGAGCCGTAGAAGACTCAGTTCAATATCAGAACGTCCCAAGGCCAGCTGTCAGCTTCAGAAAGGGATAAAGAAATAAAACAGGCATTGCGGCCTCTCACAAACAAGAGCTGCTGTGACAGCACGGAGGCCCTTTGTTGCATTAGACAATTGAACTATACTTATAGTAGTTGTTTATAATAGCACCCTAGAGGTTCGTCAGGGAGAACTAAACTGGTTTTCATCTCTGGTGAGTGTTGCGGTTTTATTTTTGTCTCTGCTGAGTCTCTTTCTCTCTCTTTCTCTCTGGAAGAGGAAAAGTATTATAGAAGTAAAGAAAAACCGAAAGGACAATTGATTTTCTTTTGTTCAGCATTCTGCAAAGAGGAGTTGCGGCCCTATTAGGCAAATGGAATCCTTTCCAATATCAGTAACAGAAGCCTCAATCAGCAGCTCTCTCTGCATGTGGGCGGCATGCAGCCTTTTAAACCCTATTTGAGATGGGGCAACTTTCACTTTAAAAAACAACAACCCTCTGTTTATTTGGCTATTAAAAATCAGATGTACAAAGGTGCATTCAAATCACCATGAAGATGAATATCTGTCTACTTTTCTTAGCCCCCCGCCATATCATATCAAACTATACCATATATTAGGGGACTGGAGGCTAAAACATACGATGAACAGTTGCAGGAACTTGGTATGGCTAGTCTAGTGAAGAGAAGGACCAAGGGAGACAGGATAGCAGTTTTCCAATATTTGAGGGGCTGCCACAGGGAGGAAGGGATCAAGCTATTTTCTAAAGCCAGATAAGGCCAGATAAGGAACAATGGATGGAAACTGATCAAGGAGAGATTCAACCTGGAAATAAGGAGAAATTTTCTGACAGTGAGAGAACAATCAACTGATGGAACAGAAGTTGCCTTCAGAAGTTGTGGGAGCATCATCACTGGAAGCTTTCAAGAAGAGACTGGACTGCCTTCTGTCAGAAATGGTGTAGGGTCTCCTGCTTGGACGGGGTTGGACTAGATGCCCTACAAGGTCCCTTCCAACTCTGTTAATCTGTATCTGTACCTCTTGGAACAGTCTGAAAACCTCAATTATAATGATACCAGTGCATCACCACCACATAGCAGTTCCTGCAAACTGGAAGAACATAAAATAAAAGGTTGCATTTTCTCCCACCAACAGGCAAACAGCCTGCTCTAAGGTATCTTCTCTCCAGTATGCGATGATAACTGAAGTCCCGAATTCTTAGCCAGTCAACAGCCATGGTGGTTGGGGATTCTGAGAATCACAGGACAAGAAGCAACGGATGGAAGCTAGTCAAGGAGAGATCCAACCTAGGATTAAGGAGAAATTTCCGGACAGAACAATTAATGAGTGGAATGGCTTGCCCCTTGAAGTTCCATCCCTGGAGGCTTTTAAGAAGAGTACCAATTGTCTGAAATGGTCTAGAGTTTCCTGCCTGAACAGGGGTTGGACTAGAAGATCCCTTCCAACTCTGTTATTCTGTTATTAATTTATTTAAAGCATACATGTTCTGCACTGCAACCAGGAAAAGTAGAATATAGGACTAATGGGATTTGACAGCCTTTCCTCAATTGGTTGGAATGACAGTTGTGAGGTGTAGCATGCACTATTTCAAAGGAAAATTTGAGGGTGGTCCTCATGTAGTAAATCTCTTTCTGTCTTTTGACTTAAAATGCAAGTCATAACTTTTAGGAATTGTTGGACTCCAACGGCCAGAAGCTCCAGCAATCCTGGTCAATCATTTCAAATCTGTTGGTTCACCCGTAGTTGCACATCTCCAATTATATTTCAATTTTATTCTAATCCCTGGTTAGAATGGAGTTTTATTGATAAACACTGTTTCTATGGAAGTGCATTTCTGTACTCTTTAAATCTCTCCCTCCCCTTTCTCTCTCTCTCTTTCTCTCTGACAGAATATGCCATAAAAATTGGCTTATGTGTATGAAAGAAATCTATTTTTTTTAGCCGTTTTTGAGCTGATGCTTGTTTGTGGGCTATCTTCCTCCCCCAGCCCTCCTGATTAAAAAGAAGGTGTCTCATTGTTTGACTGTGTAAGGCCAGTCAATAGGATTTGTAGTCAGGTTTTGCAGGTACCAGAGAGGAAAGAATATGTGATGGGGGGAGGAAGGCAAGGGTCATCATGTGTGCACAATGTCATCATGCAACAAAGCAACCATTATGTTGTTGTTGTCATGCAAACAATGTAATGAATGTGATGACATCATTCTGCGAATGAAGCAACCAATAGGATGATGTTATCATGCAACCAACATGGATGACACCGTAGAGTAGAGTAGAGTAGAATAGAATAGAATGTAGAGGAGAGAATAGAATAGAATAGAATGGAATGTAGAGCAGAGAATAGAATAGAATAGAATGCAGGAATAGAAAGGAATGGAATGGAATGGAAGAGAAGAGAACAGAACAGAATTGAGAGAGGAGAAAATAGAATAGAATATTGGAATAAAGAATAGAATAGAATGCAGGAATAGAATGGAATTGAAGAGAAGAGAAGAGAACAGAACAGAATAGAGAGAGGAGAAAATAGAATAGAATAGAATAGAATAGAATGCAGGAATAGAATAGAATGCAGGAATAGAATGGAATGGAAGAGAAGAGAAGAGAAGAGAAGAGAAGAGAAGAGAAGAGAAGAGAAGAGAAGAGAAGAGAAGAGACAGAGGAGAAAATAGAAAAGAATAGAATAGATAGAACAGAATAGAATAGAATAGAATGAGAGTTGGAAGGGACCTTGGAGGTCTTCAAGTCCAACCCCTTGCTCAGTTAGGAAACTCCATACCCGTGATGGTGAATCTATGGCATGTGTACCAGAAGTGAGGTCGCCCGGAAGAGCCCCACTGCGCATGTGCGTGTGCCCCCCGCTAGCCAGCTGATTGTCAGGCATCTGCCATGCATGCGCAGGGGGAGATGTGCGCATGGGAGACGGGCTTGCATGCACAAAGGCATGCGGTGTGTGACGTGTGTGGTGTGCACATGTGCAGGGTGGCAAGGGAAGTCATGTGTGCATTGAATTGTGGGTGCACGCATGCGCGCCCGGACACACGGACACTTTTGGCATGCAAAGGGTTAGCCATCACTGTCCTATGTCATTTCAGACAAATGACTGTCCAATCTCTTCTTAAAAACTCCCAGTGTTGGAGCATTCACAACTCCTGGAGGCAAGTTGTTCCACTGATTCATTATTCTAACTTTCGGGAAAGTCCTCCTTAGTTCTAGATTTCTTCTCTCCTTGATTAATTTCCACCCAGTGCTTCTCGTCTTGCCTTCAGGTCAGTGGTGGGATTCAATTTTTTTTACTACCGGTTCTGTGGGCGTGGCTTGGTGGGTGTGGCAGGGGAAGGATACTATAAAATCTCCAGTTAGAGGTGGTATTTGCCGGTTCTCCGGACTACTCAAAATTTCTGCTACCGGTTCTCCAGAACTGGTGAGAACCTGCTGAATACCACCTCTGCTTCAAGTGCTTTGGAGAATAGCTTGACTCCCTCTTCTTTGTGGCAACCCAGGGGTGGGATTCAAATTTCTTGACAACTGGTTCTGTGGGCATGACCTAATTTGTGGGTGTGGCTTGCTGACTGGGGGTTGGTGGCTTGGTGGTCATGTGACTGGGTGGGTGTGGCTTGTATGTAAATATTGTAAATATTTATGTAAATATTGACTTTTTTATTTTTAAAAAAAGAGAGCAACTTTTACCCAAAATCAGGCAAAGCAGATTGAGTTGCTTGCAGAATCACAGATTCACTCCCAGATCTACCTTTCTGCAATCTGCTGCCTGAGTCTGCACTGAAAAATAGGAGCTTCAGTCCTAAAGGAAGGTTCAGCTCTGCTCTCAGGCCACTTCTCCCTCACCCTCCAACCCCCTGAATACCACTCCTGACTGGGCCTCAGGGAAGCCTTTTGGGTGAAGGCAAAGCAGCACAACAGTGATTTAGATTAGCTAGAAAGCAAGAAATCCAACAGGAGGGGAGGGGAGAGGCCAGCCAGTGGCGTGATTTGCTGGTTCTCCGAACTGCACAGAATCGTAACAACCAGTTCTATAGAATTGGTCCGAACTGGTAGAATCCCACCCCTGTGGTAACCCCTGAGATACTGGAACACTGCTATCTTCATGCAAACGAAGCAACCAGTCTGATGATGTCACCATACAAACTACGGTAAGCAATTCAGAGGTGACTGAATTGGCATGAGTCACACAATTCATATCGTTTGCAGGACCCAGAGCGATGTCACGATGGCTTTGACTGGATTCAGGCTCATTTCTAGTATTCCTGAAAAGTCAATTCACTGAAAATCCTCGATGCTCTGGTCTTTCTGTAGATTTTTTTGGGGGTGGAGGGGTAGGGTGAGAGTGCATGTTTTTCTTTTTAAAGGAGAAAAAAAAACAAAAAACTCAAAGCAAGTAAATATTGCCGCCAATTATTGAAAATGTTACAGCCAAGCTGTTCAAGACTTGATAGTCTCATTAAAGCATTAACATTCCTTGACATTTTCCAGATACAGGAAGAAGAAACGGGACCAATTTTTGCATTTCAGATGCGCTCTATGGTTGTTTGTTCAATATCTCCCGAATCTCTTTCTGTTTCTGCCACTTAAAGACACTTATAAATTATAGCCTGGCCTTACAAGGCTGTTTTATTCAAAGGAGGGCAGAGGGGGGGGGGGGAGGGGGCTGGAGGGGGGGGAAGACACCAAAGCATTTCCATTCTGTTTTAATGGGTGGCTATTTTTTTCTCTTCCAGCTTTGTAGGGCATGTTTACAACCTGTCCTTCTGCTTAAGAAACGGAGCTTTCCATTCTGAACAATTCCATCCCTTTTAGACGCAAGACTACAAAGGAGACAATACCAGCGTGACTTATGTACATAGCTCCTTCAGGGGGCTGCTCAGGCCCTCTTAGGAAAGCGGATTCTTTCTCCGTGCCTCACTTTACAGATGCGATGATCGCCAGTGCCGGGTTGTCATAATATTTGCTGAAGACGCTCTGCACTTAAAGACAATTAATTGAATCGACACGCAATATAAACTGTAGCCCTTTATATACTGCGTGGAAGAGGTACGTGTTTGCTTTCTGTGGAAAGGAGTAGCAGCTACCTGTCAAACACTAGGCGTATATTTGTAGTTGTGTGAAGAGGAGAAGGAGAAGGAGAAGGAGAAGAAGAGGAGGAGAAGGAGGAGGTGGAAAAAGGAGAAGGAGAAGAGAAGGAGGAAGAAGAGGAGGAGGGAAAGGAGGAGGAGAGGAGGAAAAAGAAGGAGAAGAAGGAGGAAGAGGAGAAGAAGGAGGAAGAGAAAAGAAGGAAGAAGAAGGAGAAGAGGAGGAGGAGGAGGAAGAAGAAGAAGAGGAGGAGGACGAAGAAGGAGGAACATATAAGATTGTCCTCTCCACTCCAAACACTTTTATAACTTATTCAAATCCAACAGTGTTGGCATGACTTGTGTTACAATTTCTGAATTGGCCAGTTGTATGGGACTCAGTACCTTCTACAGTCAGATCCATTGGCTTAGCCTCTGCCACACAGGGATGGAAGCTGTTTCCAGCACTATCCCGCTAATCTCATGGTCTTAGACCACATGTCTGGTGCTGAAAGCCAATTCTAGAGGTGAATAAGACCAAGCCTTGTTGGCCCAGAGGTTCTGGGGTCTGTATTTTGCTATACTTCCTACTGCCACTCCTCAAACTAAGCATCCCGTTTAATAATTACTAATTATTTTGGGGACGTCAGGGGTAAATAATAAACCGTTCCATTGCAAAATGAAAATGGGAGAGAATTATATTTCCCCCCCCAAGGTTATTTCATCTTTTTATTAAGAATGTTGTTTGTTTTCTTTCTCTAACGGAGAGAAAATCTGCATTGCATTTCTAGACCTAAGAAGCATAGTTATATGTTATTTTATTGTTTTATTTTATTTACATGCTGCCCATCTCACTCTTGAGTGACTCTGAGTGGCTTAAACCCATCATAAAAACTAGAATATATACAGTATATGAAATCCGCATTGCATTTGGAGAGCTCAAAAGTACCCTCTCTTTTCTGTCATATTTTATTTTATTAAATTTACATACTGCCCATCTCACTACTGAGTGCCTCTGGGCAGCTTAGAACACTATAAAAACAAGAATATAGAAACATTAACAGAAATTGGGCAAACTATACTGTCTGTGTGTATTCGTGCACAAATGGGACAATATGCTTCAGTTGTCTTTTGCATGGCCCAGGTGACATTTCGGTAATCTAAACTATGTTTCCAAAGTGTGACCCCAACAGTGATGGGATTCAAAAATATTTACTACCAGTTCTGTGGGCGTAGCTTGGTGGGTGTGGCAGGGAAAGGATACTGCAAAATCCCCATTCCCTCTTCACCCCACTAACCTGCTTTCCAGCTCCGTTCTCCTGTGCAGGGCAACCAAAGAAGACCCAGTTGATCAGCTGGGACTCTGGAGGCAGAGAATAGATGGGGGAGGGCCAGTCAGAGGTGGGATTTTCAGATTCTCCGAATGACTCAAAATTTTAACTACTGGTTCCCCAGAACTGGTCAGAACCTGCTGAATAGCACTTCTGGACCAGAGGTGGTATTCAGCAGGTTCTGACCAGTTCTGGAGAACCAGTAGTGGAAATTTTGTGTAGTTCGGAGAACCGGTAGTGGAAATTTTGAGTAGTTTGGAATATCACCTTTGACTGGTCCCGCCCCCATCTATTCTCAGCCTCCCAAGTCCCAGCTGATCGACTGGATCTTCTTTGGTTGCCCTGCACAGGAGAACAGAGCTGGAAAGCAGGTTAGTGGGGTGGGGAGAGAATGGGGATTTTACAGTATCCTTCCCCTGCCACGCCCACCAAGCCACACCACACCCACCAAGCCACGCCCACAGAACCGGTAGTAAAAAATATTGAATCCCACCACTGTTTTGGACCCCAACCTTCTTCCCTTTGTATTATATTAGAACATAGAATTATAGGGTTAGAAGGGACCTCAGAGATCTTCTAGTCCAACCTCCTGCTCAAGGCAGAAGATCTTAAAGCATTCCAATGAAATGGTTGCCCAATTGACTGCAGGAAATTCGACTTCAGCAACAGAGTGGTCAATGTCTGGAATACTCTACCTGACTCTGGTTTCTTCCCCAAACCCCCAAAACTTTAACCTTAAGACTGTCTACTATTGACCTCACCCCTTTCCTAAGAGGTCTGTAGGGGGCGTGCATAAGTGCACCAATGTGCCTACCGTCCCTATCCTATTGTTTTATTTTATTTTTCTTATATGTACCCATTTCATGCATTCATAAGTTTGTATATACTTATACCTATTATCTTGTAAGCGATTGACAAATCAAATAAATAAAAATAAGTAAATTAAAAATAAAAAGAAATGGAGATGACAGAGAACTCATTTCCAAGGTAGCTTAGCTTGTCAGAGCCTTTCCGGATTTAAAAAAAAAAGTTACTTGAGAAAATATATTACAGTTTTAGCTGCGTATACTGTTCCATAAAACATTAATGTCTCAGCGTTTTTGTTTAACAATAGGCAACCTTAGGCCAGTAATTATGCAACAATTAAATCATAGAAAAAGGAACCCCATCCCCTGCTGTTCACCTAGAAACAGGAACATATTAAACTGGGACTACTATAACAAATAAAATAAAAACGGATCTTCCCTTCCCCCACTACAAGTTAACCCTCATTTTTAATGCTCCTGCAGTGCACCATGGGAAACTCATAATTCACCAGCTAATTAGTATCCCTTCTGCCACTTCTACCACCAGGACAGATAAAGAGGAATCCGCTTCATTACAAACTTTTTTCCTGGTCATCTTTCAATGACTTCCTTCTTTGCTGGTTGAAATGCATAAATTGGGGCAAATAGTAGTGGCACTTAGACTTATATACCGCCTCATGGTGCTTTACAGCCCTCTCTAAGCAGTTTACAGAGTCGACACATTGCTCCCAACACAGTGGTGGGATTCAAATATTTTTACTACTGGTTCTGTGGGCGTGGCTTGGTGGGTGTGGTGTGGTTTGCTGGGCATGGAGAAGGGAGAAGGGCGGCATATAAATGTAATTAAAATAAAATAAATAAATAAATGGCAGGAGAAGCATACTGTAAAATCCCCATTCCCTCCCCACCCCATTAACTTGCTTTCCAGTTTCGTTCTCCTGGGCAGGGCAACCAAAGAAGGCCCAGCCAATCAGCTGGGACTCAGGAGGCGGAGAATAGAAGGGGGCGGGGTCAGTGAGAAGTGGATTGGCCAGTTCTCTGAACTACTCAAAAATTCCACTACTGGTTCTCCAGAACTGGTCAGAACCTGCTGAATACCCACCTCTGCCCCAACAGTTTGGCTCCTCATTTTACCAACCTCAAAAGGATGGAAGTTTGAATCAATGGATCGAACTCCAGACTGTGGGCAGAGTTTGCCTGCAATACTGCATTTCGACCATAGTGCCACCACAAGAAAGAAAGAAAATGCTGCAGGACAATGATAGATTTGGCCAAGATTGTTTTGAACAGCGTTCCTCAATCTTGGTCTCACTTGAAGATGGGTGGATTTCAACTTCCAGAATCCCTCAGGCAGCATAGGGTCAAAGACTACCTATCTTCAAGTCACCAAAGTTGAGGAACGTTGATTTTAGAGATATTGGGTTAACCTTTTGTAAAGCAATAACTCCTTTTCCATGGTAAACTAGTCTGATCTTATCCTTACTTCAGATCCCTTGGAGCAAAACTTCAGCCACTGAGGTTGAAAATTATGAGATTTGAGGTCCCACATTTTGCAGAGCACTAGGTTATTAAAGTACAGGAGGGTGCAGTCATTATTAAAGGTATATAGGTTTCTGGTTAACAAAGCTTTCTTACCTCTTTCTTTTCATGTTGGCCAACCCACAAATGGATGTATTTAAGCGGCTATTAAATTAATTGAGTCCCTTCGGGGAGAGGGGGGCGGTATATAAATCGAATAAATAAATAAATAAATAAATTGTTACCTACCAAATTATTTGAATACTTGCTAATGATGCTTCAAGGGCACTGAGGAAAATCATCTCGGCTTTTCTTCCTTCTCTCTTGCTACAAATAGCAACTAACAGTGGAATGTGTATCCCCAATCGATGAACAGGAATTCAGAAGTGTCCATAAAGGGATTTGTATTGATTCCATACTCATTATGCGTCGTGTTTTGATCATGGCATTTTTTTTAATCTTCTGCTCTAAATCTTGTAGCACAATGAATTCTACACAAATTAATCATCCCAATCCAGTTAGCATTGATCGTGATTTGAATCCACAGAATCTTATCCTGGTCTCCCCCCCCCCCTCAGTCTTTAGTGGTAATGAGAGACAGAAAACTAACAAAGGAAGTCATCCTTAAAAATGTGAGCCAATTCTCAACCTTTTTTTTACAGCAAGAGGGCAAGGAAGCCAAATGCGATCCAGCTTACAAGGGCAATCAAAGGATATGATGAATAGGCTTTGTCTTAATTTGGCTTTGAATTGACTACACCGTAGAATCTTGCTGGGTTGGAATTTGCCCTGTGAGACCAATCATTGTCTTGTAATGTGTAATGTCCAGCGCTTGTTAAGTCCGATAGCTGAATGTTCAGTGTCTCCAGTGAGGTTGTTGGATTCCAGTTAATCATGTACCAGTGATGGACCAATTGTATCCCGTGGAGAAAACAGCATTTCAATCTTTTCTACTGCCTTTGTCTGTCTCTTCTTTAAAATATCATTCCTTTTTCTTCCATCTTCTTTGCTTTATTCAATTATTTCCATTCCACCATCCCTGTATTTACCTTGATTTTTCCTCCAGTGCCCTGATCTTTTCGTGAGCTCCAAATAACACATCCTATTTCCTACTGATGCTCTACTCTCTTTCAATCAGGTTGCAAATTGACATAAACCAAATCTCCTGGACTTAACGGGTAGATTGGAATGGAATCTATCCTTCAAGATGTACACATCACTAAATTTTCCAGTGCAATTCTCAGTATAAAAAGTGAGCCAGAATACATTGAAGAATGTGCACTTTCAAATCAGATGCATTTAAGCACATCCATTTTGATATTAGACAATTGGGCATGATGTGTGTCCTAAAAATTAACATAAAGTTAAGTTACTTTATTGATTAGCCCGTGGGCCATATTATCAAAGTGCAGAGTTCCAGACTCAAATTATTACTAAAATCTGATAAAAACAATTTAAAATGGAATTGGATAAAATACAATTCAAAATGAAATTGGAATAAAATATGATTTAAAATGAAATTGGAATAAAATACAGCCTAAAGTATTTCTTGGGCCATGTGAACTTATTAGTCTGATACTTTCCTTTAAAACAATCTATCTAATTTATCCTACTTTCTACATAACTATCGTTCAAATATTTGAATATGTTCCTGAAGACCAGCTCATCTTTTCCTTAGAACTTATCCAGGTCTGTCCATTGTCACCCCTATCTGCTTATGATCCACATGATCAAACTACTTCTTAAACTGAAGTGCATAAACTTATATAAGACAAAGGGGGCAGAAGCAAATCACCAGATTACAAGAATACAAGCGAGCGGTCAGATGAGGACACCTGAACTCATTGGTAGCCTCATATTGCAATGGACAAGGACATACATTCAATTTTGCAGCTACTGAGATTGTTGGATGAGTAGGTACAAAAATAGCCAGGGAAGTGATTGAAGTTGTCAGCCATGGAAGCCATGTTTTACTTAGAAGCTTCAAGGCTGCCACAGTTAGTGCCTGGGAATTTGGCAGGGGGATTTCTTAGTGAGTAGAAGATTAGACTCAACAACATTCTTTCTTAGAAGTCAAGGACAAGTTACCCTGCACCTGGAGAGGAGTGTCTGCGGAATGGCTTCAGTTAGGATGATGTTTGATTAGGCCATGTGATGGACTGATGAATGTAGAGTATGGGTCTTTGGTTTTTTCTTGGGAAGGGAAAACCCAGAACTCTCAGATTCGGGTTTTCCCAGCTGTGCCAACATGACTTCTTGAATAAGTTCTTACTTTGATACATTTTGTGTCTGAGTTTTGAATGGAAATGGGAAATTTCATTGCAACACTGTAATTAACCCGAATCTTCACAGAAGCCTGGGAAACGGGCCTTTGTCAGTCAATAGGAGTGGTGACTTACTGCCATCTTACTACAAGTACTTAGGAGCATGTGTCCAAAAGCCTGGAAGACTAAACCTCTGGTCCTAGTAACCAACCCAGATTGGATCGTGCAACATTATCCTGAGACATCTACATTTGCTTTCATTCCTTGTGGTGCCTAAAACTGGGGGAAAGTAGATTAGCGGGGAATAATTATTATAGTGTCTCCCAGAGTATAAAATCATAGGGCGAGTTTTGCATGGGGTCCTTGTATCCTCCCGATTTCAGATCCCACTCACCCTTGCTAAAAGCTGTTTCTGCCTACGCCTTTGTCTACCATCTGATCATTTTTGATACTTTTGATATATTCCATTAAGACCCACTGGGCGTGTTCCATTCTTGGACTCACCGGTGATGCTTTTGTGCAGTTAGACACATTATGTTTTACCTCCACCTCTCTTTGGACAGGCATCTATTAGAAACAAAGCTGAGCATTTCTCAAGATGTTTAGCAGAAACGGTGCCGAAGAAATGAAGTCTTGTTAGAACCACGTACAATAACGTTTTTTTTTTAAAAAAATACAATCCCTCACAAAAATATTCAGCAGCTGCAGAAATATTCATTCAAAGCATCTGCCTTTGATCTCCTTACCTATCTTACCTTTGATATCTATCTTTTGGTGATGTTCTTCTTGTCAGGCATTGTCAATCAGGTCGAGACAGCCAGGCAGGGAAGAGAGTAATGTAAAGTAAGAAGTCACAAACTTGTATGCTTTGGGAGAATGGTTTCTGAAACCTTACTCTTAGAGACTTGCATTTTTTAAACAAACCTTCTCCTCCTCCTCCTCCTCCTCCTCCTCCTCCTCCTTCTCCTCTTCCTCTCCTCCTCCTCCTCCTCCTCCTCCTCCTCCTCCTCCTTCCATATTCATCATTGGATGTTGGTGATCAGGTTGGCGATCCTATTTTTATCAATAGCTACACAAAAAAGTGCTGCTGAGTTTTCCCCAAACTTAGATTTTGAAGCCCTGACGTTTTTCTTTGGCCTGGACCTCATTTGCCTACAATCTTTCCTTGGAGGATTAAGCAAAGTATGCCGTATTTTTCCGGGTGTTGCATCACAGGTCTGAAATATTCTAACTTTTGCTTTTTAATGGTTTTGATGATTTTCCTTGGCTTTCCCAGGTGGCTGATCACCTCCACATTTCTGATTTTGTCAGCCCAGCCACCTGCTTCTAGTCTCTCCAAGTGGCTCTCTGTAGAGACCAACTCTCTACTCCATAGAGCAGGATAAGAAAGGTGTAGCATCTGACAACCCTGCTTTTCAATCTTAGACTAATGTTGTGACTGCAGAAGACCTTTTTTTTCTTTTTTTTAAAAACTGCAGAGATTTTTGAATTGTTGACCTTTGCAGCAATAATATTGCGAGTCACACTAGCACAATGTACAAAATGCTGCTGCACTATCCAAAAAAAAAGAAGAAGAAAAAAAATGCATGCAATGGTCATAAATATGGGTCTCAATCACAGTTACTCAATTGTAATAAAAATCATCATTACATTAGTTAAATGGCCATAACTCATCCTACAGCCCTGGGATGAAACATCAAACTGAACATCCGTAAACAAGATGAACCATTTTCTGGCCCTAGACTGAGTGAAGCTAACTTTTTGTAGAGGTGCCATAGATGAATGTCAAAATGGCATATATGTCAGTGCTTTTCATGATTTCCACTAATTTCCTACACATGGGGTCTTTAGGGTTACTCCCAAGGGGTTTCTCCTTCCTCCCCCATCAAACAATTTGCATGCTGCTGTTATAATGCTGTGTATGGGTCATGTTAAAATATAATAAATTATCGCAGTGTCTCCTGAGTTATTGGCTGTGCCACAGTGCTCTTTGATGTTGTGTGATCAAGATGCACATCATACAAAAGAAAGATCCCTGGTGAAATTTCAATTTTGAACATACACCTTTCTTGCTTTTTCCCTTTTTTAAAGACATCTCTAATGGCCAGGGAGTAACCGTCAATGATGGAACACCCACAACTTCTGGACGCAAGTCATCCACCTGATTAATTGATCTTATTCTCAGGAAATTTCTCCTTAGTTCTAGGTTGGTTCTCTGCTTTCAATCCAGATCTCCCTGACCTGGCCTTCTTCCAGCTAGGATCCTCTCTAGCAGTCTGGATTTCTTTCTTCTAAGAATTTCCTGACTCTCTTGTCCATTATGGAAGAAGTCCTCACCTCTGGTGGCTTCCTAGATTTAGGATGGCAAGCCCAGGCTTTGTTTCTTTCCTTGCTTGTGAAGCACAAAGAATGTCCGCCAGCTCCAACTGGGAAAGTCTCTACAGAGTCACCTTCCCTTTTGCCAACGGAAGAGCTCACAAAATGTCTTTCACAAAGACATCTCATTTCTTCTGCAAGCTGTCCTCTCCATTTTATTTCATCAGAACCTTCAGAAGAAAGGAAGAAGGATGCTAAAAGCATTTTGCACACGCGAAGATCATTTAGGTGTAAAATACATCTCATCCAAGAAAAGACAATGTTAGAGAGCAATCGGCAAATTGAAGATCTATGAAAAGAAAGTAATTTTTTATTAACCGCCAGTAATTTTGGCTGGAGGGCATAATTCTCTGGCTCTTGGCTGCTGTGTGCTTTGCATATGCATAAATTATTCAGCCTAAATGAGTTACTCCCTCTTTTTAACCATGGAAAAAACGCCAAGCCGGGCTGCAAATCAGGGGAGCAGCAGCTGCACAGATGGATTAGAAAAGTGTGGCTGCTTGTCTTGATTTGATTTTGTAAAGCCCACATGCTCTGATTTGGGCCTGAGAAGGCAAAGTGCCAGGTTGGTAAAAATGGGTTGCCAAATAATGCCAAAAAAGAAAGCTTTACTTGTTAGGGTGAAGAGCAAAGAAGTGCTACTTAGCAGGTTTCAGTTGTCTTACAAGGATAGCATAGCATTTCAAAGTTGAGAAACTTGAAAACTTTAAGACGTGTGGACTTCAACTCCCAGAATTCTCCAGCCAGCAGGATGAGAAACATTGGCATTGCTGTACATTGATGGACATTGTGCCAAGACACTGGGAAATAAAATGGACACAATTGGGAAGGGAAAATGAAAAGCAGGTGCAAATTGTCCTTGGCTTAGGACTATTGTAGAAAATGGAATTTCTCTTGTAAGTCATGATGGATCAATTGACCAGGACATATGAGAAGTCTGACAAATATAAACCCAACCTATTTAGAAGATATTGGATTTGGAAAGGCTAATTCGTGGAATTTGCAATGAACATGACATGGCGATGGAGTTACGGTGAAATGAATCAATAAGGGGGAAGACAAATGCATGAGGGAGGAGAAGTAAGATGCCTATCAGCCATGATGCCTAAAAAAAGAGCTCTATGTTCTAAGACAAGATATCTCTGAAGGCCTGTTGGTATGATCCAGCATACAGAGAAAACTATTGCAAACCAGGTTGCAAACTAAGATGTTGGATTAGCCATTCTGTTGATCCAATCTACCTGAGTTATAGAGGTAGATTGGATCAACAGAATGGAGGGAGGAGAGGAAGAGGCAAGAGAGGAGAGGGAGGCAGGAGAGGAGAAGAGAGGAGAGGCAGGAGAGGGAGGGAGGCAGGAGAGGAGAAGAGAGGAGAGGCAGGAGAGGGAGGGAGGCAGGATAAGAGAGGCAGGAGAGGAGAGAGGCAGGAGAGGAGAGGGAGGAGAAGAAAGGGAGGCAGGAGAGGGAGGAGAAGAAAGGAGAAGAAGGCAGGAGAGGAGGAGAGGAGAGGAGAGGGAGGCAGGAGAGGAGGTGGCAAGAGAGGAGAGGGAGGCAGGAGAGGAGAAGAGAAAAGAGGAGAGAGAGGCAGGAGAGGAGAGGGAAGCAGGAGAGGGAGGGAAGGAGGAGAAGAGAGGGAGGAGAGGAGAGGGACGAGAAGAGAGGAGAGGGAGGCAGGAGAAGGAGGAGAGCAGGGGAAAGAGAGGCAGGAGAGGAGAGGGAGGCAGGAGAGGAGAGGAGACAGCAAGAGGAGAGGGAGGCAGGAGAGGGAGGGAAGGAGGAGAAGAGAGGGAGGAGAGAGGGAGGAGAAGAAAGGGAGGAGAGGAGGCAGGAAAGGAGAGGAGAGGGAGGCAGGAGAGGAGAAGAGAGAGAGGAAAGGGAGGCAGGGGAGGAGAGGAGAGGAGAAGAGAGGAGAAGAGAGGGAGGCAGGAGAGGAGAGGACAGGAAAAGAGAAGATCTCTACTGTAGATACATCACTGATACATCATTGCAAAACTAACACATTCAGCAGCAGCTGCCATACCAGTGTGTTCCTCACACTTTGTTCAAGCAGATCTAATGAGCATTTTTGGCACGGCAGAAAACTCAGTGGGTGCCAGTTTGGCATTCTCTTCTTTCTATTTTGCTCTTTTGTGTATTTTCTGGATTTGTCCCCTACCAATAATTCCTCCCTCCCAAATTTAGCTTGTTTTATAATAAGCAGCAGGCGGAGATGGAGAGGGCAGGACGAGGGCTGGAAAGGGAGGGACAGCCAATAATTCATGCTTATTAAGAAGTCATTCTCCTGCCGCAGTCTCTTGCCCTTGCACCTTTTAATTCTTCATCATGCTAATTAGAGAAAACTCTCCAATGTCGTCAAAGACTATCTCCAAAAAGAAAAGGGAAAGAGGAAGAGAAACAAAGGGGGAGAGAAGAATGCTTCTGTGGAAGGTTGTTCCAGCAAGTTCATCTTCTGTAAAAATCTGCCCAGAAAAGGGTGGTTACGCAAAAATAACCCAAAAGGGATTTACAATAACAATAGAATAATTCTGGAACTTAAACATGGAGCAAAAACCTGTTTCATGAGTCTATTAAAAGGGAAACAGTAAAAGGTTGTTGATTGGAGAGATTAAAAAGGAGGAAGTGAGGTCAAGAGATAGCTCAACATGCAGTTTGGCAGAAGAGAAATGTTTCTATAACCAAGAGTCTATTGCACAGATTTTAATTCTGCTCTTCATTGACATTTACTGTTGGATAGGCAGCACTGGAAGAATGGGACAGAAATAAACAACACTAGAGTGGTATGTTTTGTACAACAGTTGGAATCTAATCAATAAAGATGATTGATTGATTGATTGAGTTTGTGGCTTCTCCATCTCTGGAGGTTGTTGAGGGGTCTAGACAACCACCTCTTCTGGGTGGTTTAATTGATTTTTCTTGCACTTTGCAGTGGCTTAGACAAGCTTGGGTTCTTCTCCAACTCTGCCGTTCTACAGTCCATCCCATCTTAATATCTGTGGGAAATTAAGAAGAGTGGTTTATTCAGAGTAGGCAACCAGAAAATACTTCCAAGATGAGCAGATCTATTCAATATCAAAATGGAATTGGGTAAGTTCAGTGGTATCTTGGTACTCAACTGCTTTGAAACTCATCAGATTTGCTACCCAACACATTTCGACATGAACATTTTGTCCTGGTACTCATCATTTGTTTGGTACTCAATGCACAGGCTAGAACCTGTCGATGCTGGCTGCATACTCTCTATATTTTCCCTTATGGGAAAAATTACTCATCGTTTCTAGTACTCACCTCACCTCCTGGAACCAATGAACCTTAAGTATTGAGCTACCACTGTACCAAATTGTATCCTTCACTTCCAAAGTTCAGGCTCTGCAAATCCAAAATAGTTGTTGGGTTTTCAGGTTAGTGCTGAGCTGGATCCCTAACTCTGGATAAAGTGCTGAGAACAGCAGTGCGATGAGATGGTAGGAGAGTAATTCTCCTGTGGTTTTGTGCATCCTATGAGCAGAATCCATCTGTAACTGATTGGCTGTCTCATAAAATTACCAAGGAGTCCTTGCTCATCAGATGTGAAAGTGAAGGGGATACAACTATGGATCTTCAACAGACTTTCTCTGTTGGTACCCTACAAAGTCATCCCCAAACATCAAGAGCTCCATAAATGTTGAGTGACTAAGTAAGAGTTTTCTTTTATACTCCCATTATAAAAGTAAGGTTTATGAGTTTTTTTGTCTGAAAAAAAAAACATGATGTTTTAAAATATCTATTTTCTTTTACAATAACACTGCATTAATCAGATTTTGTGGTGCATATTTATTTGCAACATTTTTTTATTCCACTTCTTTTCAGCTCAGGGCAACTTATCGCTATTTGAAATTCGATGGTAGAAAATTAAAAGCGTACACATCTATTTTATAGATGGGGCAAAGACACCGTTAGGAGAAAAAAGAAAGAAAGAGAGAGAGAGAGTCCTTTATGTATTGTAAAGATCAACCTTCTCACAAACACCAAGTGACCTCCAGAATTAAGATGCTTGGCGTCTCTTCTTCAATGCTAGGAGGGAGCCAGTCAACTGGAATTCTTCTAATAGGTCATCCGTTGCCTCTAGGCCCGTGGCAGTAAAAGCTCAGCTACTTGAGAACATCGGTTAGCTTTTATACGCCAAATGCGATCAAAACAGGATCCTCCAAGAACAGGCTGGGTGGGACAGGGGGAGGTGAGCACTTAACAGCCCTCTGCTGTGCACAATCAGGGACAATCAAAGCGGGCAACCCATGGATGGTATTAACCTCCCCTCCCCAAATTATAATTCCCTGGGAGAACTTTACGTTTCTATTCAGAGTCAATTTAGTCTTATGGTTCAGGTAACAGGTTAGAAACCAAGAGATGGTGAGTTCTATACCTGCCTTAGGCATGAAAGCAAGGGGAGTGACTTTGAGTTGCTCACCAGGAGATAATGTTCTAGTCTCACCTTAGTCAGGAAAGCCAGCTGGATAATTTTGGGAACAATCTCCAGGAGATGGTGAGTTCTAGTCCCACCTTAGCCAGGAAAATCAGCTGGATAACTTTGGGAACAATCACCAGGAGTTGGTGAGTTCTAGTTCCACCTTAGCCATGAGAGCCAGCTGGATAACTTTGGGAACAATCACCAGGAGTTGGTGAGTTCTAGTTCCACCTTAGCCATGAAAGCTGTCTGGGTGACTTCAAGCCAATCACCAGGAGATGGTGACTTCTAGTCCTACTTTAGCCAAGAGTGCCAGAACCCATGAAGCTTCTTGGACGAGTAGCAAAACCTCTTCTTTTTTTTCCTGAAGGAAAAAAACCCAGTCTTGTTGCCTTGTTACCTTTGAGATGAGTAAGCCTAAGCTTCTTATCACAATTTCTGGAAGAAAGCTCATCTTTACTTGATCTTAGGCATGCCTTGGTCTCTAGAAAACTTTCATTTAAAATTTGCACTCCTGTCTTGAACGTTTGTCCCTCAATCACATTCTTTCAATTCTATAAAGCTTCCTGCTAACCAGCCTCAGCGTGGGAGGCATACAAGAGTTTTCCTTCATTTCAGACACATCTAGTAAAATCACTAGCATATGCAACACATTCAGAAGTCATGGTTGATTAAGCCTTTCGTTCTGTCTTTTGGCGAAGATCGCCCTATGCGAGATCTTTTGCGCTTGTCAGCTAAACTGAGGTCATGGCGTGGAAGAGATGGAGAGGCACGAAGGAAGAATGTTTGATAGAATACCAATGCAAGAAAACCATAAAAATCAAAATCTCTTTTGCGGGTCCTCCATAATTTTTAAGAGTGGGAAGGAAAGGGACGTCGGAGATTTAAAAAGACAGAAAAAAGACATTGAGCTAATACATTGTGATCTAGCTGGATGTATCAATGGATATAAATAAATAATTCATTTTAATGAAATCCTCCCCAAACTTTCCCAGTGGACCTACAGAATACCAGTTTGGAAAAAGCTGGCTAAGATAGGATAGGATAGCAATAGCCCTTAGACTTATATACCGCTTCACAATGCTTTACAGCCCCCTCTAAGCAGTTTACAGAGTCAGCCTCTTGCCCCCAACAATCTGGGTCCTCATTTTACCGACCTCAGAAAGGATGGAAGGCTGAGTCAACCTTAAGCTGGTAAGGATCGAACTGCCAAACTGCTGGCAGTCAGCAGAATTAGCTTGCAGTACTGCAGTCTAACAACTGCGCCACCACAGCCCATAAGATAAGATAAGATAAGATAAGATAAGATAAGATAAGACAAGACAAGATAGGACATCAGGATGAGGAGGAAGAGGAGGAGGAAGAGGAGGATACACCAAGGCTAAGATAAGATCAGATCAGATCAGATAAGATAGGACAGCAGGACAAGGAGAAAGAGGAGGAGGAAGTGAAGGAAACACTAAGGCCAAGATAAGATAACCTTTGTTGTCATTTTTTCTGTGAACACTCTGGGCACATTAAAAAATGAAATTCTGGTGCCCCTGGTCTCAAAAGAAAATATTAAAAGATATTAAAATATTAAGACATTAAAATCATGCATATCCTCAGGGGTCTCCTTATAAAAAAAATCAGATTTGCATCTCTGAGAATTGAAAAAATACAAATTTCACTCCATGTACAAGACTAGGCTAGCAGCAACTTGAAATCCTGCCCAGCCTTTCTCCACTAATATTTAACACAATTCAGACGGAGTTGTTTCGAGTGTATTTCTAACACTTTGACTTATACTTAGCCCGATCCAGATGGCACGGTTCCAGGGTCATTTCCCACGCTTTCTACTTTAGCTTATTTATGCCTAGCACGATCCAGGGCTTTTCCCCTGAATCAACTGCACTTCCGGCCATCACGACATCCAGTGGCCTTGAGTTCCAACGTTCCCATGTAGATTGCAAGAGGAACTTATGCGCTTTAAAATTCAGGGTATTCTACATGCTCCTCTTATGTGGCCTCCTTTATTTCTCAGAATGCAGAACGGGGCACAGAAACTTTCCACGTGTAAAATAATTTTCTGCAAGCATCCTCTTCTCAGTGATTCTTTGCTTCTTTCCATAAAAGCAACATCTCAGCTCAGAAGAGACCTGACTTATTTTCCAACCTCATCTAATTGCAGTTAACCTGCTTTTCTTGCAGCAGATGCTCCTGCTGACTTCGGGGTCTTGTGTCTTTGGAAACCTCCGAAGTTTTCTTTCGACCTTCGAGGGTAAGTTAGTTGCTTAAGGAGGGCACTTTGGCACCGTAGTTAGAACTCCTTTCTCTATTTACAGGTAGTCCTCGACGTACGGCCACTGTTGAGCCCAACGTTTCTGTTGTTAAGTGAGACTTTTTTGTTAAGTGAGCTTTGCCCCATTTTATGACCTTTCTTGCCTCAGCTGTTAAGTGAATCACTGCAGTTGATGAGTTAGTAACCCAGTTGTTAAGCGAATCTGGCTTCCCCAGATTTTGTCTGTCTGTCTGTCCTTCTGTCTGTCTATCTATCATCTATCTTTCTATCTCTCTATTTATCTACCTACCTTCCAACCTCTCTTTAAGTTCATTTATCCATTTGTCTGTCTGTCTGTCTGTCTGTCTGTCTGTCTGTCTGTCTGTCTGTCTGTCTGTCTATCTATCTATCTATCTATCTATCTATCTATCTATCTATCTATCTATCTATCTATCTATCTATCATCTATTTACAGTATCTATCTATCTACCCACCCACCCACCCACCCACCCACCCATCCATCCATCCATCCATCCATCCATCCATCCATCCATCCATCCATCCATCCATCCATCCATCCATCCATCCATCCATCCATCCATCCATCCATCCATCCATCTATCTATCTATCTATCTATCTATCTATCTATCTATCTATCTATCTATCTATCTATCTATCTATCTATCATCTATTTACAGTATCTATCTATCTACCCACCCACCCACCCACCCATCCATCCATCCATCCATCCATCCATCCATCCATCCATCCATCCATCCATCCATCCATCCATCCATCCATCCATCCATCTATCTATCTATCTATCTATCTATCTATCTATCTATCTATCTATCTATCCCTACATCTATCATCACCATCTCTTTCTCTCTACTTCTCTCTCTCTCTCCCCACACATACATAGATACATTTGCAAATATCACATATACACATATAAACATACCTATATGCATACATATATACATACACATACTACACAGAGACATGCCTTGTTTTCCTTTGTGTTGGGTAAACTCCCAGTAAACTGTTTTATCTCATTGCTTTTATTGCCATCTGCTTTCACTGCGGGTTTTGGATGTTCACAGGAGTTTGTTGACATTATTCCTCTTGATTTATCTACTTCCTTCTGGTGGGATGGGTTGGTTAGTAGTTGGTTCCTACATAGCTGACAATAATTCTCCCTTAATTACTCAGAATAAAGATAGGGGCTCTTTGATGTGCCGCATTAAACCTTTTGATAGACAGAAAGGATTGGGTAGGATGAAGCGTGACAGCTGCTATTGGAAAGGGCATCTATGCCACCAATGATCCTTATAATAGCTAGAAGAATGTATCATGCAATGTGGCATCGCTCCTGCTGTACAGTTCCTTATCTCCATCTCCCTGTTCTGTGTTACTATGTCTACTTGTAGCTTGTATCTGCTTGGAATTAAATATGGAAGAATAGAATTATTTGTTGGCCAAGTGTGATTGGACACACAAGGAATTTGTCTTGGTGCATATGCTCTCAGTGTGTGCACCAAGACAAATTCCTTGCCTTGGATATATTAAAGCAAGCTTGTCCCTCAAGACATCAGAAGACAACAACCTTCTCGTCAATCAAGGGACAACAAAAACCAGAAACCAGTTTGTTTTGACTGGCTTCAAGGGTCTTCTCTTGGGGAAAAGTAAATCCAAGGACATAGGATGGAGGCAAGGGTAGACTGCTCTAGGGCGGAGGAGATTGAGCTCAGAACTCTCAACTGGGTAGTTCTGTGGGACTCCAGAATCTTCCCACCTCTGTTTAACATCTCCATGAAACCTCCACAAGAGATCTTCCGTTGTCGTGGGATCAGATTTTGGTGACCCCCCCAGTTATACATCTCAACCCCGAGGACCTCTCATGGACTATAAAGGCTAACATGCTTGTGAAGAAGGCACAGAAGAGGTTGTACTTCCTGAGAATGTTCAGGAAGATAAATCTATCTCAGCATCTATTTCTCTCCTACTACCGCAGCACCATTGAGAGTGTCCTGACATGTGGCATTCTTGCATGGGACGGGAGCAGTGGACAAAAAACTCTACAGAGAATCATTAAAACTGCCCAGAAGATCATTGGGCTCCAGCTACCAGCCGTGGATGACATCTTCACATCTCACTGTTTGAGGAAGTTGCACAACATTCTCAGAGATTCTTCCCATCCTGCTTACAATCTTTTATCCCAGAGCTATAATTGCACTTAGCAATGAACTTAAGGACCACCATCAGTGAACTGTTGGACAGTATTGCTTGGTCTGTTGTGTGGATGCTTGTGTGTATTTTAGGGGGCGGGGAATTTTGGTGGGTGGGGAGGTGTTTGGGGATTATCACGTGTGTGCGCATGTTGAGTCTGGTCTCTGGATGTGATGTGAATTTCGTTGTATGTGTATACTGTGTATGTACGTACAATGACAATAAAGAATTCAATTCAATTTGATTAAGTGTTGCTGGAATATTTATTTATTTATTTATTTGCTTGTTTGTTTATTTATTTATTCTTTGCACTCATGTCAGAAGCACTGAGATGCTTCCTGGTTGAAAGGATTAACTTCCCCATTGCCCTGGGGAAGCCGAGTTGGTGTGTCCTTTTATGACCTTTTTTGATGAGAAAAGAAGGACTAGGGGAGACAGGATAGCAGTCTTCCAATATTTCAGGGGCCACAAAGAAAAGAGGGATCAACTTATTTTCCAAAGCCCCAGAAGGCAAGACAAGAAACAATGGATGGAAACTAATCAAGGGGAGAAGCAACCTAGAATTACGGAGAAACTTCCCAACAGTGAGAACCATTAACCAGTGGAACAGAAGATGCCTTCAGACATTGTAAAGGTTTCATTACTGGAGGTTTTAAAGAAAAGACTGGACAGCCACTTCTCTGAAATGGTCTCCTGGGGTCTCCTGCTTGAGCCGGGAGGCTGGACTAGAAGACCTCCAAGGTCCCTTCCAGCTCTGTTCTGCTTGAGTCATGATTGAATCATTGCGGTTGTTAAGTTAATAACAAGCTTGTGAAGTCAATCTGGCTTCCCCCCCATCGACTTTGGTTGTCAGTAGGTTGCAGAAGGGGATTACATGACCCCAGGGCACCGCAACCATCATAAATATGAGTCAGTTGCCAAGCGTCTGAATTTGGGATAGACGTGACAATGGGGATGCCGCAGCGGTCGTAAGTGTGAAATGGTCATACATCACTTTTGTCAGCGCTGTTATTAATGGCCACTAAATGAACTGATACAAGTTGAGGGCGACCTGCATTTACTGGCTGCAGAATATCCTACCTCCACCTCAACCCAAAAGGCCAGCAACTACGACAAAGACTGATAACTCCCTTCTTTTTTTAAATTCTGGCAATGCATACTTCTTTCTTTTGGCTCACCCCTTCCTTTTTCGCCCACCCTGACAGAATTATATTGATTCACTTGGCATCGCTCAGAATAACAGTATTCTGGCATCTAATAATATGCTGCTATTCCTGTCATTCCCAAAAATGATCCCAAATGGACGTATCAAATCCGCTTTCAACCCTCCTTGCTTCATTTATATTCTTTAATAAGTGAATATTGGACATCAGTCAATGTTTCCCGTCAGATCTGTTTGGCTGCTGTTTTTTTTTTTTTTTTTTTAATACCATTTCAGAATCCAGAGAGAAATCTCGGCTCGAACTGTCAGGGTGTGCAAAACATAAAAACAGCTTACCCGCACTAAAATAAAAACAAAAACAACAACGACAACACAAAAGGAAAAGCAATTAAATCACCCCACGGATTTCGAGCCTTCGTCTTCCTCCTGGTATGCAGGATTAGATAGGGCACCACAAAAACAGAAAAGTAGAACTCCTTGTGTGTAACCTACATAGAATCACTCATCTCTTTTGAACAAGGACAGCCTGAAGGCCAAACTTGATGACAACGTCTATTACTTTGGAGACATCCACGCCGATGCCTTGCAAAACAGATGGAATCAAAATCACGTGAAGTGTTATAACTTATAATGCCACACTTGGAATACGGCATCCAGTTTTGGTCACCACGGTGTAAAAAGAAAAAGATGTTGAGACTCTAGAAAAGAGTGCAGAGAAGAGCAACCAGGATGATTAGGGGACTGGAGGCTGAAAACATATGAATGGAAGAATGGTTACTGGAATTGGGTATGTCCAGTTTGATGAAAAGAAGGACCAGGGGAGACATGAGAGCGGTGTTCCAATATCTCAGGGGCTTCCACAAAGAAGAGGGAGTCAAGCTATTCTACAAAGGACCTGAGGGATGGACAAGAAGCAGTGGATGGAAACTAATCAAGGACAGAAGCAACTTAGAACTAAGGAGGAATTTCCTGACAGAACAATTAACCAGTGGAACAGCTTGTCTCCAGAAGTTATGAATGCTCCAACACTGGATGTTTTTAAGAAGAGATTGGACAACCATTTGTCTGAAATGGTATAGGGTTTCCTGCCTAAGCAGGGGTTTGGACTAGAAGATCTCCAAGGTCCCTTCCAGCCCTATTCTATTCTATTCTATTCTATTCTATTCTATTCTATTCTATTCTATTCTATTCTATTCTATTCTATTCTATTCTATTCTATTCGATTCTATTCGATTCGATTCTATTCTATTCTATATCCTTCTATTCTATTCCGTTCTGTTCTATTCTCCTTCCTTCTCTATTCTATTCTATTCTATTCTATTCTATTCTATTCTATTCTATTCTATTCTATTCTATTCTATTCTATTCTATTCTATTCTATTCTATTCCACTCCACTCCACTCTATTCTATTCTACTCTATTCCATGAAAGTTGGACTCTTACATTAATAGCATAGAAACACATCATCACTTAAATTAGTGCATCTCTAACTTTTCTCAGTCATAATAGCAGTTCTCCATTCTCAGCTTCAAAATCAACAGACTGAATTTACATATAACATGAAATTCACACATCTCAAACATGCTTTTTCAAAAGGCAAGTGGGCCTCCTTTGTTTTTCCTTGAAAGACGTTTCGCTTCTCGTCCAAGAAGCTTCTTCAGTTCTGACTGAATGGTAGAGAATAGAAGGATTTGTATTCTTTTATATTCTTCCAGTCTTTTCAGCGGTTCCACATCTATTTGCACTACTCAGGTGACCTTGAGGGCACAAATAAAGCTCCAAGTGGCCTCAATGATTCTCAGAAAGAGTACTAATGACCAGATGACTACAAGGAATATAAATCCTTCCACCGCCCCCCCCTCCTCCCATCATTAAGCGCCATTCCCCTTGAAACAATGGAACAGCTTGTCACCTGAAGTTGTGGAAATCACTGGTGTTGTTCCAGGAAAGATTGCACAACCATTTCTCTGGGATGGAATAAGGTCTCCTGCCTTTGGCAGGGGGTTGGACTAGAAGACCTCCAAGGTCCCTTCCAGCCCTATAATTCTGTGAAACCTCTATTTGTGTAGGCAAAGAGAAAATCAGCTTGCTGGGAAAGACATCTGAGCTGAAAAAAGAAGTAGAGAAGGATATTTCTGCTTGCATGAAGAGTGTTGAACCCTATTGATTAAAACAAGGGTCTTCAAACTTGGCAAGTTTAAGACTTGTGGACTTCAACTCCCAGAATTCCTGAACTAACATGACTGGAGGAGGAATTCTGGGAGTTGAAGTCCACAAGTCTTAAAGCTGTCAAGTTTGAAGAGTCCCGGATTAAAAGGACAGAAGGGGGAAAAATCTTGGAAATCCGTGGAGTGGGTAGTCTGAGTTGACCATGTTTATCTGTAGAAGAAACACAGCCAGGAGATTGTGCTGATTTTTTTAAAAATGTCAGGTGAGATCCTTCTCAAGCTTTAGAACATTTCCCCCCCTCTTTAAGGATGTCTAAGGACCTCTTGTTTTACAGGCCCGATTCTTTTTGTGTGAAATTGATCCTTGTGTGAACATGACAGGTTCTGTGAAGACAAATCACCCACAGCACAAGGTCAGCCTTCTGTAAGCCTGTGTTTGTGTGCTTCCTGTAGACACATCAGTCAAAAGAGACAGGCGGCAATCACTTCAATACCTTTCAACTGCCTGGTTTGTCAACAATTTTTGCGGTGAACAAATGGGACGCTTTCCAAGGTATTTCGACACACGTATGTTTGGAATCAGAACGGCTGCAGGCTGCAAATGTCTGTGGATCAGAATTTCTGGAGGCTTTGTGCATCTTTTAGAGTAGGATGGATTATCCCCTGACACAGAGGGATCTCCATGAAAATGATAAACCTAAGTATTCTTTCCAGGTTTATCTAGCATGGCTTTACCTCTATTTTGATATCTTCCCACAGCATTTCTCTGATCACCAGAGGTGGCATTCAGCAGGTTCTGACCAGTTCTGGAGAACCGGTAGTGAAAATTTTGAGTTGTTCGGAGAACCGGCAAATCCCACCTCTGACTGGCTCTGCCCCACATCTATTCTCTGCCTCCCAAGTCCCAGCTGATCGATTGGATCTTCTTTGGTTGCCCTGCACAGGAGAATGGAGCTGGAAAGCAGGTTAGCGGAGTGGGGATGGAAGGGGGATTTTACAGTATCCTTCCCCCGCCACGCCCACCAAACCACACCCACTGAATTGGTAGTAACAATTTTTGAATCCCACCACTGCTGATCACTCTTGCTTTAGCTAATGCCATAGAACAAGGGGACCCCTGTTTCCATAACAGTGGGAACCATTGGGTCAGTGAAAGTATCAGACTTGTGAGATCACCAAAAAAAGTCAAGTACGATCCAAAGGGGATTTATTTAAGTCCCAGCAAATGCAGTCTTGCATATAATTAAATCAACTCTATAGGCAGTACCAAAATCTAGTCAGTTGCCTTACTGATGACGTCTAGTCATCCAAGAAAAAGAATGATTGGCTAAAAAGGGGCCAACATCTTTATTACAGAATACACCTCTCCTTCAGTCATGGGTCACAATAGTCAAGCTGCACTTTCTGCAGTCTACCTAAAAGTGAAGGTTTCCCCTGTCCGTTTGTATCCAACTCAAGTCATGTTTTACCAAAGTGAGCAATCTGTGTGTCAGCCTTGGAAGCCACCTTTTACTTGGAAACTTCTGAGGCTTCCACATTCAGTGTCTGGGAATTTGGGAGGGGGGATTTCCTCGTGAGGTAGAAGATTAGTCTCAACAACATTCCTTTCTCAGAGAGTCAAGGACATGTTGCCCTGTACCTGAAGAGGAATGGCTGGAGGAATATCTCTAGTTGGGACGACAATTCAATTGGGCCATGTGATGGACTGATGGGTGCAAGGGATGGGTCTTTGGCTTCTCTTTTGGGAAGGGAAAACCTAGAACTCTCTGATTTGAGTTTTCCCAAATGTGCCAATATGACAACTCTAATAAAATGGAACCTTGAGGAAATGTCTATCTCAGAGTTTATTGGTTTGGAGTTGGGTATTTGGCCTTTTGCTTGTCAGTTCCACTCTACAGATTTCAGTCCAAAAGGATGCAGTTAACAAGTGCCATCGCTGTTTATTTTGTATAGCTTAGTTGAATTTCACCCTTACCGTTGCATCTTCTTTAGGGTTTTTTTTTTTTAGCTTCTGAGCCACCAATATGAATCTAGCTCATCAGCAGTGCACAAACTTTCCAAATGTAGAAAGAATGTGGGTGAGAGAAATCTAATTGTCATTTATCAGAAAATACAGAAAGAAAGAAAAAGATTAAGTATTTAACATTTAAATTTTACCACATGCCCTGACTGGGTTAGTTCCTCACAGCATTTACCAAAGATCCAATGTACCTAATCATTTAATAGAATTAATTTTTGCTTGCTGAGATTTGGAATCTAAAGATGTAGATGTCAGTACTTCTGCCAATATAAAACAAATCCTTCATAATCTTAGAACATGAGAGAAACATGGAGATTTGCTGTGCCTTTAGAAATGGAGCTAATTTTGCAGGGGTGACATTAATTTAATTGTACCACAGTTCTTGCAATATAAATAGTTGTTCAGATGTTTTAAAGTATAGTGGTACTTTTGTATTCAACTACTTTGAAATTCACCGAATTTGATACTCAACGCATTTTGATGTAAACATTTTGTCCCCAGTACTCATTGTTTGTTTGATACTCAAAGCACAATTAGAATTTGTCAGTGTTGGCTGCCTTGTGACTTACCACATTATTCTTTATGACAAACATTTGTTTGGTACTCACAGTTTTTGCTACTCATTGCGCCTCTCGAAACCAATTAATGTTGAGTACCAATGTTTGATTGCCGTTAGAGCCAGTTACATGTCTTTGTGTCAACTCTTTGAAGTAAACATTAAGTTGTGACAATAACTTAATAACTTTGTTACAGTAACAGACTCTTGCAAATTTAAAAGCGTCTACTCTTCCCACTCTTTTATCTATAAGACAACTAGAGAGAGTTAAGTCTAAAATGTTTTCTCAAATTTCATTCCTATTTTAGTTTCAGATTTCTCTTATCTGTCCATTATCTTCATTGTGGCTCTTCGTCTTATTTTTTAAAGATATTCTCACATCACATTATAGGTTATTTTTTTTGGAGGGGAGGAACTGACACAAAGTGTATTGAAGGAGTGTATTAGTAGATTAGAAAAGATTCTGGAGTATAAAATCTAGATAAAAGGAGGTAGATTGGGAATAATCTTATTAGATAATTTAATAATACCATTTTGGAATAGGCTGATTTTGGCTTTTGATTTTTGTTCTGTTTCCATTTCACTCATTTTTTAAAAGAAATATGAAGCAGGTTTGTCTTATATATACATTGATTTTAGCAAGCAGTTCCTCCTGTACAAACACATGCTAATCTCCCTAATGTTAAGTAGATCTGTGCAAACTTTTCACTAACAAAATATTTATACCCATTTTTTTAAAGATTGCCCTGCAGAATTTGGAGAAGTGTAAATTTGGAAGGATAGTTATGTTCTCGCTTACATCTTGAGTCAAGAATACAAAATGAAGCTGTGGAGAAGCAAGTACATTTCTTTTCACCTTTGCTTCATAGATTCTATGAAAACATAAAAAGATTGTGCTGGAAAAGATTGAAAGTCAACACAGACCATCCAGATCATAGAGGTAGAAGTGGCACCGATTTATTTTGGAACCATTAATAGACCTCAATGTGGAAGAATTCCTTGACAACCTATTAGTTAAAGCTAGTTAGTTAATAATGCATTTATGGTGAAGGACCCAAGTAGCCTTGGTAACAACAAACCATTGTGTTTCTTCTTTTTCAGATCCGAATTTCAAAATAATTACCAGGGGAACATTTTTCTGAGCTGAAAGCCCCATGCAGATCTGAGTGGCACATGGAAGAAGATATTCTTCCAAAGATAGCAGTAGGAGATAAAACAAAGTTTCAACCATTTCTGTTTAAATAGCTCCTCTCCAGCCATGGACAGAATAATTCGCTTTCCTTTGTCTCTTTTTTTTTTATTCATTTTTTAATGAATCTCTGAAGTGGTGCCCAAAACTTTGGCATGCAGTGTGTGTGTGTGTGTGTGTGTGTGTGTGTGTGTGTGTGTGTCTGCCAAACCATATGTAATCACAGTATATATCTCTGCAATATGCCAGGAAAAGCAAACTCATTCATTATCTTCTCTACAGCTGATGTTCCATAAAAAAAGATATACCAGGTCTTCTAAAAGAACCACGAAAAGAAGAAAAACCCACAAGTTTTATCTTTATTTATTTTATTTTATATAATTTATTTTATTCTGTAGCTTTGTGATGACTTTACTCTTCCGTTATATTAAACATAATTTGGTAGAAGCCTTTAGAAAGATGGTGAAGCCACAGCTAAAGCTTTGATGAGCCTTGGTGGCCCAGTGGTTAGAATGCAGTATTGCAGACTGACTCTGCCCACTTCAGTTCGATCCTGACAGGCTCAAAATTGACTCAGCCTTCCATCTTTCCGAGGCTGGTAAAATGAGGGCCTTGATTGTTGGGGGCTGATATTGTAAACCACCCAGAGAGTGCTGTAAAGTACTATGGAGTTGTACATAAGTCTAAGTGCTATTGCTATTCAGGAAACTCTGTTCTATTACTGAGGCTTTCCCATTGAAAGGGGTAGCAATAGGGGTGGGATTCAAATTTTTTTAACAACCGGTTCTGTGGGCATGGTTTAGTTGGTGGACATGGCTTGGTGGTCATGTGACTGGCTGGGTGTGGCCAACTCAACATCACTCACATCAAGGCACGCATCTCCTCGCCTGGCCTCTCATGACTGTGGGGATGCTGCAACAGTCGTAAGTGTGAAAAACAGTCATAAGTCACTTTTTTCAGTGCCATTGTAACTTTGAATGGTCACTTCACATGAGCAAAATACCAGCAAAGGAGGGAAAAAAACTCCAGAGATGTTCCTGAGACAGTTAGTCTAGTCCTGCCAAGAATGTAATAAGGTTTAACGGAGAGGCAGTTTCTGTAAGCAACACCAGAATGTTTCCTTCCTGCCTTCCTTACCGGATTAGGCCAGTAGTTTCTTCTAACAACTGGTTCTCCAAACTGCTTAGAATGTTAACAACTGGTTCTAGCGAATAGGTGTGAACCTGTAGAATCCCGCCCCTGGGTGGCAATAAACACTGGAATTTGTAGTTGAGTTCACTTCTCGCTTCTGGCTTCATACCAGTTACCTGGTTCTCATTGGAAAATGCTGGAGCTCTTCTACAACTAATATGCCTAGGTAGATGATATTTAGTATATGTAATATTAGAATACTTGGACTTTTGGCCACCAGCAAATAGGTGTATGTTTAGGGGGCAAAAAAAGAATCAGAGGACAAATGAAGGTAGCAAATTAAAAACCAAATTTAAACATTTAGTATTTAAATGTGCTTTTAGAAACATTTTCTTGAATTGTTTCCAATTTTTCTCCGGAACTTCATATTTTCTCAGGAAGGACCAGCAATGTCAGATGCAAGTAATCAGAACTACTCATAAAGTGCAAAAATCAGTAACTTTATTGTTTGTCACCTATATTAAAAGAATCTTACCAAAATTCTCATCGTCTCCTGGGATTGACCAGATAAGGCTTTAGGGATCTTGCAGAGATCAAGGTTATGTAGTTTGTGATTGCGCAAGGACTCCAAGTTAGACCCTCACTTGACGCCTCCCTCCTTCTTTCCAGCCTAGCTGGCAATTTCCTAACAAGCAGAATTCTTCTAAAGCTCTAAAGAGAAATTTAGTACAATGACCATGATTTCATACCTACTAATCCTGCAAGAACCCCAGAGTTGTATCTCTGGTATGCTTGAGGGATCACTCTGAGTTGTCTTTGCCTATTATGGTGACAAGCCTTGCAGACTTCAAAATTAGTGGTTTCTATTTACTGGCAGTAAAAGTTCAATTCTTGCTGGGACCTTAGAAAAAAAGGAAAGCAAATTAATGTTGATCCTCCAAATGCAAAGATTTTTTTTTAAAAAAAATCTCAACAGCACAATATTTAACTGAGCTCAATGAAGCTGGTATAGAAGTCCTCCATTATTCTAAAGACGCCAAAATATGGCACTCTTTTCCTTTGCAGTGTTATTATTATTCTCCAGGAATTGTTTCAATGCTTGTCATACATTATTGGAGCATTTGCATTGGTTTTTACAGCTAGCATAGGTCACTTTGGAAATACTGTGGCTTTGACAGGTTTATAATTCTGCTGACGTGGGCTGGCAGATAGATGAGCTTTCCCCATGGTAAAGTCTCATAAATTTCATTGCATAAATAGAACCAGATCTGTTAGTGCAACTGTCAGAAGGGAAGGCAAGCGATAAAGCAAATAACTGGGGTGTTCCATCCTTTAAATTAAAACTCATTGGGAAAAAAAAACACAAATAAGTGGGCTACTTTAACCCTAGTGGTTCTGCGATGGCAAATGCTAGAATAAACTTAAACTTAAATAGTTTAAACTTCTCTTTCCACTGAAGGAGAAGGAGAAATCTAAGGAGGTCATCTTAGGGCAAGCTGGAAGATATGTACTAATCAAGATACTCCAGTGCGGTGGCCTTGAGGTGGAGCTCTCACCTCACAATCAGGAGGCTGTGAGTTCAATCCTAGGTAGAAGCTAATGTTTGAAATAGACTCTCCTGCTCGAGCAGGGGGTTGGACTAGATGACTTCCAAGGTCCCTTCCAACTCTGTTGTTCTTTGTTCTAAGTGAAAGAGAGCTAAGGAGAGTGTTATGTAGAAATGTCCAAGAAGACTTTGATGTCAGGAATCATTCGTTGTCCTAAACAATCCAGAGCGAGCTGTGGATAAATGGTGAGTCTAGAGCAGGGGTCTCCAACCTTGGGAACTTTAAGACTTGTGGACTTCAATTCCCAGAATTGGAAACTCTCAGCTGAGGAACTCTGGGAGTTGAAGTCCACAAGTGTTAAAGTTCCCAAGGTTGGAGATCCCTGCTGTAGACTCACCGTTTATCCACAGCTGGCTCTGGATTGTTTAGGACAACCAGAGTTCCTCAACCAGCTTTTCCGAGAGTTTCCAGCTCTGGAAGTTGAAGTCCACAAAGTCTTAAAGTTCCCAAGGTTGGAGATCCCTGGTCTAGGGTCTAAAGTGTCTGAAGCTAAAGCTTCGGAGAACTCAAAATGCATACCTCTGTTGTGTGAGGTGGGCTCTTTAAGTTCTTTGAGTTTTTAGATGAGGTTTTAGATGGGTTGAGTTCACCTGAGGTCTAATGGTTACATCTTTGGATACCTGTGCACAGATATGCTTTCTGATGAAGATCTTCTCCATGGTTGGTTATAACGAAGAGTGAGTGGCTCGGATGTTCTTGCAATCCCTAATTCTATAGTTTGAGTATAACCTAGATCAAATATGTCCAACTTTGGCATCTGTAAGACCAGGGGACTTCAACTCCCAGAATTCCCCAGCTGGTCGTCTGGAAGTTGAATCCACAAATCTGAAAGTTGCCCAGATTGGACATTTGTGGTCCAGGCAGAACATTACAAGATCCTCATGGGCAGTGGTGTGATTCACCTTTTTTTTTTACTACTGGTTCTGTGGGCGTGGCTTGGTGGGTGTGGCAAAGGAAGGATATCATAAAACCTCCATTCAGAGGCCGTAATTGCCGGTTTTCTGAACTACTTAAACTTTCTGCTACCAGTTCTCCAGAACTGTCAGAACCTGCTGAATACCACTTCTACTCATGGGAGTATCCTGTGGAAAGCAACAATGGATGTAGATGATGTGCAGACTGTAGAAAGATATTAGAAGCAGAGAGAGAGAGAAAAAACCACCCTTAGCCACCCAGAACCTCTTCTAAGGCAGGGGTGTCAAACTGGTGGCCTGTGGGCCGGATGTGTTACGCGCAGGCCACAACCACCCCAGCTCCACAAAGGGGAAAAAAAATGTTGTGATACGTCACGTAATGGCAACGTGACATGATGAGTTTGACACCTGTGTTCTAAGGATTAAAAGCAGGTGGTTTGCTTGCTTGGAAACAGTGAAAACCAATGCGGAAAAATAATGTCTTTTCATAGCACTGCTATATAACAGTCACTTTTGGAGTTTAAAAGAAAAAGAATCTGCTTATTGACCTGGCCATCATGATACAGATTTGTAGAAACTGAATTTAACCCTTACTGAAAAAAAAATAACCAAGATGAAGACAAGCAAATTTAATTTGCTTGCTTGCTTATGTATTTATTTATCACATACATCACCAGCAGATTCTGAAGTTAGCCCTAGTTAGAAGGTCTCTTACTGAAATTATGAGTATTTTCCAGAGGACACTCTTCTTTCACAATCACTCCAGAGTCAAAGGGGGAAAAAAGGGAACTAAATAAAAATTAAACACAAATGCTAATGCGTTTGGGAGGAATCCAATTTGTAGTACATGCCGAGTTTCCTCTTTTAAGCTCTTTGTCTTTTCAGTATAAATATGGAGAATCAGCATCTGTGCAATTTTAACCCAAATTCAATTTATTTAGAGGTCAAAGAAACCAGCAAGGCACTAAAACAGAAGGGGGAGGGGATGACTATCAGAGCATTTAGTCTTAGCTGGAAATGTGGCGACCCCTTTCAATATCTCAGGGGCTGCCACAAAGAAGAGAGAGTCAAGCTATTCTCCAAAGCACCTGAAGGCAGGACAAGAAACAATGGATGGAAATAAATCAAGGAAAGAAGCAACCCAGAACTAAGGAGGAATTTCTTGACAGTGAGAACGATTAATCAGTGGAACAGCTGGCCTCCAGAAGTTGTGGTTACTCCAACATTGGAGGTTATTAAGAAGAGATTAGACAGCCATTTGTCTGAAATGGTATAGGGTTTTCTGCTTGACTAAGGGGTTGGACTAGAAGACCTCCAAGGCCCCTTCCAACTCTGTTATTATGTGCAATCCTATATATATTATGGAAGCTTGAGGGGTAAGAAGTAGGAAACCTTTTAAGAGAGCAGAAAGTGACCCGTCTCAAAAATAATTCTGCAAAATACAATTATAAAACCAAGGGTGCTCTGTGCCTTCTAAACCTTTATCTTCTTAGCTTCGAAACATAATCCAATTCCTTTGTTTCACACCCTAGGCTGCATGGCTTCAAAAATCTCATAACCCAAGCTCAGATTTCGTTGACCCACACCTAATCTGGGCACTGGTTTGCCAGCACGTAACTTTAATTACACCATCTGAAGCTCCCTCCAAAAGGAGACATGGAGGCATCGAACATACAATTCCAGTTAGCAGAATGAACTCTATTTTCCCACCTGGCCACCTTAACTAATTTGAAAGGCTGTTTTTTTTTTTTTAATTGGATGGAATTCGGGCATGGAGGGTTTCTCGGGAAGAAGAGTCACATTCTTGTCCACCCTTTAATTGCAGCTAATATAGAATAGAATAGAATAGATAATGGAGTAAAGAATAGAATAGAATACTTTATTGGCCAAGTGAGGTTGGACATGCAAGGAATTTGTCTTAGTGAAAATGCTCTCAGTGAACATAAAAGAAAAGATACATTCGTCAAGAGTCAAGAATCATAAGGTCCAACACTTAATGATAGTCATAGGGTACAATCAGCAATCAAATCATACTAGGAAACAATCAATATAAATCGTAAGGATACAAGTGACACGGTTACAGTCCTACAATCACAAGTGGGAGGCGATGGATGATATAGATCTGTTGCTCCATCAAATCTCCCCTGACCAGTGAAACTCCTCTCTCTATGTGAGAGAGGAAAGGAGAGATCAAATTATATACAGAAATATGTGTGTGTGTGTGTGTTTGTGTGTGTGTATATATGTGTATATATGTGTGTTTGTGTGTGTGTGTATGTGTATTTGTATATATGTGTGTGTGTGTGTGTGTGTATGTGTATGTATGGTATTCAGCTTTGTTCGGGTATAAGGATGTGGGAAAATACCCAAACAAAACTGAATTCCATACATATAAATACCCGTGAAAACTTAAGAAAACACACACACACACACAAACACACACACACACACACAAAAAGAAACCACACACACACACAAACACATACACACACACATATATATACATATCCCCCATCTTGCAATCCTGTTGAAACAAAAATGGACAGTAAATGCAACCGAGAGATTAAAGTAAATGCCTACTGGGTTTCAGATGGTTTGGGTAGGCTGTTTTACGAATAATGAGAGGAAGGGATCGCTGGCCACAGCTCCATAGCCTCAAGGGGTCACCATGGTGGTTGTGGTGGCATGGTAGTTAGAATGCAGCATTGCAGGTTTGGATAATACGTTGAAGCACAAAGTTGCCAAACAGGCTCAGTGTTCTGACCCAGCTTCCCAAACACGACAAACCCTCTGAAGTTAACTCAAAGATGCCTTTATTAGAAGTGTTGGCAGCCCCAGCAAAAAGTTTCTCTCTCAACGCAGGCTAACAACTCCAGCCGGCTGGAAGATGAATAGTTGTCTGCCACTTCTATTCATTTCCGCCCCCTGCCTTTTATCTCCAGAGCTAGGGCGGGGCTTCGCTAGCAGCAGTGGCTCTTCCGTACCAAGGACCGGCCCATAGATTTCCACTGCTCTCCTCTCCTCTGCCTTCTGCACATCCATGCATCAGGCACTGGACCCAGCTGATCCTCCTCTTCCTCATCAGCCACCTCCAGGCCTGGGGGCTGTTGGCTCTGCATCTGAGGGCTGTTGGATGGGCCAGGCTCCATCTCTCTCTCTCTCTCCCTCCCTCCCTTCCTCCCTCCCTCTCTCTCTCTCTCTCTCTCTGTGTCTCTGTCTCTCTGTCTCTCTGTCTGTCTCTGACAGCTCCATTCCATCTTCCCCCTGGGAGCTCTCAGATTGCCTTCATGATTCCCTGACTCCCACACCTCCTTTTCCTCCTTTGATTCGGCTGCTGGGGGGGGCCATCAACCAACGGGCCACAACACTCAGTTTAACACATAGTGCCAATACAGCCAATAGGTCATTCTCTAACCTGAATAAGCAGATTTTATGAATGCAGGCAACAAAGTAAAGTTCTTTAGATAAATTTGACATCGGACAAATTTGGGTAGAAGTTAATTTGGTTGGCTTGGGAATCCATCCTGACAGTGGTGACTCTCCAGAAACAGCTTCTCTCTCCCTCCCCCGCCCATCTACCAAGCCTCCTTTAAAAAGGCACAGCCCTTCCCTTCCCAGTTATTCTAAAATCCATTTATATGGCATTATTTATTACTCAGTAGCAAGCAGATGGAGCTATTTTCCTTGCAGCTCTTTGAAAGAAAGACATTACTTTTCTACATAGGCTGCAGTGCTGATTTATGTTCTCCAGAACTAGGAAACTTCCCAGACCTGCTTGGAGATTTGGTCCAATAAAAAAATGAAAAAAAAAAAGAAAAAAGGGTTTGCGGAGGTTTTTACTTTTATGACACCACTTCCAAATGAACTCATTACCCAGTGAAATATCGCGGGTGCCCAAATCATTAACACACACTAAAAATTTAAATGCTCTGGTATTTTAAAGGCCTCTTTCCGAAGGCGATGAATTTAAGACTCTCTTGCATATCTTCAAATCTGATCACACTTGAGAAGATGAGGGACGGGAGAATAAAAAAGAGAGGCAATTTCCTAATACAAATCAATTTATTTATTTTTTCCTTAAGAAAGGTTATGTGTTTGGTTAAATCCACACTTAATCATACTTGAAGTTGAGCTCTGAAATCAATGAGACTAAATTATACTATGATGTGAAGAATAATTGCCTCTATGGTTTTTGTTAAAAGGGCCGGATTCATCTTTTCTGTTCTAATTGTCCTCCAAGGAATTGGCAAAATATCTGAAGGCACAAAGATTTTTTTTTCTACTTTTGGAGGATGGAAAGTAACATTCCACTTCCACTTTTAGACAAATCCTTAAAAAAGAAACAATTTATATCCATTGGAAGGAAGGAATAAAGAAGATGGAGGTGGAAGGAAGGAAGGAAGGAAGGAAGGAAGGAAGGAAGGAAATGGAAGTGGGAGGGAAAGAAGGAAGGAAAGAAGGATGTGGGAAGGAAGGGTGGAAGGAAGGAAGAAGAGGGAGGTGGAATGAAGGAAAGAAGGAAGGAAGGAAGGAAGACTAAACAGAAAATTGCTACTTGTCTTCAGTCATGTTTATAGAATCTTCAGTTCTTCCAAACCATTTACACCCTTGTTGTCTTTCATTTAGTTAAGGCTCTTTAATTATATTTCTATTTAATGGAGTTTTTAATTTTCTGTATGACCTGAAACACAATATTTGATTGACATCCAAAGAGCTTGTGGCCCAAAGCAGCTTTATAACCCTGGAAAGTCAATAAATGAGCAAATTAGGAAAACAGCAACTTTTCTTCATTTCATACAAATAAAATGACTCAAGTATAGTTTTAGTGCTAGGTTTGGGTGGGTCGTGGTTAAAGCACCAGACTATTACCTGGGAGCCTGTGAATTGTAGTTTCCCCTTAGGCAAGAAAGCCATCTGGGTGACCAGGAGACTCTGGTCCTGCCTTAGGCACAAAGCCAACTGAGTGATCTTGAGCCAGTCACTCCATCTTTGCCCTAGGAAGCACAGAAGCCTGGACTGAAGTGGGAGTTTTAGAGCAATTTTAGAATTTTGGGTTTTAAATTTCAGGATTTTAATATTTGGGGTTTTTATTAATTTATTGGGGTTGGGTACAATTTTAAAGGCAGCCTTAGGATGTTTAATCTTCTTTTAACTTTTATAATTGTGGAATGTTTTATAGTTGGCTGTACACCTCCCTGAGTCCTTCGGGAGAAGGGTGGTATATAAATATGTTAATAAATAAATAAATAAACAACTTCTGAAAGAATGTCATTGAAGGCACACAAACACAAAGAAAATATTCTATAAAGAATGTTTATAAGAATGTTTATAAAGAATGTATAAAGAAAACATTCTATAAAGAAAACAGAAGTAATAACAGTTGGGGAAGGGGAAAAAAAACTATTCCAGGGAATTATCATCATCATCATCATTTTTGAATATTTGAAAGTGAAAGCATTCTCTATCCCACATTTTTTCCACGTCTGAATTCAACCCATCCTCTTCCAACACTCACTTTTAATGTGAGCCCAAGACCCTAAGCAAAAGTGACAGCTGCGTAGACAAAGAAGCTTTAAAATAGTTTTGGTCAAACTCCAATATGTCCCTGGCAAGGGACCAAAAATGTTGAGGGGATCAGAAAGCACAGATTTGATGTAAGATAAAATAAAGGCCAGCTTCAAAATTGTGAATTCTGAAAAAAAAAACACCAGCCTCCTGATTCCTAACTGTAAGCAGATTCTGGAATAACAGCTAATTCTGATGGCTGAAAGATATTTTGTGACGGAAACATCTAAAGAAATATAATTAGGAACTGATGTAACTGAAAAGAAAATTTTTTTTCCCACTTACTCAACGGTGTGTTATGTGACAGACGAATGCCAACCCGTCTTAAATCTGAGATTTACAAGGCAACCATCCACCCTGTTACACTATAAGGCACTGAATGCTGGGCAGCACAAACAGGGACCGGAAGCTCTCTCCCTGCCATGGAAACGCGAATGCTCTTTTGGATATCCGGCATCTTCCTTCTTGACCACATCACAAATGACACAATTCAACAACGTTTTGGTGTGGCACCAATTATAGAGAAGATGAGAGAAGGCCGGCTCTGCTGGTATGGACATATCCAGAGAGCAGCACCTTCTACAGTGGCCAAGACTGCCTACCAACTAGGAGTCAATGGCTGGTGACTTCGCGGGCATCCAAAACACAGGTGGGAAAAAAGACATGCAAGACAGAGGCCTGCACCCTGGAGAGGCAGCTGACCATGCAAAGTGGCGTTCAATGATTCCAAAAAGTGGATTTTGCACCTGTGAGAATATGCTAGGAAGAAGAAGTAGTAGTAGAAGAAGAAGAAGAAGAAGAAGAAGAAGAAGAAGAAGAAGAAGAAGAAGAAGAAGAGGAGGAGGAGGAGGAGGAGGAGGAGGAGGAGGAGGAGGAAATAATAGTAGTAGTGATAGTAGTAGTAACTGAAAAAAAATTCTTCCACTTTCCTTTCCTTCCTTATCATCTGGGACTAATATTAACCTCCTCCACTGGCTATTTTTTGGGGGAGGGGGAAATCTTGTAGCGGTTTCAATTGGTTTTGCCATGTTTCAGCTGCAGGGTGGGGCAAAACAGTCTTATGAAATGCAGGGACAAATCATCCTTATTCATAACTTATTCATAATCAATCGTTTAATGAGATTTCCACTCGGCGCACATTTTTATTCATTGATTCCTTTATTTAAATTTCCTAATTAAAAGGAAAAAAAAAAGGCGAGATGGTTTGTTTTTGGAATATTCTTGGTTAATTTGTTTTAGATCATTTCCCATTTTTCTGGCTTCTTTAATTATATCTCAAGGCGTGTATTTGCAAAAATCCAACGAGCCATGTTTGGATCGCTCAAGCTTTCATTTAGGCAAACTCCAGCATTTTGCACAGTATTGGTGGCCTTACCCTAGTAACAGTAACAATAAAAGCATTGGAAGGGACCTTGGAGATCATCTAGCCCAACCCCATGTTCTTGTAGAAGACCCTATGCTATTTCTGATAGATAGCTGTCTGGACTTTTCTTAAAAGCCTTCACCCACAATTTCTGAAGACAGTTTGCTCCACTGGTTAATTGGTTTTACTATCAGGAAGTTTCTCATTAGTTGCTTCTCTCCTGGGTTAGTTTCCATCCATTGTTTCTTGTCCTGTCTTCTGATGCTTTGGAAAATAGGCTGACCCCCTTGCCTTTGTAGGAGCCCCTCAAGTATTGGAACGGTGCTATCAAGTCACCCCTGGTCCTTCTTTTCACTAGACTAGACCTACCCAATCCCTGCAATCCTTCTTTGTATAGAATAACAGAGTTGGAAGGGACCTTGGAGGTCTTCTAGTCCAACCCCCTGCTTAGGCAGAATACTTTATACCATTTCAGGCAAATGGTTGTCCAATCTCTTCTTAAAATCTTCCAGTGTTGGAAAATTTACGATTTCTGGAGGCAAGTTGTTCCACTGATTAATTATTCTAGCTGTCAGGAAATTTCTCCTTAGTTCTAAATTCCTTATCTCCTTGATTAGTTTCCATCCATTGTTTCTTGTCGTGCTTTGGAGAATAGGTTGACCCTCTCTTCTTTGTGGCAATCCCTTAGATAATTGGAACACTGCTATCATGTCACCCCTACTCCAGAGCCGCTGCAGCACAGTGGTTAGAATGCAGTACTGCAGGCTAATTCTGCTGATCATCGGCTGCCAGCAATTCGGCAGTTCGATTCTCACCGGCTCAAGGTTGACTCAGCCTTCCGTCCTTCTGAAGTCGGTCGTGAGGACCCAGATTGTTGGGGGTGATAGGCTGACTCTGTAAACCACTTAGAGAGGGCTGTAAAGCATTGTAAAGCAGTATATAAGTCTAATTGCTATTGCTTTCTTCCAGGGAAGGGCAGAAAGGGAAAGGGTGGGGTAACATTGTACTGGAAACTTCCAGACCTTTTCTATTGTATCTGCATCCTGGCATTGAGTGGAAATATGCAACAGGATGAGCTTGCATTATGATGTTGACAAATGCTCCATTTGTTTTAGGTATCCATCCCGAGAAAAAAGTTCGGTCAGCATATTATAATATGGCAATTCACCAAAATACAAATTTTTGCAGTTCCTCCAATATTTCAACTTTCAAGGAAGGGCAGAATTTGGATGATCGCTATGTTCTAATTTGCCTTCTTGGGTTTACTCATACCAATTTGGTTGGTTCCTAAAAAATATGTAATCCAACCACATGGTTTCCTCTGTCTCTCACTTAAAGGACTCTCGAGAGAATGAAGCAGGGACAAAAATTCACAAATGATGTGAACCTGAACTGTAGGACTTCACTGATAATCTAATATAAATTCAATGATTAACTATCTGGGTTCTGACCATTCACAAATGGGAAAAGTGGAAGCAAGGCGAAGAAGAGGACAACCGATAGCAAGGAGGATGAATTCAATTACAGTGATGATGGTAAACCATTGAAAGGTCAGCTTAGGGACCGGTCATCTTCAGAAAGTCCAGCTACATGGTTGCTAAGAGTCAACACCAATTTGATGGCATCTCATCAAGTCAACCTAAAAAGGTCTTGAGAATATTATCTGGGAAGGGTTTGACCTTGTGACCGCCGAGGGTGTGGACAGGCTGCTCGGGGGGCTGAATGCCACCACATGTTTGTTGGACCCGTGTCCCTCCTGGTTGGTTTCAGCCGCCAGGGAGATGACACGAGGCTGGCTCCAGGGGATTATCAACGCTTCGTTGAGAGAGGGGTCGCTCCCTACTGCCCTGAAAATGGCGGTGGTGCGGCCCCTCCTCAAGAAGCCTTCCCTGGACCCGGCTGTTTTAAATAATTATCGTCCAGTCTCCAACCTTCCTTTTTTAGCGAAGGTTGTTGAGAGTGTGGTGGCACGTCAGCTCCCTCAGTACCTGGAGGAAGTGACTTACCTTGATCCGTTCCAATCGGGCTTCAGGCCCGGGCATAGTACTGAAACAGCATTGGTCGCGTTGGTCGATGATCTCTGGAGGGCCCATGACAGGGGGTTTTCCTCTGTCCTGGTCCTATTAGACCTCTCGGCGGCTTTTGATACTATCGAACATAGTATCTTATTGCGGCGGTTGGAGAGCTTGGGGATTGGGGGAACTGTCTTGCGATGGTTCTCCTCCTTCCTCTCCAACCGCTCGCAATTTGTGTTGGCGGGGGGGGAGAGGTCCACCTCTAGGCCCCTTATTTGTGGGGTGCCTCAGGGGTCGGTCCTCTCCCCTCTCTTGTTCAACATTTATGTGAAGCCGCTGGGTGAGATCATCCGTGGTCTTGGGGTGCAGTGCCATCTGTACGCAGAGACACCCAGCTTTACATCTCCACCCCAGACCACCGCAACAATGCTGTGGAGGCTATGTCCCGGTGCCTGGAGGCCATGCGGAATTGGATGGGCGGGAACAGGGTCCGACTCAACCCATCCAAGACTGAGTGGCTGTGGTTCCCAGCGCCCCGATATAGCCAGCTGACACCTTCCCTGGCTATTGGGGGAGAGATTCTGCCCCCTACAGGGAGGGCTCGCAATTTGGGTGTCCTCCTGGATGCACGGCTGTCTTTAGAAGACCATATTGCGGCCGTCTCCAGGGGGGCTTTTTATCAGGTTCGCCTGATTTACCAGTTGCGGCCCTTCCTGGATCGGGACGCTCTGCGCACAGTCACTCATGCCCTTGTCACCTCTCGCCTGGATTACTGTAACGCTCTCTACATGGGGCTCCCTGTGGGGAGCACCCTGAGACTCCAACTGGTGCAAAATGCGGCCGCGCAGGTGATTATGGGGGCGTCGCGAAGCTCCCATGTGATGCCTCTCCTGCGCGAGCTGCATTGGTTTCAGGTGGCTTTCCGGGTTCGCTTTAAGGTTCTAGTTTTGACCTTTAAAGCGATCCATGGCATTGGGCCAGGCTACCTGCAGGACCGCGTTCTGCCGGTGATCTCCAACAGACCTGTGCGTTCCCACAGGGAGGGCCTTCTCCGGGTGCCGTCGGCCTCTATGTGTCATCTGGCGGCCCCCAGGAATAGGGCCTTCTCTGTGGGGGCCCCTGCCCTCTGGAATAGCTGCCCCCAGAGATACGTACCAGCACGAACCTGAGAGCCTTCAGACGTGTGTTAAAAACCTGGCTCTTCGAGCAGGCTGGCCTGGGCTGATATGAGATTTTAACCGTCTCCCGTTTTAATTTGGTTTTAATTTGGATTTTAATTCAAGGTTTTTAAATACTTATGGGGAGGGTTGATTTTTAATTTAACAGCCCAAATTATTTAATTCATTTTAATTTTTGTATTCTTGTGTTGGGGTAGAATTGGCTGTACACCGCCCTGAGTCCTTCGGGAGAAGGGCGGTATATAAATGTTTGATAAATAAATAAATAAATAAATAAAAACCTAGCAAACGGAAGGAAGAACACATAGGCCAGAGGCATGCAAACTCTATTAACCTGAGAACTTTATCATGCTCTGCACAGCCGTTGTAGCCTGTCAGCCACTGGCCCCTCCAGCAGCTGAATCAGATCTTCTGAATCAGATCTGGAGGAGGCGTGGTAGTCAGGGTCAGCATGAGGGCAATCTGGGAGCTTCAAGGGGGGAAGAGGGAATGGAGCTGGCAGAGAGATAGATAGATAGATAGATAGATAGATAGATAGATAGATAGATAGATAGAATGAGAGAGAGAGAGAGACAGACAGACAGATAGACAAAGACAGACAGAGAGACAGAGACAGAGAGATAAAAACAGCCTGGGCCATCCATCAGCCCTCAGATGGAGAATCAACAGCCCCCAGGTCTGGAGATAGTTGATGAAGAACAGCTGGATCCAGTGCCTGACACCGGCTGCCCAGAAGACAGAGGAGAGGAGAGCAGTGGAAATCTATGGGCCGATCCTGGGGAAGGAAGAGCCACCGCTGCTAGCGAAGCCCCACCCTAGCTCTGGGGATAAAAAGCAGGGGGCAGAAATGAATAGGAGTGGCAGACAGCTATTCATCTTCCAGCTGGCCAGACTTGTTAGCCTGCAAGAGAAACTTTTTGCCGGCATTCCTAACAATGGAATATTTTGAGTTCACGTCAGAGGGTTTATTGTGTTTAGGGAGCTGGGTCAGAACAACAGCCTGGCCAGCATTACAATAAGAAAAACTCATCGGAGGAAGAGATTTGGGAGTTTTAAAGGGAGGGTGGTAGTATCTGTGATGTTTAATGCTTTCACTTTACTCTTAGAACTCTCAAAGTTCATTTTTAAGGGCTTAGATGTTTGGCATTGTTCATTCTGGGGACCTTCCAGATCTTGGAAGCCTTCTAAGATCTTAGGATACGCCCTTCTCTCCCTCCCCAAGTGGCTGTATCTGAATTTATGCTAAGCCACAATCTCCAGACGCTTCTCCTTTTCCTCCCTTATTGGCAGGAGCTAACTATTTTTATTTTCCCAAGCCTTCTAACCCACGAATAACTGCTAAATAACAACAATAAGTTGAGTGAGGGAAAACAAACTACCACTATCTGAAGGGTGTCATGCTGGTCAAGATAAAGAACGGGGTGTGTGTGTGTCTCGGAGAAGTCCGGGTGTGACAAAACCTGTCCCAATGAATAGTGACATCTTGAATAAAATCACCAGCACAACTCCGGAGAGTTCAAGCAACGGCATTGTTTTTCTGGGATGCACTGACAGCGGGGTGACAGAGATTAATAGCTTTGTATTGACTGAGTAACTTCCAGTTTCTTATCTTTGTCAAGTCAAGGCTGTGTCTCAGGAGCGAAAGTGTTATTAGTCTTATAATTGTGGAGACATTTAAAGGGTTTCCCCTTAAGGGACGATGAAATCCAATAAACCTTTCATAAAACCTCAAGCGTTCATGTGAAACACACACAGGCACACACACACAGGCACACACACACGCACGCACGCACGCACGCACACCCAACAGCAACACTTCTAGAAGCCACCAACAATGACTCTTCTTTTAGAGACAGGCGTGATTCAGTGAGGGAGGGGAGGTGGGGGGGGGGAACCTTGAAACCTCGTGTGGTGAATAATGTTTGATTTATGAAGGCGGTTTTGAATTTGTATCAGTTATTTTATTAAAAATGTACGAAAGAAGGTTTTAGATACCGAGCGAGCGGGATATGCTTTTGTCTTGATCAAGTCTCTGTTTGTCTGAAGTGCTGGGTTTTTTTTTGTTTAACCTTGTCACTTAGATGCATGACGGTTTAGTTATACTGAATTTGTATTGCTAATAGAGAAGTGTAATTTAATTTTAGGGGAAGATTGGCCCGTTTTGTTTCCGACGCGAAGTATTTATTCTCTCCGTGTTTGTGTATTTCCCCCACTTTTAAAACTCGAGCTGTGATATTACATCCCCTTCCCTGCTGTCTAATATAATTTGCTTTGTAAAGGAATATTTAAGTTCGTTTTGTTCTCTGTTGTTTCTCTGCATTTTATGACTGGTGGTAATAGGGGGAAAAAAATATAAGAGTTTTTGGAACCAGGCAGATCTTATACATGCACTGACAATTGACTTAGGGTTAGAGACTGAAAACACGTGAACGAAGTCCATAAAACCCCTCTGAAGAATTGCACTCCAGTTTATGGATTGGTGAATTGATTACACGCAGGAAAGATGCCAACTTAGTCTCGTTTATAAAGAATTGTGGAAAATAACTTTTTAGTTACCGGTGGAGCAGGTAAAAATTCCAGCTGCAATTGAAAGCGTTTGGTTATCGCCGTTGGAGCCCTTCATGGCATGGGTGCAGATTACTTGAGGTAGCATCTCACCCCACTGGGGTTGGCCTGCACCACTCATGCTAGCAGAGGAGGCATGCTGTGCAGTGGTGGGATTCAAATTATTTTACTACCGGTTCTGTGGGTGTGGCTTGGTGGGGCATGGCAGGGGAAGGTTACTGCAAAATCCCCATTCCCTCCCCACCCCATTAACCTGCTTTGCAGTTCCATTCTCCTGTGCACGACAACAAAAGGAGACCCAGTGATCAGTTGGAACTCGGGAGGCGGAGAATAGATGGGGGCGGGGCCAGTCAGAGGTGGTATTTGCCGGTTCTCCGAACTACTCAAAATTTCTGCTACTGGTTCTCCAGGACTGGTCAGAACCTGCTGAATACCACCTGTGATACTGCAGGTCCTATCCATCCAAGGGGTCCAGGCAGAGGGCCTTCTCAGTTGGCGGTCCTGTCCTCTGGAACATTTTCCCCATCGGTGTGAAGTGGGCCCCAACCCTCCTATCCTTTTGTAAGGGCCTCAAGATCTAGTTCTGGCAGTTGGCCTGGGGCCCCGGTAGGAGAAGAGCATAGTGGAGGTGGTTGATCGAGTAATAATGGATCCCACCTCCCTGCATTCTGCTCCCGCTCTCCCCATGGGACCTTACATTTTAATCTTTGGTTTTAATTTATTCAGGTTTTAATGTAGAAGCATTTTTTTAATGTTTGTAAACTGCTCAGAGTTACCTTATGGTAAGATGACTGGCTGGTAAATTTTAGATAGATACACAGATACAAAGCAGATAGATGATAGATAGATGATAGATATTGATAGATAGATAGATAGATAGATAGATAGATAGATAGATACCAATAGTAGATAGATATATAATAAATAGATAGATAGATAGACAGATAGATAGATAGATACCAATAGTAGATAGATAAATAATAAATAGATAGATAGATAGACAGATAGATAGATAGATACCAATAGTAGATAGATACATAATAAACAGATAGATAGATAGATAGATAGATAGATAGATAGATAGATAGATAGATACCAGTAGTAGATAGATACATAATAAATAGATGATAGATAGATAGATAAACAGACGGATTGCTAATAAATTTCCCCAATCTTGGGTAGACTTTGGAGAAGAACTTTGCCAGCCAATCTTCAGTTCTTCGACACATATCAAGATTGTGAATTATTCTCCAGATCATATCCAAATCTGAAATGGACAAGAATTTCTACATTTTCTCCCTCCATTCTTGGCTCCATAACTCACAAAGCACCCTCGACGTAATTTTCTCCTTCTTCAAGAATTTCCCTTCTCTCCATGTGTCAACGATGGGAAGACAAATGATAGAACCAGGGAGAGACGTTTCTTTCAAGCAGACTTTGCTGAAGTTAGGTGCCTTCTAGAGGTCTGAACTTCAACTCCCAGAATTCTTAGCAAAGGCCATCTTGGCTGGCCATGTTTGGGAGTTAAATTCACCTCCACCTGGAAGGCACCCCAGTGAGACAAGGTCAGTTTTCAAATTTTGCTCTTTTCAGTTTTGCTTCTGAGCACTTCTATCTGGGATTGCAGCCAAGGTAAACTTTGGTGACTGTTAAGATTCCTCACTCTGCAAAAAAAGAAGAAAAAAAGCCTGAAGATTGTAAAGTAGCTGAATTTATTGGATACCCTCAATTGTGATGACCATTGTGTAAATTTATTCCTTGTGTTTGTTTATTCCAGCACTCCAAGCAATGGCATTGTTCTTTTGCTCTTTAGCCTTAGTTTTGGCATTGGGTCAACTTTAAATGAAGAAAGGATTCAAGCAGTGTTTTTCCATACTCCATGGCAAATATCAATAGCAGGGGTTGGTCATTCAAAGTGAAACAGGATTTTGGGTGGATTTCCTCCCCCTAAAAATGCTTGGTGACCGATGATTTAATTCATATTTTCCAAAAAGCAAATGCATTTTTTAGCTTTCTGCAGAGGACAATGAGATAGTTATATAAGGAAAGTTTTCTTTGGTCCATCCTCCAAGTAGGATAGGACAGAATGATTGCCCTGCTGTTTTTAAGAGTGCTTTGGTTATTTATCCATTGCTTATCCTTAAATGGCTTTCAGCAAGTTGCTATATGCAAAAGGACCGCAGACTCATCTGATTTGCACTTCCTGGGATCCTGAGGGAGCCACAAAACTGTTTTACCTGGTACATAACACTATTAATATAATCGCGAAACAATGAAGTGGGATTTGTGAGACATTGGGAGAGAAAATAATGTGTGCTTCTGCAAACTTTGTAAGACTAATTAAAATTTCCAACTCCCAAGAGCTGGCCACCACAGGCTACAAGTGGAATGTTGGATCCGGGTTGAAATTCAGTGGATGCTCAGATGCCAATGTTGGTTAAAACAAGTCAATGTGAGTGATCTTCTCTTTTCCCCATTGTGTGATTTAAATATCTATAATTCCATTAGGTTGACCGTTTACCACAAAACAATAGGACCATTAAAATTTTCAACCAGTAGCAGTCTCCCTTTCAGTGGGTACAACTGTTCCCTAAATTGAAAGAAGCATAGTATACTTTTGTGCCATTGAAATAATAAAAATCGTAACTGAGATCATTTAGACATATCTTCCTCCCTCCCTCTTTCTATATATGGAATGTATAGTAATTCAGTGCCACATTTTTTGAAGCCAGGTATATAAAATAATCTGTGCCTTGCTGGGTACATCTGAGAATTGAGTTTAGTCACTTTTCTATTTTTTAGGGTTTTGTTTGTTTGTTTTCTGTTTAGATAAAAGCTGTGATTTGGCAGATGTTGATCGATTGATCAATCAGCCAAATTGATTAATCCATTTTTGGCCATCTATATAAATTGCCAACTTCCAAATTAGCCAAGCTATTTTAAGACCAGAAATCATTTAATTACAGAACTGGGAGAGGTGACTCAGGTTATCACACTGAACCTGTGGCTGAGTTCAGGAGTCCAAACAAGAATCCCTCAACATATCTATGCAGTTTCTGCTTGAAAATATTCAGCAAGATGGAGCCAACCTCCTCTCAAGATGATTGAATCCATTGTCAGGGTTTCTATTATCATCCCTCATATAAATTAAGCCCATATCTTCAGGGGTGGAATTCAAATTTTTTAACAACTGGTTCTGTGGGTGAGGCTTGGGTGGTGGGCGTGGCTTGGTGGTCATGTGACTGGGTGGACATGACTTGATGGTCATGTTATTGGCTGGGCGTAGCCAACTCAACATCACTCACATCGAGGCACGCATCTCCTCGCCTGGCCTCTTGTGACTGTGGAGATGCTGCAACAGTCGTAAGTGTGAAAAAGGATAATAAGTCACTTTTTTCAGTGCCATTGTAACTTTGAATGGTCACTCTACACAAGCAAAGTACCAGCAAAGGAAGGAAAAAAAACTCCAGAAAAGTTCCTGTGACAGGAAGTCTAGTCCTGCCAAGGGTTAACGGAGAGGCAATTTCTGTAAGCAACACCAGAATGTTTCCTTCCTGCCTTCCTTACAGGATTAGGCCAGTAATTTCTTCTAACAACCGGTTCTCCGAACTGCTTAGAATGTTAACAACCGGTTCTAGCGAATAGGTGCGAACTGGTAGAATCCCACGCCTCCATATCTCCAGAGAGGGCACTATAAAGCACTATAGAGCGATATATAAGTCTAAGTGCTATTGTTACTGCTATGTACATGGCATGATGGACAACTTTTGAATTTCAGCCATAGGATGAGTTGAAGTGATAGGAAACCATCTTCTCTATTCCTCTTGCTTTGTACTTTCCTTCCTTGTTGAAGTTCAACTTGTTCTCAGCTCCTTTCTGGAATAAACTGAGAAATCAATATAGGTTGGCGATGTGCTTCCAACAATTGATTGTCACTGAAGGATATTAGTTTCCCTTGATATGTAATCATGGCAACCGAGTGCTTGAACAGTTGGAGTTAAGCTTGTGTCTCTTTGTTCATGGTTGTGGAGGTACTCTGTCAATACAGGCAGACAATGATCACAATGAGTCTTTAATAGCTTGGAATCAGAGGTCGCTTCTAAGTGTCTATGTCTTATCATTCTTCATAGCGTCAGATGTTCATCTTATAAATGTTTGATATTGTGTGAAGCCAGTCCTTGGTGAATTATGGTTTAGTGAATAAGCCACATTTGGGCTGGAAAATATAAGCTATAACCCAAAGTGGTCAATCTCTGGCCCATTGTTATCATCTCCCAAGACCCTCTATATTGTTGTGAAATTCAATGGCACTGATTTTTATTGAAATAAGCAACAAAACAAACCCTTAAGTCTCATTTTTTTAAAAAAAAGGATCTACAAAAAGATCATAACATTTTAGTTCCTTGAAGAATGCCATTGGTTTCTTATAACTCACCTTTCCCCACCTCAACTGGCCTTCAAAACATATCTTGCCTAGTTGCACAAATCTAGCCATTCACAATGGTTGTGTTTCAACCCATAGTAAACTGGGTTTGTGTATAGTATCCTTTTGCAAGGTGTGTCAGCTAGCTGCATATCAAAAACTTAAAAAGAGCACAATTGGTCCAGTAACCTGTATTAAAGATGTCAAATAGCTTGCTTAGATCTGCTGCTTACTAAGAAAACTGTGAAAGCAGAATAACGGAATAACAAAGTTGGAAGGGACCTTGGAGGTCTTCTAGTCCAACCCCTTGCTCAAGCAGGAAACCCTGTACCATTTCAGACAATGATCGTTATTGTTTTAATTTGCCTTCTTAGGTTACTTGAAACAAATTAGGTTTGGTTCCAAAAAACATGTAATCCAAACACATGGTTTTCTCATCTTGTCCTATCTCTTCTTAAAAACCTCCAGTGATGGAGCACACACAACTTCTAGAGGCAAGTTGTTCTACTGATTAGTTGTTCTCATTGTCAAGAAATTTCTCCTTAGTTCTAGGTTGGTTGTCACCTTGATTATTTCCACCCATTGCTTCTTGTCCTGTCTTCTGGAGCTTTGGAGAATAGGTTGACCCCCTTCTTCTTTGTGGCAGCCCCTCAAATATTGGAACACTGCAAAGCAACATATGAGCCTGTCCATCCCTTTAGTCATCTAGGTAGAGTTGATGTTCCACTATGATGGAATTCTATCTATGGCCAATTATTGGCCATGTGTGATTGAACAAAGCTCTTGGTTCTGGTGAATTTTTCACTTCTTTCTTCTTAGAGCTGATCTGTCTTGTGCATTTTACTTCATCTCACCTTAGTTTGCCATCAGAAATGGGCTTTATTGCTATTATCATCTTTCTTATCTTTTCTCACCTTCTTATCTTTCCTACTATCTTCTCCTATTGGACTCTTATAATTAATCAGTTGTTGTTTATATCTTATGATGAATAATTGTAACTATAACCTATCACTTAATTGTTTTGTGTGTGTACACTGAGAGCTTATGCACCAGAAACAAATTTGTTGTGTGTCCAATCACACCTGATCAACAAAGAATTCTATTCTATTCTATTCTATTCTATTCTATTCTATTCTATTCTATTCTATTCTATTCTATTCTATTCTATTCTATTCTATTCTATTCTATTCATTATTATTCTATTAAACTCAGGTATCCAGTTTAGACTTCATGGTTTCTTCTCTTTTTTTTGTCCCTTTCCCCTTGTCTAAATCCATATAGGTTCACTCACAACTGTCCTTTCTCTGGTTGGAGTTTTTTCTTTCTTGGCTACAAGACCTGGCTCAGATTCAGAAGCTCACTATGGGATATAACTCTACATTTATTTCCTTTCCCAGCTCTTGATCTCTAACCTGCTCTCAGCCATCCTCCAAGGCAGACCAGCTTTCCTGCAAAGGAAAGACGTCATTCTGCAATTTTTGCATTTGTTTTCAGATGTAAAAATATTGGCCAAAGAAACACTTTAGGGTAATCCGACTGAACCCTTTAATGAGATTTTAATTGCCTAACTTGGATTTAATTTCTTTTGGACACTGCTCTGGAGGTTTTAGGATCGAAGGCACTATGTCTGGTAAGTAAATAAAGAAAATAGGTCATGCCCCAACCTCAGGCTGTCATATGATCAGCGGTACATTTTAAGTTAGGGCTGTGCATATTTTTCCAGGCCAAGGGTCCTGATTGGCCTTTGAGTGGGCTTTCTGGGGGAGTCACACTCTTCAGAAAAGGGAAGGCTAGGACAAAAAGGAAGATGAGTCAAGGCAAAAAGTAAAGTTGATCCTGTTTATAACTGAATGCATTAAATAAAATCGCGCTTCCTGGATTTTCTCCTTGCCTTATATTACACTTAAAAACTTAAGTAAGATCTTTGGGTGGGGCTTTTAGGACCTTAATTATGGATTTGGGTGCAGGCATGGAAGATTAAATTGGACGTGTTGCTTTAATTTAGGAGGGAAATTCAGTCAGTTTGTTATGAAGGGAATGGAGGAGGGAGAGGAGAGAGAGAATTGAATGTAAAAGTGGATGATGTATTTGAAAATCCTAAATATTATCCATTGCAAGTCTGGTAGTAGTGCAAATACTGTTCAAAGGTAAAAGTTCCCCTCGCACACACGTGCTAGTTCCTTCTTTATGTATACTGAGAGTATTTACACCAAGACAAATTCCTTGTGTGTCCAATCACACTTGGCCAATAAAGTATTCTATTCTATTCTATTCTATTCTATTCTATTCTATTCTATTCTATTCTATTCTATTCTATTCTATTCTAGTTGTTTCCGGCTCTAGGGGGCAGTGTTCATCTCCGTTACAAAGCCAAAGAGGCAGCGCTATCCAAAGACGTCTCCGTGGTCATGTGGCCAGCATGACCAAACACCGAAGGCGCACAGAGCGCTGTTCCCTTCCCACCAAAGTGGTCCCTATTTTTCTACTTGCATTTTTACATGCTTTCGAACTGCTAGGTTGGCAGAAGCTGGGACAAGTAACAGGAGCTCACTCCGTTACACGGCGCTAGGGATTCGAACTGTGCAACTGCCAACCTTTCTGATTGACAAGCTCAGCATCTTAGCCACCAAGCTACCGTGTCCCCTAATATGCGTAGAGCTAACTTTGACACCAGGCTAAAACCCAGTAAACTGGGTGAAAGAAAAAAGAAAGGAGTATTTGGTATGCTTGCCACCTTGAGCTGTTTATAAAGAATAATAAAGGTGAAATATAAATAACAAATAAGCAAGCAAGCAATTATCATGGTGCCTTACAGAGTTCTGCCAAACCGTTGTCCACCTCCTTAGTCAGTGTCATTTTGGAACAACTCCAAAAATAACTTCATCGAATGGTGTCAAAACCAAACCTTGAATATGAAAATCCACGTGCAGAAGACAAATATCAAGGTTTGGAGTTCAGGGGAGGTGTCTATGTGAGTGGGGTCAAGCCCATAGCTCTGGAAGAAGCAAGAGAGTTATCTTTTTACCCAACCGATGATAGGTACCGTATCTCTTTGTTGGAGGTCATCCTGGTGTGACCTCTTTCACAAGCCATCCTTTGGAACCCGGGCAAAGGTTCACCAAGTGTCAGCGAAGTCATTGGGACTTGATGTAACTTGATTGTTATTTGAAATCAGGCTCCTGTGATGTCCAGAAAGGTTGGCAGGAGCTGTAATGTCTTATTCTGCCGAGGCATTGACACGGAGATCTATGTGAAGTGATCTGTGATTACTTGATATTGATTGGAACTCTGCTGGGAAGGGATGACATGCTGGTAACTTGATACGAGTCCTTCTCAAGGAAGTCATGCGCCTTCTTTCTTTAGTACATGCTATAATAAAATTGTACACTGTAGTGCTGCTTGGAAACAGCATCAGGAAATGTTCTATGGCGTGATGGATAGAGTGAGATGTGAAGATACCCACTGAATCTGGACCCAAAAGGCTACTAAAGGAAGGTACAACAGGAATACAGGTAGTCCTTGATCCCAAAGGTACTTTTTCAAGAGGCTTTCTGGTTTTTCTTTGAAGATGTTTCCCTTCTCATCCAAAAAGCTTCTTCAGCTCTTCAACTTCTTGGATGAGAAGTGAGACGTCATCAAAGAAAAAACAGAAAGTCCAAGTGGTCTCTTGAAAAAAGCACCTTTGCATTTAGCCAGTCTGTTACCAAGGCAGTCCCCAAATTCTTTCTCTCAGACAAGACAACATCTCTGCAAAATGAACTGCCTCAAAAAGACCTCAGGTAAAGTCTAAGAAGTCACTCACCTGCCCCAAAGGTGCTTTTTTTCAGCAGGCAACTGGACTTCCTTTGTTTTTCCTTGAAGACCTTTCGCTTCTCATCCAAGAAGCTTCTTCAGTTCATTATTTTTGAATCTTTGAAAATGAAAAAATAAAAAGCAACTTTGGGACAACCATGACTGGATGATAAAAAATCTCCTAGATAGACAAGTCAATCACCAGATCATCCTCAGACTTTACTATGGGTAGCTATGGGATTGAAGCATTATTCTCCAGATGGTTTTGACCCACTGAGTAAGAGTATGTTTTTAGTGAAGATGGATCTCAACCCTCTTTTCAAAATGTGTAGAATTTTCAACATGCAAATATTTTTTTTTGCTTTTCCTTAAATCACATTCAGACACGATCCTTCCCCATATGGTATAGTCTAGATTTTTGATTTCTGTAAGCTTGCCTACAACCAATTGCTAACTGCCAACCCAGCCAAGGGCCTATTATTTTATTTGGATGGGGAAATAATCAGCTCTTTTGGATAAAAATAAAAATGAAGAAAGCAAGCTAACAAGAAGACTACATTTCTATATCACTACGCGACCATATGGGCCCATTACTCCCACTACATCATAGAGGTTAAGATTAAACCAACTCTCTTGATACCTAGAAAATTAACATAGGTCACACCTCACTCCATATGGCAGCTGATTATGCCAAGACAACTCAAGGTTCTTTCTAATAGGCAGAAAGTTGCTAACAAATATCATTTTCCTCCTCTCCTGTGGCGCATAGGAGATTTGGCAGCTTTGTCTTCTGACAAGTTATTTCAGTCCTTTGTGATTTTTGGGGTTGTTGGTTGGATGTAAGTGAGATTGCTTTAAGTTGACTGAGAAAGGTGACTTCTGGCTGAGGATATGAATCATCCCATTTGGGATCGTAAAGACCCTCTGAAATATTTCACTTTAAGAAGAAAAAGGATCAAAGGAATATCACTTGAAAAAACTTGTGTACAATGACCATCCGATAGGAAGACCTCCTGGGACTATGGAGTCAGTATGGGTGCAGAGTTAGACCTGATTTGTATGTGGATGGGATCCCATCAGGAAATCTCAGAGCTGCAAGCTAGACTTGGAAATTGAAGGGAAAACTATCTCAAAAGAAAACAAGGATTCGTATGCTGTTGCCAGGAAGAATCCATGGAAATACCCATATCTGTTTTATTAGATCTACAGAGCTTGGTTGATGTTTGAGAACATGCTGTTTGGTTAAAGGTAAAACCTCTTCACATGGGCCATAGAATTGTTTGTGAAGCCTTAGCATCTCCATCTTACAAAACCAGATTCTGGAGTTCCAAAAAGTTCCTGGGAACAGAGCTTGTGAGAATTCAGGCCAATTTTTCTTCTTGGCCGTAGGCTGGTTGTGCTATAGTAATAACTTTGATTCCTGGAGACTTATATTAAAAGAAATAGAGGATGCCAAAAAAACCCTGCACAATAAACTTTTGTTCTATCCATTTGTAGCAGAGGGAAATGTCTCCTACACAAAGGTATTAATTTTTCCTCTTCCAAAGTTTTGTTCATTTGTGTATAATCTTAGCAGGTTCTGGAAATGGTGTAGTGAGAGAAAACTTTGGAATCCAGGAATCCAGATTCTTCCAATAGAAAAGCATCAGCAGAATGAAACTGTTTTGGGGCCATGAAATGTCACATAAATAGGAGTAATTATTTCTGTGTATCAGGGAAAAGAAGGATGGGAGTGTTAGTTTTGTATTATGTTTTTAAAAAATTATAAAATAATTTTTGGCAATAGATAACTGGAGTTTTCTCGCACAAATATAAAATGCAGGTTATTCATAAAGGCCAAAATAAATAACACGATGGCAGAAAATCGAACTAATGAGGGAACATGCACACAAAACATATTTTATTATGTTTGATAAAAACAAAACATTGGGGGAGGGGGTCACTCAAATTATCTGAAGAGATGACTTCCACAAATATGTACCAACCCATCCCACTTCAAGAAATAATGGAGGAAAATGACTGGCTGTTGCTTTCTCCAGAATACCTGATTGACAATAAGCATCATAATATTAGTTATATCCAACAGGGATCAGTTTAATTTATGTTTTCCTAAATATTTGCAACAGGTTTGTTTCAGGTAGGATTGGATTGCTTCTCTCCTCTCAACAATTTTCAACACTTTTGTAATCCGAGGAAATAAAACCTTTATGTGGTTTTGAGAGTGTAGATTTTTATCCATTGCTATCTTCTTATAGGAAATGACCAGGCTGAGTCCGAGGGAGGGATCAAATGCATCATCAGGCTGGAGTCCCTTCACCCCCATAAGAAATCTTAAGTCCAGCCCGCTTGAATTCCATTGACTTTTATCTGCCACCAATTTGCTTTAACTGTTAGTAGTTCAGATTCTTGTAGAGAGCATGAGTTTGCAATACACTTTTATATTCCTTTGAACTGCCTGGATTTCTGATTTCCCAGGGCTTGACATTTCCAAGGAACATGAGCAGAAACAATAGGTGAGATTAGGCTGGGACTTCGTCTTGAGATGCTCCTGGAATGAAAACTTTCAAATGTGCTGAAGTAGTTCTCTTGAGTTACTCCTATAGGTGATCAGAATTAAATTGACTAAGTGGTTTTTTTCCAAGCACAGCATCTGTCACATCTCGTCGTCTTTTCCTGCCTTCAGACTATGAAAGCTATGAAAGTGAACCTAGAGAAAGGTCAGAAGCCATCAGCTGCTTTGATTGATGCTTTGTCACATTTTGGCTCATTATCGTGCCAGGAATTTTCACAACTAAATCAGAGGACTTCGGAACATATAGGAAATTATGGGTAGCCCTTTGGTTTTAAAAAAGAAAAGTAACAACAACCCCCCCCCCCAAAAAAAAAAAAAAGTAGGAGACCTCTATACAAATGGGTCTGAATTATATTACTTTTTGTTTAAGTGTGTGAGTCCCCATGGCCAAAATGGGCTCATGTTTCAGAGTAGCAGAACAGCAGAGTTGGAGGGGAGCTTAGAGGTCATTTAGTCTAACCCCCTGCTAGAGCAGGAGACCCTATGACATTTCCAACAAATGTTTCTGGAATTTGGTGGCAAATCATTTAATGTCAATGTGGCAATCTGACATCAATAGAAAGCAAAGGAGGTAAGCACACATTAACACTGCAAATCCATGGTCTTCTCCAGATTTTTTTAATGGGAAAATATCATCATTCATTCTTCAGTTCATAAAAATAATACTTGGAACAGCTTACATCCTACCTGCCTATTCCAGGCCCTTGGGAAAGACTTGCTATATGGATAAAAATATCAGATCCAGTCAAGATCTGGCTTCAAACCATAAAATAACAATGATCTATCACAAATCCATTACTGGATGATATTAATAAAGCCAGTCAAGGAACATTAAAGGCGTGCAAGATTTCACATTCTCCAAAACTCTTCAGCATGATAAATAAAGACACTAAGAAAAAGAGGAAAATAATCCAAGAATTAGATCCATAGTCCTAATCTGAAACCTTGCATGAGGATTTGGTTGGGCATAATAAGAATATCATTCAGTTCAGGATTTGGAATTATGGATTTCCATAGACGCACAAAGTTATGACTGCTTTGGATGTGCCTTGAAGAATAATTAACTCTTCTTGAAACTGTACATTGGCTTTTGTTCTGTCCTTCTTCCTCCAGTTCTTCAACACTTGACAATCAATTCAGAAGCTTTGGGTGAGTAGAGATCTCATAAAATAATCCACTTCAAGATGGCGCCACCATTGGCAGCCATGGTGAAATATATATTTCATCTTCACATCTTTCCTACCACCTTCTCCTATTGGTATCTTACGATTTATCACTTTGTTGTTTGTGTCTTATGATTTATGATTGTATCTGATGATTTATGATCTATGATCTGTCAAAAAATCTCTCTTGACCAAAAAAGAAAAAAAGAGAAAAAAATGTATTCCTATTCCTAATGCGGGCAGTGAATTAATTGAGTTTGTTTTGATCTGAAGGACTGTCAGAAACCTTCACTGGAAAGATTCAGTCTGCAGGTCATTTGATTTTATCACTCTTTGGAATCAGGTCTTCAGACTTCATCAACTTAAATGCAGTAGATGAATTCCCATATGCCTTGGGACTGATTCAGCAGTTTAGTAGACTTTGGCACGGCATACAAACATTTCCATCAATTCAGTTTTCGGAGTCTAAACAATGATCAAACTGGATCTCACATGATTTATCCTCCCTATGAATTTGCATTTTCTTTCTTCTACTGAGTAGTTTCCAGGCTGCCGTTTCCTCATATTTCATTTTAATCCCCATTTTATTATTATGTGGTTCTATTTTTATAAACCTCTTACATTTATTATATGTGTCTGCGTATGTGCTTTCCAGTCTGCTTTTGATTCCTGGCAACTGCCTGGATGACTCCCTGATGTTTTCTTGGCAAGGTTTTTTCAGAAGTGGTTTTCCATTGCTTATTTCCTAGGGCTGAGAGAGAGGGACTGGCCCAAGGTCACTTAACTGGCTTTGTGCCTAAGGCAGGGCTAGAAACCTAGAATGTACAGTCAGTCAATTCCTAGCCCGATATCTTAACCAGTACATACACCAAATTGACTTTTTACATTTATTAATGAGCCTCCTTTTAGTATTTTGTACTTTGCTCAATTTGTTTAGAATAAATTCATAAAGATAAAATATAAAAACAAGGTGGGTTTTTTTCAGAAAAATAAGCATCGGTGATTATTCTTCAACAGTAATAATACTTAATGGTAAGCATTATCATGACAATATGTTGAGATTCCACATTCCAACTCTTTAAAGATGCAACTTTTAACTAGTTGGACAGCTTCTTTATTAATAAAGGATCTATATAATTATTTGATCCCAAACTGATTTATAATAACCCTGGGGAATTTTTTCCTCTCCCTCCCACATTATGAAAACATGTCATGAACTGTTTTGGAATTTACCATCGGTTTGCAAACTATGTTGTCACACGACACCAGAATTGCCATTAGGGAAAAAAGAAATGCGAAGTCTCTTGAGGGGAAGCCTTGAATTATTTATTCCTTCTCAGGAATTGGCCATTTTTAAATTTCAGATTTTTGAAATCCCCTTCTTTAAATTTATAATTGCTTCATTTGAAGTACCGTTTGTCAGTTGCCAAGGATAAAACTAGCACTTCAGAGCTGACATTTTATGGCTCCCAAGTATGTAGAAATCCAGACAACTATATAGAACATAGAATAAAAGGGTTGGAAGGGACTTTGGAGGTCTTCAACCTTCTGCTCAAGCAAGACACCCTATACAGTTGCGGACGATTGGCTGTCCAGCCTCTTGACTATTTCCCAGGTTTCTCCAATGGTCCCAGTAGGGGATCAACCTTGAGATACCAGAAATGGAAAAATATTGGCTTGTAAAACTGATATGTGAACAGGAGGTTGACAGTAATACAACATCTTTGCTAAAGAGGCATGAAGTGCAAAATAAGATAGTATAAGGTTTATGGACTAATGCAAATGTGAGTAATATCTACCTGAAAGTAGACCTTTTCCTCTTGACCTCAGAATGCAATCCATCATCTGTCCGTCCATCCATCCATCCATCCATCCATCCATCCATCCATCCATCCTCTAACTGCCTTACCATGTTCAATATGAATTCAAGTTCAATACAATCCAGGCAAAGAATACAATCTTTTTTCCATCCCAGAAATCCCATTTCTTGCAACGAAATCCCAAAGCAATATCAGCTTTTCCAGGTAGATCAGACAAGGAAACTTAAGGCCATGTAATCCAAAACCCCTTTTATTGCAAAGCTATAGGAACACGGTGGGACGTGGTGACTCAGCGGCCAAGATGCTGAGCTTGTCAATCAGAAAGGTCGGCAGTTCAGCAGTTCGAATCCCTAGCACTGCATAATGGAGTGAGCTCCCATTACTTGTCCCAGCTTCTGCCAACCCAGCAGTTCGAAAGCATGTAAAAAAATAAATGCAAGTAGAAAAATAGGGACCCCTTTGGTGGGAAGGTAACAGCATTCCATGCGCCTTCGGCGTTTAGTCATGACCACGGAGACGTCTTTGGACAGCGCTGGCTCTTCGGCTTTGTAACGGAGATGAGTACCATCCCCTAGAACTGGAAATGACTAGCACATACATGCAAGGGGAACCTTTACCTTTTATAGGAACACAGCCTTGCAAATCTGAATGTGCTTTCCCTTCCTTCTCTTTCTCTTCTTTGCAAACTAGGAAGGGCTGGTCTGCGGAAGCCCTCACACAATAAGCCAGCACCATCTATTTCTTTGCAACATGGAAATAAACACAGCTACTTAGTAGGAGCGTCGCAGGTAAAATGGTGAGAAGAATTCAGAAGCTACGCTTCTAATGCTTTCTCTACCTTAGCAGCAAGACCACATTACATCATTTATAGGAGCCCACATAAAAGCAAAGATGGTGCAATAAAAGTTGAATTGCATGCCGTTGCTGGAGGAACTCCATTAAATCTCTGTTATGTAGTGACTATACAAGCTCTGGGTTTTGCTACTTTGGGATGAAAAGAATGCGATATAGAGGGGTACATCTTGAGAGGCAGCTATTTTGGGGGCTCCAGAGAAACAGCTTCTTGTCAGGAGAGGTTAATTAATATCAGGTCTATCTCCCTCCCTGCTCATGCTACTGCTTCCTTCCCCATCTTTTAGCTATTGTATTTTTTATACTTTCGTAGCATTTTATTTATAGAGTTCTATTTTTTTAATATTATAAGCCACCCAGAGATACCCAATGGTAAGGTGCACGGCCAATAAATTGGATAAATAAAAACTCCCTTTTACAACCCTGTAATCCCTTAATTCAGGGTAGAGTTGGGGGCAATTGGATGGAGTTGAGCGGTTGCTGGCCGAATGCCCTTTCTGACACCATGGGAAGTTCACAGCAAATATATATATATTTTGTAACCAAGGAGAGAAACATTTGCCGCTGCCTACGATTGAAATCTCAGCCTTTTGAGTGGGAGGCGAGTGTCTTCACCATTAGGTTGCCACGCTGCTTATAAATTGGATTAAAAAATAAATAAAAGGCAAGGCAAGGGTCAATCCTTGCCATTTAAAACAGGGTGGCATCAGGAATTGGTCCACACCCAAAAACTGAGAGAAACTGGCCAGGGCTACTAATGCCGCAGCTTGGAAGGATAAACAGATAGTCTTTTTGAAATCAATTTCCACAGAAGCAGAATGAGATGTTGTGCTACAGCCATTCTCTGTGCCTCAGTTTTCAGGTATTTTTTTAAAAAGCTGTACACACACGCAGAGAAAAATAATATTTTAAAAGGTTCATACGTTCAAGCTGCTGGAATTTAATGAGGCAAGCATAAAAAAAAAACCTACCCCAGTCTAGCACAAATCCACCTGTCTACAGCCTCCTACCTTTCACATCAATCAGTAGTATTTGTTTAAATATGTAAGAGTGATTGACGGGCTGCATATCACCCTGGGCCTTTGGTGAATAATTTTTAGGGTCTGATGGGGAATAGAAGTGATGGCTGTGTGGAAGTGGCCAAGATTCAAAGCTGGAAGAAACTTTTTTGTGTTTGAATTGCAGCCATAAAGCTTCGTTACGATTCCCCTTGGTCTTTTTAGCTAAATGGAATAAAATGCAAATGTTGTAGCATTACTTTGCCAGGAAAAGTACCATCCTTGCTTTGTATGGCTGGGAAGTTTCCTTCCTTCCTTCCTTCCTTCCTTCCTTCCTTCCTTCCTTCCTTCCTTCCTTCCTTCCTTCCTTCCTTCCTTCCTTCCTCCTCCTCCTCCTCCTCCTCCTCCTCCTCCTCCTCCTCCTCCTCCTCCTCCTCCTCCTCCTCCTCCTCGCCTTGAATTCATCTTTGCCAAGACACTTTAAATGGTAGACTGATGCCTTTGGCATGTCACCTTCTAATCACGGTGATTGTCTCTCTAATAGGTCTGACAACGGAGCATACTTAAACTGCCAGAGACTGTGACAGAGGCCTTTATGAGCCTTAAAAAGAGTATTTATGAAAACGGAAGAGAAGCTATGCTTTTCACTACTCTTGTCAGTCAGTTGAGAAGAACCACAGTTTGCTCTTTAGCCAAGAATGCTGGATTCTCACAACTGAAGAGAGATATGTAGGCTTAGCATGGGTAATGTTGGTCTTTAATTCTCAGCTTAGCATGGGTAATGTCGGTGGTTGAAAATAGAAACCAGGAACATCCTCAATCAATCAGGATAAAGCTGGAAGGGACCTAGGAAGACTTCCATTCCAACTGCCTGCTGAAGCAGAAGACCCTGTACTATTTCAGACAAGTGGCTGTCAGAACTCTTCTTATAAACCTCGAGTGAGGGAGCAACCACAACTTCTGGAGGCAAATAAATTGTCCTCACTCTTAGGAAGTTTCTCCTTAATTCCAGGTTGCTTCTCTGTTTGATTGGTTTCCTTCCATTGTTTCTTGTCTTGCCTTCTGGTTTCTTTGGAAAATAAGTTGACCCCCTCTTCTTTGTGGTAGCCCCTCAAGCAAATACGGCAATACTGCTGAATATTCAAGGTTGACTCAGCCTTCTGTCCTTCTGAGGTGGATAAAATGAGGACCAAGATTGTTGGGGGCAAGAGGCTGACTCTGTAAATGGCTTAGAGAGGGCTCTAAAGCACTATAAAATGGTATATAAGTCTAAGTGCTATTGCTATTGCTATCTCTTCGCCTACTTATATATCATTTTCCTCCATTATGCTGAGAATAACGAGTCTGGAAATAACTACTTCTCATTTATAGTGCTCTCCTGCAAGGGTGAGGGCAGCATCTTTGTTTTCTTCTGGAAATAATTTCCATGCACCAGAGACAAATATTTATAGGCCTGCTATGGAATCTTGACTCATGGCAAAGAAGTCTGGCTTAAATTTGGCTTCCTCTCTTTGTATGTTCAGGGAATTCATCAAGCTTTAGGGCCTTATTGCTGACCCACATAGGCAGATAATGCACACTGTCCTTAACACAATTATATTTGCCTCAACAATCTTTATACTGCTGAGCTGTTTTGAGAAAACTTCATCGGTCAGAACTTAGTTTGCAGGCTACTGCGTTGGGGGGAAAAATTAGATGCATTCTCTCGAGGCATCTCTATAATCCTAATCCACACAAATTAGTAGAATTGCCCAATGATTTAGGCAGCTTTATGTCGACATATTTGTTTCCTTGTTGCTTGTCAGGAATCTCACTTTGATCAGCCCTAGAAGTTCTGACAAAATCAGGCAGGATGGGGACATGTCTCAAATGTCATAGGATCTCTTGCTTGAGCGGGAGGGTGGATGAGCGCACTCCAAAGTCCTTCCAACTCTTCGATTCTGTTGTTCTGTTGTCAGATCCATCTGATCCACAGCGATCCCGAGGCCAATTCTTCTTGGTCTTCCGATCAGTCAAGAAGTTGGAAGGAGGAGTTACTTAGAAATATGTGTCGGAAAAAGCCTTTGAGTTTTGTGAAGTCAGGATAGAAAAGTACTGTTCAGGTATTCTACGGAAGAACAGCCCTCAGATGCCATTGTCCCAAACCCTCTCTGATTGTTGTGGTTCATAGGGAGCTGTGCAGATCACAGCGGAATCGGACAATGGGGAAGAACGGGGACCAGTCAGGGAGTCTGGAGAGGATTCAGATGAGGGTCCTACGTCCAATGCAGAGATGGGGCCAGGACCATGGGGTGCTACGTCCAATGCAGAGATGGGGCCAGGGAGTGGGGTGCTGACTCTGGATCCTCCTGAGTTTGGCAGCAGTGAGGCCGAGGAACCAGGGGACCCTGTTCCCAGTGCGTGTATGCGCAGAGCTGCTAGAAGGTGAGAGCATCTGAAGCAGAAGGGGCGACTCGGGAGTAAGGCTTGGAGGTGATTGTCCCTCCCATAAGGTATAAAGGACAGACAAAGATGGTGAAACCTTTGCAGGAAGCAAAATCATTTGCTCTGTTCGGATTAATCCTTGAAGCTCTGTGTGGACTTTGTACTTTGGTTGGTTTTTATAATTCATTTGGCACTCTAGTTGTTGGCAGCAATTCAAAGGAGAGAAAGGTGGGTGCTTATCTCGAAGGACTGTTTGGGACTCATTACTGGCTGTGAATGAAAATAATTCCCAGCATTGAAATAAAACAAGAGTTATTTTGACTAAGCGTGTGCTTAATTATGGTCTCAGGAAGCCTTGGTCAGAACACTGATGATCATCAGGAAACATTTATTTGTAGTGGTTTGCAAATAAAAAATATAAATTGCTTCATTCATTCAATCTAGCCTTTTATCTTTTCAATGCAGGATGAAGGATTCTTCCATGTGTTTCCAACCGATACGGTCTTGAGCTTCCTTTGGGCCTGCAATACTTTCTTAAGGGGTCAATCTATCTTGTTTTAGGTCTCGTTTGTGGATTCTTTTTATTGCATGGAATTAGTTTAGTTTACTTTATTGTCATTGCACCTCATACAATGAAATTAAATACCATCTTCAGTGTACATTATGACTATGAAAATAAACACAAACACACATCCTTCACATTCTCTACATTGAATTGAAAACCCCTGATATTGCATTAATATTGCACTATACAGTAGAATTTAGTAGAGTTACTGCCCTGGGATAGAAGCTGTTTTTCAGCCTATTTGTCCTTGTTTTTATTATTCATTCTATGACTGCCTTGGTCCAGCTGCCATCAGTTCTTCTTGCTATATGAATGCCAGGCTATAGCAAGATCATAAATTCTGTGTTGCTCTACTTATGTTCAAGGTTTTCCATTCAATACAATGACGGACTTAGAAAGTACGATCCCCAAGATGCAAACACATTAGGATTCAGGGCAGACTGGAGGACAATGGTGTCAGTGGGCGATGCTATCAGAAAAGTCAAAATGATGACAACCATGCCTTCAAAACTCCACCCATTTTCTAACACGATACACATAAAAATGGCAAGTTAAAAAAAAGGACTTCAACCCTCAGAATTCTCCAGCCAGCATAGTTGAAGTCCCTAAGTCTTAAAGTTGCCAAGTTTGGGGACCTCTGGTCTATGGAGATTCTCAGCCATCCAAGTCATGGTTGTCCCAAAGGTGCTTCCTTCCCAAGAGGCCACTTGGACTTTCTGGTTTTTCTTTGAAGACGTTTCGCTTCTCATCCAAGAAGCTTCTTTAGCTCTGAGCTGAAGAAGCTTCAGAGTTGGAGAAGTTTCTTGGATGAGAAGCAAAATATCTTCAAAGAAAAACCAGAAAGTCCAAGTGGCCTCTTGGGAAAGAAGCACTTTTGGGATGACTTTTTATAGTGGTTACTATCAGGGGTGGGATTCTACAGGTTCTCATCTATTCACTAGAACCGGTTGTCAACTTTCTAAGCAGTTCAGAGAACAGGTTGTAAGAAGAAATCTCCTTTCGTTTTTTTTCCACCTTTCTTGCATTCTTGGCAGTATGCCTAGACTTACTATCCCCGAAGGAGGCTTTTTTTCTTTGCTGGTACTTTCTTAAAGGGAAAGAGTTGTTTTAAGCTTTTTACACTGCTGTTGGGAGGAAATTTTTACTCCCCTGTTGGAGTTAGCACTTTGAAGAAATAATTGAATAACGAAGCAGAGCTGCCAGAAAGAAGCTTTTAATGACAAGGAACCAAGATGAGGGACATTCAGCAAGGCTTCTTGGCTAGCTAGAAAGATTGACATTCAAACATGAGTTTACATACCCTTTATGAGTTTTGGTCTAGAATTGGTGACCATTCAAAGTTATAATGGCACTGAAAAAAGTGAGTTACGACCATTTTTCACACTTACGTCCATTGCAGCATCCCCACTGTCATGAAAGGCCAGGCGAGGGGAAGCGCCCCTTGATGTGAGGGACATTGAGTTGACCATGCCCACCCAGTCACATGACCAGCAAGCCACACCGACCAACTGAGCCACACCCACAGAACCAGTTGTTAAAAAAATTGAATCCCACCCCTGGTTACTATCTTGAGTTTTTGAGTACCCAATAATTGACAAGAATACTTTTTTTGTTAAACCCCTTAGAACTGGGGGAGGGTGACAGGCTGAGCTGAGTTAATGGAAACATTTATTTATTTATTATTTTGAAACAAACAAACCAAAAAAAAATCGCTCTTTTTTCATAATGACTTATTCCTGTGATCAATGGCTGATCTTTACTGAAGTGTCTCACAGCTACAATTTATCCTTCAACCCGTGTGGTTCCAACGCAATTGCCAATACTCATCCTTCTCTGCCAGAGGTTTTTACTCATCTTGCAATCTATGGAAATCATCAAAACGGCTCTCTGTCATGATGCATAAGCCATAATCCTTTTGTTTTACAAATTGGCTGTGAAATTTACCGAGGAGATCAGACAATACCTGCACTTAATTGGCAGCTCTGCAATGCATCTGCCTGTCATGCCAGTCACCCCTGGGGATGGAGGTGGCCGTAAGTCATAATTCGTTCCCTTGCTCTGGGAGGCAGCCTGCTACAAAAAGTATGATGGATTGCTGGATTAAACTCCATCTATGACATAGCAGAGGGACCCCCCAAATAGGAAAATAATGGCCAGCTGACAAGACCAGTTACACATGGAGGTCCCTGCAAATGTTCGAAGAATCCCTTTTGTTTGGACACTGGGTTTTCTGAAGCACTCCTCCAAGGCTTCTTCACCAAATGGCACACAGCCCGCCCCCCCACTTTTAATATGCAGGACTGTGTTGCTTTGGGTTTGCAGGGGTTCACGAGATCCTCTGGCTAAGATTCTGCACAGTTTGGAGAAACCCCAAATCCCACTCCTGGCTGGCCTCACCCATCCCTCCCCTCTCCTCCCCTCCCCTCCCAGGAGTCCCCACATAGCCCATTTTGGATTCAGGGCACGGACAGAGGCTCGGGGAGGGTGAAAAATGGGCCTCCTGAAAGTTTGGGAAGGCCGAAAATGGGCCTGTTTCTGGTTTCCAGAGAGCCTCCGGAGTCTGGGGAGACCGTATTCAACCTCCCTGAGTCTTGAGGAAAACCTCCGGAGTCTGGGAAAGGCAAAAATATGGCCCCCACCATAGTTCAGGAGGCCGATTAGGCTATGGCTTCCATGGCCATGCCCACCCAGCAACTGGGCAGAGAACCCCTTGCTAAAAATGTTGAAGCCCACCCCTGATAATGGGGTAGTGGCTTTGGTTTGGGAGGAGGAAATGGGCTTCTGCCAGGGCATAGATGCTCATCTGGAGCTTTGCTTAGCTCTGGAAAAGGTGCATTTAATTTGCAAAGATCTTCTTAGTGAAGGGCATCATGTGTGGGCATCAGCAAAGCTCATGATTGCTGTGGCACAAACCATATTCAAAAGAGGCAACCTAAAAACCAAAATGAAAAAGATTTCTCCCCAGCAATTGATATTCAGATTAGCAGAGATCAACACCAAATTTATCACTGGATCAAGAATCAAGTAACAAACAATATCCCAATCAAAGGACTACCAACTCAGAGAAAGAACTAACAATAAACAATAGCTTAATTAAGGAACCCACAAGAGCGCTCCCACCAACACTGATGGGGCAAGCCACTTGTATGCTGCCTTCTAGTCCTGATGATGTTAGCTAGTTGGGTAATGAAATGTTTGCAAGAAAATCATCAAGCTCAGAGAGCACCAAGGACCTCATAGTTCAACCTTAAACTACAAATATTCTTTTCTACCAGCACAAACCCTATCCCAGCCACCTAATACAATCCTTGTGTGGGTTGCTTAGTTTTTGGTTTAGCATGTTGTGTAAATCCAGCTGATGAAACAAATCAGCTGTCAGGATTCTGGCAGTCACCCCAATTAAATCATGAGTTCTGAGCCAAACTTACAAAACTTCAAAAGGATTTATTGGGAGTTAACATGTCCGTCAGTGTCTGGGTGTAGTTGACTCTGAGACACATCATTCATTGTCACCCTTGACCCTGGTTTTCCCACACCCCCTGTGTGTATCATAATTCATATTCTCCAATGGGACACATCCATAGCTAAGAGTCATCAACCATGTTCTCCAGTTAGATATTTGCATGGCAGAAACTTCAGTCATCTAGTTACTATCTTTGAAAACTATTTATGGAATGCACTTTTGGTTTCCAAGCTGTTGCACTGCTCTTTCAAACCCCCTTCCCCCCTCCCTTTTTGTTGGCATCTCTAAAAAGACCACAGAAATATTTTATGAGTTGACATAATGTTTAAATAAACAGAGATCTGTATTTCTAGCTCATATGTCCAAGTGTCTTTATCAATCCCTTCATCAATGGTACTTCATTTGGCCTCAACTTGCAGGAGGCTTACACCTGTAAGGGATTGTTGATGCACATATGTACAAAAGCACAACATAGCCATGACAGTTCAGAGTCCATAATTATTTTTAAAAGGCTTTTTATAGCCCGTGAAATGCCCATAACAGATCTTTAAAAGCTCTTGCTTCTCAAGAAGTAACTGTGTTAAATGCTGCTTCTTGTTCAGCGTTTATTATCCAAGGTGCTGTTATTGAAGATTAAAAGAAAGATGTGTGTTGTTTCCCATAAACTAGGATGCATATTCAAGCCTTTAATTAAACAGACAGTGAGGGCAGGGTTCAGCAAAATATTTTCATGTCTCTTGGGCTATAATTAAAGAATGCACATGACATAATATAATATTCCATGCTAGTTCATGAAAAACTGTAATTTCCTTTTTATCTACAAGCAAGTTGTTATATTGCCTTCTCAGCTGCTTGTCTTCTACTTCCCCATAGATTTCTGGGAATGAATGAAAGGTTTTGTTTAGAAATGGCAATAACAATAATAATAATATCAAAACCATTTGCACGAATGGTCTGAAGTGATATGGAAAAACACCATCTAAAATAGAATCATTGGTCAATGTTGTCCATATGTCAAGACATTGGAATGGAGTTTGGACTGGACAAATGTGCCATTCTAACCATCAACGGGGGAAAAATAGTGAAAACTGACAGAATCAAGATGCCCTATAATATCAACCCTAACCCTAACCCCAACCCCAACCCCAACCTCAACTCTAACCCTAACCATGATGTGTTTAACAATCAATTGCCCACTGAACCATAAAACATAGTTTAAAAACCTGTAGTAGTTGGCCCACAGATTGCTCCAAATCATATGTACTTTCTTTGGTTTGAATGTAGCATGTTCTGTGAACACATCTTCAGCCTAAAATGTGGAACAGAGATATTTCTTCTTGGAAAGATATCAGTATCTTGTTTTGTTGTAGGTTTGCTTAGCACTCTTAGGACCAGGAAAATAAAACCAATCAGAAAAGAGCTGGAAGGGAACTTAGAGGACTTCTAATCTAAACCTCTGCTCAAGTAGTAAACCAAGGGCCTTCAAACTTGGCAAGTTTAAGACTTGTGAACTTCAACTCCCAGAGTTCTTGAGCTAACATGACTGGAGGAGGAATTCTGGGAGTTGAAGTCCACAAGTCTTAAAGCTATCAAGTTTGAAGATTCCTGCAGTAGACTCTACAGTGTACCATTTCAGTCTTTTCTTTAAAACCTCCAGTGATGAAACCCATGCAACGTCTGAAGGCAAGCTGTTACACTAGTTAATTGTCCTCATTGTTAGAAAGTTAATCCCAAGTTGTTTCTCTCCTTGATTAGTTTCCATCCATCATTTCTTGTCCTGCCTTCAGGTCAGAGGTGGGATTCAGCAGGTTCTGACCAGGTCTGAAGAACCGGTAGGGAAATTTTTGAGTAGTTTGGAGAACCGACAAATCCCACCTCTGACTGGAGATTTTACAGTATCCTTCCGCTGCCACGTCCACCAAGCCACGCCCACAGAACCGGGAGTAAAAAAATTTGAATCCCACTACTGCTTCAGGTATTTTGGAAAATAAGTTGACCTCCTTTTTTTTGTGGCAACCCCTCAAATACTGGAATACTGCTATCATATCGCCCTTAGTCAAAAAGCTCCTGTAGGCCAGACAAGGAATAATGGATGGAAACTGAACAAGGAGAGATTTAACCTGGAAATATGGAGAAACTTTTTGACAGTGAGAACAATCAACCCATGGAACAACTTTGCCCTTGGAAGTTGTGGGAGCGCCATCACTTGAGACTTTCAAGAAGAGATCGGACTGCCATTTGTCAGAAATGGTGTAGGATCTCCTGCTTGGGCTGGGGGTTGGACTAGATGACCTATAGGGTCCCTTCCAACTCTGATTATCTGTTATCTGTTAAATGAGATGCATGCTTTTCTCTAGACTGGCTATATCCAAATAAAAGGTCCATGATATTGTAAGACTCACAGAATGGTGGCTAAAGATTAAAAAAATATCTTCTAGTAGCCTAAGACAGATTCCCACAGCTCCATGAAGTGCCAACTTGAGTTAAATCCTTGCTGAACTATGTTTTATGTTATCTGTGATGACTCAGAGCCTATGCTCAGATAATAGTTTTATCAGCTAAGTTGGTAATTCTTCTCTTCAGCTAAAGCACTGATCTGGCTTTGCCAGTGTTCTTTGGTTTGCATGGTTTGCATGGAGTGAATTCTTCTCTTCAGGAAAAGCAAACTGTGTCCTCAGTCTACCAAATATTCACTTTCCCTTTGTTAGGCAAAATTATAGTTGAGTTTCAGCATCCACTTTTGAAGTCTCTTAGCAGCTGGAGGAGAACTCAAGAATTCTTTTACAAGTGATTAAAAAGCAAAATTCCTACTTGTGTAGTTTTTTACCAGAATATCATTTTCAGATTTAATTTGTAGAGAACTCCTTTTATTCGATTAAAAAATAATAATAAGGGGAAAATCATTTTTTGAGGAGTCTTTGTTGGTTTCTAAGTTTGGTTGTTTTCTTGCAGATGTTTCATTTCTGTTAACGATGCTACCCAGTTTGGGTAATGAAACAAATGCAAGAAAAGAAGCAAGTTCACAGAGCACCAAGGGCCCCTCATTTCAACCCTGAGCTACAAATGTTCTTCTTTATTGGAATCATTCTTTTCATCTTCAAACACATTCTTTAACTGCACTAAGTTCTAGAATGCAGTGTTAAATGGATATGATTGCAAGCTAGGTAGAATTTCGTGAAGGTTATAAAGAGCCCACAGTAGCTACATAGCCAAAAAGGCATTAAGAGTTGTTAATCTAATCCTACGTAGCTTCTTCTCTGGTAATATCACATTACTAACTAGAGCATACAAAACATTTGCTAGATCTATACTTGAATACAGCTCATCAGTCTGGAACCCACATTATGTATCTGATATTAACACAGTTGAGAAAGTCCAGAAATATTTCACAAGAAGAGTTCTCCACTCCTCTACTCGTTGCAGAATACCTTATGCTACCAGACTTGAAACTCTAGACCTAGAAAACCTAGAACTACACCGCCTTCTGTCCGATCTAAATATAGTATATAAAATCATACGTTGCAATGTCCTACCTGCAAATGAATACTTCAGTTTCAATCATAACAACACAAGAGCAAACAATAGATACAAACTCAAGGTTAACTGCACCAAACTTGATTGCAGGAAATACGACTTCAGCAACAGAGTGGTCAATGTTTGGAATACGCTGCCTGACTCTGTGTTTCTTCCCCAAACCCCAAAATTTAACCTTAGACTGTCTACTATTGACCTCACCCCTTTCCTAAGAGGTCTGTAGGGGACGTGCATAAGAGCACCAATGTGCCTACCATCCCTGTCCTATTGTTTCTTTTATTTTTTTTCTTATAAGTATCCATCTCATGTATTCAAAACTATGTTTATTCTGATATCTGTATCTTGTAAGTGATTGACAAATCAAATAAATAAAAATAAATAAATAAATGCTTCTAGAAAACAAACGTTCAATATTGTCCCATAAAGAGATGGAAGAACTATATTGACTTCCAAATGCTGTAAATTTATTTTTGCATCTTACACCAGTCTCTTCCCAATGGGTAAGCTCCAGAAGTGTTGGACTTCAATTCCCATAATCCCCCAGAAAGCATTAAGGCTACATTTGGAGGGTGCTGGATTGTGATAAGCTGTCTTCCAACCCACTTTCCAATGAATTGTGGTTAAGATTCTGTCTTTTGTTTGGAACTCATGTTAAGCTTTGAAATGACTAGGCAGGGAATGGGGATCTTCAGAAAAACATACACATGCCCAAACCTGGAACATCACATTTACCTAGTTAAATACACCCCATGAATCAAGTCGAGATGTTTGAAGCTACTCATTTTATTGTTAGTGTTTCAGCACCTGGGGAAAGTAAGAGATGAGGACTTTCAACCCAGATTGGAGATTAAGGAATATTGAATGTCTTGTTTTTCATCTCTTAGTTACCATAGTATCTGGTTTCCTTGGTTACCAGTGGCCAAGGAAGGGACACCAGGGAAGATGGGGCATGGAGATACATCTTCTTTAAAGAGAAGGCACATTACACATAATGCATGCACAGGCACCAGGAAGGGAGATTGGGAGTTAGAGAAGAACTTGGGTTTTTGTTTCTTTGTTTGTTTCTTTGTGTGTGATCTAAAAATGTTGTTCAATAGTGTTGAAGTAGAGCAATTAAGAACAGATCCCTCCCTTCAAGTGAAAACTGGAATGTATAGATTTTATTTCATTAATGAGATTTAAAAAATAGAATATAATAGAATAGAGTAGAGAAGAGAAGAGTAGACTAGAGTAGACTAGAATAGAATATAACAGAACAGAACAGAACAGAATGCTTTACTGGCCAAATGTGATTGGACACACAAAAGATTTGTCTCCAGTGCATAAACTCTCAGTGTCTATGGAGATTCTCAGCCATTCAGGTCATGGTCGTCCCAAAGGTGCTTTTCAAAAAGCAACTAAACTTTGTTTTTCCTTGAAGATGTTCCACTTTTCATCCAAGAAGCTTCTTCAGTTCATTCAATTCAGAACTGAAGAAGCTTCTTGGATGAGAAGCAAAACGTCTTCAAGGAAAACCAAAGTCCAGTTACCTTTTGAAAAGCACCTTTGGGATAAGCTCTCAGTGTATATGCAAACAACAAAGTAATATAATCATAAGATACCAATCAGAGAAAGAGAAAGAAAAGATGAGAAGCGTAATAGTAATACACATGGGTAAATATTCTTAGACATGAGTTGATAAAATGTTGAGTTGCCTTTGATCAACCACTGTATAAACTATTGGACTGGGCATGCAAGATTTGAAGGATAAAGAAGGAAATAAAGGACTGCATCTCTTGGTAGAGGAAGATTCATTTAGATCTGACCCAGGATGTGTTGGGACAAAAAAAAATAGACTACCTCATCAATAGCCCAATGCAAGAAGACTTGGCAAAAGCCACTTTGCCCAGGTTAACACAATCCTTCCAACATCTCATCCGAGCTTCCTCCCCATCCTCTACAAATATTCAAGGTAGTGAAGGCAAAAAGAGGCCATCCTAAGGCAAAGTGGTTAGATAATCTGACATGATACAAGGGTGAGCTTTGAAGAACTCAAGCAGTTGTCGTCCGACAATTCGGGTGGAATGATGTCCATCGGACCACAAAGAGTTGGAAGCAACTTGAAGAATGGAATATCAAAAACTTGAGAGAGAACATTTTGGAAAGGGGAGAAGAAAAAGGAGACACCAAGAGAGACAAGGCTGCTCCTATCTACTTTCAGGTCTGGCCTGGGAGGTAGTCTTCCAATGGAATATCCATAAAGGAATGAAGACTTTGACAGGAAAATATGTTCCTTACTTTTGGACAAGATATTGTTGGGAGTAAAACCTCTTTGAACTCAGTAGGACCCTGTTTTGAGTAGACAGAGAAAGGATTGGGTCGTAAATTAACACAACTTCTTCCTTAAAAATGGGATAAAATGTAGCTGGCATACATTCCTACTTACACCTGTAAGTCGAGGGGCCAGAAACTCCCTTTTAATCAAAGCTACAACTGACGAGGGGGGCATAAAATATTTTAACAAGGGGGTGAGCTGTGCCTGATGCCCTAAGGTTACGATTCGGTTTCTACACGTCTGTGAAATCTCTAGCCTTTGTTTATCTAGTTCTTATATACATAGCAATTTACTTGCAGTAGACGAGGCTAATTGTTTGCTAGAAGCCATTGATTTTGCATTCCACATTTCTCTAGTTTCAAATCCCCACTGAGACGCGGTTATAGTCTGTATCTATGATAGGGGAATCTGATATGTTATGAGCCCCTTTTCTGAATTACTATTTTTTTTAGATATTTCTCTGTTCATGGAATGTATTAATAATGCAGGACGGGCTTGACTGTACTGGTTGCTTTCAGATAGCCTGGTACCATGATGGGAAATCTATAGCATGCATGCTAGAAGTGGCACACAGAGCCATTTTTCCAGGCATGCCAGCTGTCGCCCATTGCTGTTCCAGGTTCTGGCGCACACATGCACATTAGAAACCTGCTGGCCAGCTGGTCTTCTAGTTTCTAACACACATGTGTACGTGAAGACCAGCTGGCTGGCACATGCATGTGTGTTAGAAGCTGGCTGGTCTTCACATGTGCATTCACATTAGAAGCTAGAAGACCAAGTGGTCAACATGCATGCGTGTGCTGGGAGCTGCTCTTCCAGTTTCCAGTGAGTGCATACACTCCCATTTCGGCAGTCTATGCTGAAAAAGTTAACTACTACTAGCCCAGTAGTAGAAAGAGATTGCTGTTGTCTTAAGTGCCCACCCAAAGGTGAGGGGGTGAAGTCAGACATATTATGGTACCATCATGAAAATGAGACACAAATTATTCACATCGCTTTGCATGATGATGATAGGACTTGTATGATGTCATCTTGGGGAGTCCTTAGTGCTCTCTGAACTTGGTGGGGATTTTTTTGCAGACATTTCATTACCAAACTAGGTAACATCATCAGTGCCGACATTCTATCCGTTCAGTCCATCTTATTTTTATTTTATTTTATTTTGTCAATTGCTTACAAGATAATAGGTATAAGTAAAAACATAGTTATGAATACATGGGTACATATAAGAAAAATAAAAAAGAAACAATAGGACAGCGACGGTAGGCACGTTGGTGCGTTTATGCACGCCCCCTACAGACCTCTTAGGAAAGGGGTGAGGTCAATAGTAGACAGTCTAAAGTTAAAGTTTTTGGGGTTTGGGGAAGGAATCATAGAGCCAGGTAGAGTATTCCAGACATTGACCACTCTGTTGCTGAAGTCGTATTTCCTGCAATCAAGTTTGGTGAGATTAAACCTTGAGTTTGTATCTATTGTGCACTCTTGTGTTGTTGTGGTTGAAGCTGAAGTATTCATTGACAGGTAAGTCATTGCAATGTATGATTTTATATACCATACTTAGATTGGATTGAAGGCAGCGTAGTTCTAGGTTTTCTAGGTCTAGAATTTCGAGTTTGGTGGCATAAGGTATTCTGCAACGAGTAGAGGAGTGGAGAACTCTTCTTGTGAAATATTTCTGGATCAGCTTGGTTTTCAAGTAGACATCTCTTTTGGTAGACTATCTTAACATTTCATGGGTTGGTCTATACTGTGATGACTCAGGATATGTCACTCCAATCTGAAGTCCACCTTCTGACCAGAAACCGATTGCAGCTCAAAATATACGAGTTCACATGGACAACGGTAAAGTAATATAGTCCAAGAACTTCAATAATTCTTCAATACGTAGTCCTCAACTTAGGAGCAGAATAGGGACTAGAATTTTCATTGCTAAGCGAGGTGGGCTCAATTTGACGCCTTTTTCATTTTGCTACAGTTGTTCTTATGCGAATCACTGCAGTTGTTAACTGAATCATGCAGTTGTTAAGCGAATCCAGCTTTTTCATTGGTTTTGCTTGCTGAAAGCCATTTGGGATGTTTGCAAACAATGATCACATGATCTCAGGATTTTGCAACTGTCATAAATACATTTAGGCTGCCAAATTTGAGCACATGATAGTGGAGAGGCTGCAATGATCCTAAGTGTGAGGACTGGCTATAAATCCTTCTTTTTTTTAGTGCTGTTGTAATTTCAAATGGTCACTAAACGAATATAAACGAGAATATATCTGCTGTGAACTCTGCATTGGTGCCAGGAAGGGCATCCGGCTAGTAAACACTCAGCTCCATTCAGTCACCCTGACTCCACCCCGATGCAAGGGATTACGAGGTCATTAAACAACTAAACCAATGGTTGCAAATCAAGGATGACCTATCACTGCTGTGTTGGCTAGCTTTTTTTTTTTTTTTAACTGTGGTAGAAGATTTTTAGTTATTAACTCGTTGGCTTTTATTGTTTTTATGGATATCTTTTTGTTGGAGTTTTGTAGACTCTTCTGGACTTCATTAGGGAAGAGAAAGAAGAAGATCAATAAATATCTGCCTTGGCTGCAAACAATCCTGCAATGCACAACCTCTGTGGAATCGCCGTTTGCCCCTGAAGCCAAGATAGGAATATTTCTAACATTCCCCAGATCATGAAAAAATTATACCGCTATTTGCAATTTTATATGTATTCCTTGTTTTAAGCTCAACATTCAACCTGAAGATGAACCACCGGGGTTCTTACCTGAAGGAAATACAGTAAACAAGCAGTAAAGAAAGCTTGTACAGAATGCCTTATGAACCAATTTAGACCTTAATTGGACTGGTTGCTTTTGTGATGTGGAGACAATAACTTGGTTCTCAACACCAATAAGACCCAGGAGCTTATAGTGGACTGTAGAAGGAACAGATCAGACATCCAGCCCTTGCTTATCAATGGAGACCGAATGGAGCAAGTGGCCAGTTTTAAGTTTCTGGGTGTTTCCATAAAAGAGGACCTGACCTGGGGTGCTCACATTGCAGCCCTGATCAAAAGGGCCAGCAGAGATTCTACTACCTGAGGCTTCTCAGGAAACAACAACTGAATGAAAAACTGCTGGTGACCTTTTATCGCTGCACCATAGAGAGTATCTTAATTTACTTCACCTCTGTATGGTTTGCCAATTGTACAATGGCAGATAGGAAAGCACTCCAAAGGGTTAGCATCATTGCCCAGAGGATCATGGGTTGCCCTCTCCCCACTTTATAGTTCCCGCTGCCTTAAGAAAGTTCAAAACATCCTCAAAGATCCATCTCATCCTGGGAACCCTTATTTTGAACTATTATCATCTGGCAGATGGTACAGAATAATTAAAAACAAGAACGAATATGGTGAAAAAGAGCTTCTATTCCAGGGCAGTAGCTCTTTTGAATTCTGCTGTATAGTGCAATATTAATGCAATATCAGGGGTTTTCAATTCAATTGTGTAGAATGTGAAGGATGTGTGTTTGTGTTAATTTTCATGGTCATGATGTGCACTGAAGATGGCATTTGACTTTGTTGTGTAAGGTGCAATGACAATAAAGTAAACTAAAGCTAAACTAATTGTAGAGGACTTCAGCTCAAATTCAGAAGGAGTGTCGGCGGGAGAAGTTGGAAATGGTGGAGCAGTCAGGGAGAAAAGCAAAAGGAAGCGAGAGAATGAGGAAAAGACACAGAGGAAGAAAGGAGAAAAGAAAGGAGTTTAGCTGCCCAGGCAGTCCTCTACTTACAACAGTTCACGTTGTGACCATTTGAAGTTATAAATAACAGCATTGAAAAAAGTGACTTATGACCATTTTTTGCCCTTATGACCCTTGTAGCATCCCCTTGGTCACATGATTTATATTTGGATGCTTGCCAAGGTCACCAAAGTTTGCCAAATAGTGTGATGTGACCCCAGAAGACAGCGACCGTCTCGGCATCGGACCAGGATATTTACAAGACCGCATTCTGCCAGTTTCTTCTCACCGTCCGGTGCACTCCCACAGGGAGGGTCTCTTGCGGGTCCCGTCGGCATCTATGTGCCGGCTGGTGACCCCGAGGAATAGGGCCTTCTCTGTGGGGGCGTCTACCCTCTGGAATGGGTTGCCTCCGGAGTTACGTACAGCCACGGACCTGGGGACCTTCAGGCGTGCCTTGAAAACCTGGCTCTTTGACCAGGCCGGCTTGGGCTGATTTTAGATTTGAGTGTTTTAATTTTTATATTAAATTTTAGGGTTTTAGGGAGGGGTTTTAATAGTTTTCAGCCTTTAGGGCCTTTAGTTTAATCTAGTTTTAACTTTTATATATTTAATGTTTTAATTGTATGGCTGTGCACCGCTCCGAGTCCTTCGGGAGAGAAGTGGTATATAAATAATAATAATAATAATAATAATAATAATAATAATAATAATAATAATAATAATAATAATAATAATAATAAATTATTATTATTATTATTATTATTATCCTATCCTCTGATGACCTTCCAATGAGCAGAGTCCATGGGGAAACCAGATTCGCTTAACAACCGGGTTACTAACTCACCAACTGCAGTGATTCACTTAACAACTGTGGCAAGAAAGGTCATAAAATGGGGCAGAACTCACTTAACAATGTTCTCTCGCTTAACAACAGAACTCAGGGGCTCAATGATGGCCGTACGTTGAGAACTACCCGTACTGAAACACCAACTCCATCTTGTTTTTCTTCCGTGAACTGTTTATAACCTAACTGGTCGATGTTGAGACCTAGCAATTAATTTTAAGAACAGATACTGCAGTTTGCTTATTTCTTACCCCATCTTCCCTCTCGAGCTCCATTTTTGTTGGCAGAGGCACCGCGGGCCAGTCCTTTGCTGTTTCTGGGGCAGCCCCCAGGGGTGGGCTTCCAAAAGGGTTCTCTGCCCAATTGCTGGGTGGGCGTGGCCTAATGGGCCTCATGCACCACGGCAGGTTGGCATTTTTGCGCTCCCCGGGCATCAGAGACTTTCCTTGATCCACTGGGAGGGCAAAAATGGCCTCCCCAGACTCCCGAGGCTCTCTGGAAGCCAGAAACAGGCCTGTTTCCAGATTTCCGGTACTTCCCTAAGGCCCGCTTTTCCCCTCCCAGAGCCCCTGTGTGTGCCCTACACTTACCTGCATCCAAAACGGGCTGTGTGGGGACTCCTGAGAGGGGTGGGGCAATGTGGGCGGGGTCAGCCAACAGTGGGATTTGTGGGTTCTCCAAACTGCACGGAACCTTAGCTAGGGGCTCTCCCAAACCCCTGCAAACCCCCAGCAGCCCCACAGGCCAGTTCTGGCCCCCGGCCTTGAGTTTGATACCCCTGTTGTAGGTCAAGGACCATCTGTACCGTTGAAAGCGTGCACTTCTCAGAAACCTTATGGGATCGCCTTCTGCCACCATCGGCCTCCCGTCGGCCTGTACGCTCTCACAGGGTGGGCCTCCTTGGGGTGCTGTCAGCTGGACGATGCCGGCTGGCGACCCCGAGGGTACGGGCCTTCTCTGTGGGAGCACCCTTCCTTTGGAATGAATTACCCCCGGAGATGCGGACTATCCCTGACCTGCGAACCTTTCGGTGCGCATTGAAGACTCATCTTTTCCAACAAGCCGGTCTGGCCTAGTAATATTGGAGGGTTTTAAATTTGTTATTTTACTTACTCTGTTTTTATTATTTTTATCATTTTTGAAATCTTGTCAGCCATGGATTTAATCCATTTTTAAATTTTATATCTTTTGTATGTTTTTAATCTGGCTGTATACCAAAATACCAAAAGAGTCCCAAAATTGGGAGAGGGGGTGGTATATAAATTAAATAAAACTGAAACTGAAAAATGAAACTGAAGCCTTTCGAGATGTCTCTATCATGAGTCAGTTCCTAAAGCTGGTGGAAATGATTGACTCCACTTTGCCATTACAAACAAGGAGGGGGGGAAAAATGAGACGCGTTCCCACTTACACGCCGGCGCACTTTATGTTTGCAAATTGAGCAGCACCGTTGATTGCTGCTCGGAGGCAGCACTTCTAATATATCAAGAAGCGGGGAAGAATAAAGATAGATTGGGACAGCTTCAAATTACAGAGCAGGAAGCAAGCTGATCATTAGTGTTCATTACCAAACGAAAGCAATTTTCAGGAGGGTAGGAAAGCAGGTGTCCCAACCTGCTAGCATTACGCAGCCAAGCCAGGACCCTTTTAAATCCATCACTTCTAAAATTAAGTAGTGGATACCAATCCCCAAGCAAGTTCTAGAAAAAAAGAGGGGAGGTCAGTCTAGTCTCCAAAGCACCTGAAGGCAGAATGAGAAGCAATGAATAGAAAGTAATCAAGGAGAGAACCAAACTAGAACTGAGGAGACATTTTCTAAAAATGACAACAATTAACCAGGTGAATCACTTGCCTGAAGAAGTTGTGGATGCTTCTGTAGTGATCCGGAGTGTAGCCCAAAGGCAACACAGCCAGAGAATAATTATGAGTTCCTTTATTAGCTCCAACTTTGCCCCAATGATCTGGTTATTCTCCAGTCTGGAGAAACACTCACCCATGAACCTGCAACAGCCTTTGGCTGCAGATACTTCAGTCCAAACGTTGTAACCAGAAAATTTCAAATTATAAAGCCAACAAGGCAAGATAAGGTAATAAATCTGGCAGAACAAGATAAGCAGTTCCAGAAGTGAAGTAACATGGCAGTAAATCAAACCAGTTGGAAGGATGACAGGAAGGATAATAGCAGCCAACAGTAGGTGAACTCAGCATTCGTTCCTGACAGCTGCCGCTCCCATCTGCCTCTCCTTTGAACTCCCTTCCCAGATGTGCCTTGTGAAGGGAATGAGGGCCCTTTCCTCCCTCGTAAACCACGCCACCCATGTTACTCTCTTCTGCGTTCTCCCCTGCGTGCCCTAGGATGAGGAGGGGGTAGGCCTTGGTCTCCCTCTGAACCCCCTCTCCCTTGTTCTACCTCTTTCCTGCTCTGCCCAGCCTGACTTTGCCCTTCTCCAGTTTCCTCCACAGCCAATGGCGCCAGTCTCCCCACTCCCTGTCAGCTGTTCATCTTCCCTCTTGGATCCAGACTCCGACAGGGGCATGGCAACTCCATCACTGGAGGCTTCTATGAAGAGACTGGACAGCCACTTGACTGGAATGGTGTAGGGAGGGTTTCCTACTTGTGCAGGCGGTCGGACTAGAAGACCTTCCAAGATCTCTTCCAAGGTCCCATGGATGTGTGAAGGGTTGGTGTGCCGGTGTGGGTGTGAGTGTATTTATGGAAGGGGAAGATTGTTTGAAAACTTGCCCTTTCAAAAGGGTGCATATTCTGCAGACTGGTAAATTAGCCCAGGTCACAAAAGGTGTAGGCTTATTTGCGTAAAAGGATTCCACTTTTGATCCTTGACATTTTATACAAAGTGGTATTATGATTCCCAGCCTCAAATGCTGCAAGTATCAACGAAGATGCAACTGAGAAGTCTCTGGCTGCATCATAATCTAGAAAGAAGAAGGAAGGAAGGAAGGAAGGAAGGAAAGAAGGAAGGAAGGAAGGAAGGAAGGAAGGAAGGAAGGAAGGAAGGAAGAGGGAAGGGAAGAGAAGAGAGGAAAGAAGGAAGAATAGGAGGGAGTGGAAAGGGAAGGAGGGAGGGGAGGGAAGAAGGAAGGAAGGGGGAAAGGGAAGAAAGGAAGGACAAATAGGAAGGAGGGGGAAGGGAAGGAGGGAGGGGAGGGGATGGAGGAAGGAAGGAAGAAAGAATAGGAAGGAAGAAAGAATAGGAAGGAAGGAAGGAAGGAAGGAAGGAAGGAAAGAAGGAAGGAAGGAAGGAAGGAAGGAAGGAAGGAAGGAAGGAAGGAAGGAAGGAAGAGGGAAGGGAAGAGAAGAGAAGAGAGGAAAGAAGGAAGAATAGGAGGGAGTGGAAAGGGAAGGAGGGAGGGGATGGAGGAAGGAAGGAAGAAAGAATAGGAAGGAAGAAAGAATAGGAAGGAAGAAAGGAAGGAAGGAAGGAAAGAAGGAAGGAAGGAAGGAGGAAGGAAGGAAGGAAGGAAGGAAGGAAGGAAGGAAGGAAGGAAGGAAGGAAGGAAGGAAGGAAGGAAGGAGAGAAAATTTCCAATAAGCATTAAACTTTAATCTCACACTTGGGAAATTTTTTGAGACATAAGCTTTTGTTAATTGACTTTGATTAATCCATTCGTAAGACAAAAGAGACTGGAGAAGTTTCTCTGAAGTGCCAGATGAAGTGGGGGCAGGGTTGAGTGGGATCAGGTGGGGAAGGCAGAGAGTGATGAAAATCACAACTCTGAAGATACCTTTGTTCTGAAACTCTAGGATTCACCAATTATCTTTTATTGCACTGTTGCACTGAAGCCTCTTGTCCTCTTGTCCTCTCGTTCTTTTTTCTTTTCTGGCAGTTCTCTCATCAATTTTCTGATGAAGAAGAACCCTGCTCTGTTTAGCGTCTGTGTTTGCAGGCTGGTGTCAGTAGCTGGGTCTCTGAATGAGGTTGGAGCAAATGGCTGTAGGCTTATTGCTGAGAGTCTACAGGGAAACTGCTGTGAGGTTGTGCATCTTGCAATCTCTAAAACCTTGCATCTTCTCTCCTGTCTACCAAATTTCTCTTCGGCAAAATTTACACTCCACTTCCAAATATGTTGATTGATCTGGAAGCAATATTGAGCTGCTCCTACCTAAGCTTGCAGGCTTTGAATTTAATCCTATGGATCTTTTTTTTTTTTTAAGTCCTAAATCTCCAATGTGGAGTGGCATTTATTCCCGGATATCTTTATTCAGGATTGCAGCCATAGAGTAGCTTTGCTCGTAACAAGAAACTGGAAGAGAGAGAAAGATGTGTCACCTTACTTCTTGAGTACAGGAACTACACTGGAATGTGCAACACAGGAAATCTCTAAGGACAATTACTAGTCTAATCCACTTCACAGAGAACAGAGAAGAAGGTGGCATAAATCAGGGTTTTCCAAAATGGTCAATATTAACCCCGCCCAGGGCTGATAGACAATCCATTAGTGTGTTATTGTTGTTATGGTTAATTGCATGATCATCCAGAGATTTAGACTGGATTTGGGATTTTTGTCCACCTATCTGGTCCTTCTTAAAGATAGGCAGATGTGGCTGCTTTATGCTGTTAGAGGTATCAACATAGGATGTAAGCTGTTCCAGGTAAAGCTGCCTTTTGAAATTGACTGTTGGTGATTTTGTCAATGCCGATGGTGTTCAGCTGGTGCTCCAGATGGTTTTGGATTGCACCCAAGATCCTTATCACTCTTGGTGCTATCTTTGCTTTCTTTTGCCACTACCATAATATGTCCACATCTTTGTATTTTGTGATTATAACAATCATCATTATACTATTTGTTAAGTTAGTATTTATTACATTCCTTTTATACAATATATGTTTGGGAATTGATGAAGCAATTTTCTGATGGGAATTCAGGCAGCGGAATTTCACCCATGTTAAGGTTGCCATGTCTATGGAGATTCTCAGTCCTCCAGGTCATGGTTGTCCCAAAGGTGCTTTTTTCAAGAGTTGACTGGACCTTTCTTGGCTTTTCCTTGAAGATGTTTTGCTTCTCATCCAAGAAACTTTCTCAGTTTGCATTTAGAACATGCAAAGAATTCAGAAGTGGCCCTTCATAAAGCCTACACGAATGAACTTCTGCCCTTGATGTCTTAAAGCTGCTGAATTCATTGGGATGAATCAGCACATCTGGTTTCAAAGGCTGCCCTTGCCTGCTTGTGTACGTGTGTAAGTGCAAAGTGGCACTTCTGCTTGTGTATGTGAGTGAAAAGCTCGGATGAAAAGTGCAAATAGCTTTTTTGGAATGGAATGCTTTGCTCTCGTTACCATGCTTTTTGTGATGAGGGACCTCTGAATGCTATGTAACTTACTCTGTGTGTGATACGTGCACACACTTGCTCTCTCTCACACACCCCCTGGGCTATAAGGAGATGAAATGTTTAATCTGCTTATATTATAAATTGAGGTCATGGGCACAGAAACGACAACAGGAAGAGGACAACAACGCCTTTATCCGTGACAAGATTATGATAGCATCTTTGGTTATTTATTTATTAAGAAAATTTATATGACTACCCAACTCACTCTTGGTTAACAAAGATAAAAATCCAGTACAAAAAACAAGAAATGGGTGACAAGAAATGGGTGACAACAATCAGACCAGCCATTTAATGGGCTCAGTGGTGGGATTCAAAATTTTTTTATTACCGGTTCTGTGGGCATGGCTGGGTGGGTATGGCATGGTCCAAGAAAGGGCACAACTGATGCACAAACCCACAGTTGCACAAAGGCCCTCCTAGCCAGACCAGGATAGTTACAATGGATACCGCTGCCTTAAGAAAGCCCAAAACATCCTCAAAGACCTCTCTCATCCTGGGCACCTTTTTTTTGAACTATTACCATCTGGCAGACGGTACAGGATAACAAAAACAAGGACAAATAGGCTGAAAAACAGCTTCTATCCCAGGGCAGTAGCTCTGTTGAATTCTATAGTGCAATATGAATGCAATATCAGGGCCTTTCAATTCAATGTATAGAATGCGAAGGATGGGTGTTTGTGTTTATTTTCATAGTCATAATCTACACTGAAGATGGTATTTAATTTCGTTGTATGAGGTGCAATGACAATAAAGTAAAGTAAAGTAAATAACAACAACATACAAAAGACACTACAAATTGTGCCAAAAAAATACCTTTGGAACAGCGAGCTTTTTCTTTGCATCATACTTTTGTCTTCTGTCCATCAAGGGCCTTGGTGGTGCAGGCTGTTAATCATCTAGCACTTAGCTCAATTGCCTGCAATTAGTGCAGGTTCGAATCCCACCAGGCTCAAGGTTGACTCAGCCTTCCATCCTCTCGGGGTAGGTAAATTGAGGACCCTAGATTGTTGGGGGCAATAAGCTGAGTTTGCTAAAATGCCGCTTGGGCGGGCCAAAAGCCCCAGTAATAAGCAGGCATATACAATGGAATGAAGGCTATTGCTGAGCACTTAGTATGGTGCTCCATAGACTGTAAGCCGCCCTGAGTCTCCGGAGAAGGGCGGCATATAAATGCAAAAAAAAAAAAAAAGAGCTACTTTGCCTTGTCCAGATATGATGGACCACAGCTTCCACCATCCACCCCAGGCAGCATTTGTGAAGCGACAGCTCTGCCTGTCAGTGGTTTGAGAAAACCTGCTTCAAAGGATCACATACTGCTTGAGATGAAGTTTCTGACTGGGTGGCTTCATTTTATTCCTTTTTTCTCCTAGTATGCCTCTCTTGTTTTCCTTCTGGGCGGCTTCACCGGAAGGATCTCCTCCAGGGGGCAAAGAGGAAGCAAATGCCACAGCTGGCTTCTCTGACACTCCCACCAACTCAGTGATGCAAAGTTATTTTAATTTCCTTACCATAATTTCCTTTGCTCTCCTAGGGCTTCCATGCTTCATGGAGCAACCCAGAGACGCCCTGCTAATTATTATGCAGTCCCTGAAAATGTGTTCTTTTTTATTATTACTTTCTTTTAAAAAAATAAAAGAGCTTAATGAAGGGATGGAGCTACGTTCGTGTTCCAGGGTTTCAAATAACATCCGTAAAAATTCATATACAAAACATCGCCAAAGATGGAGGAGGAGTGGGAATGGCAGAATTAAGAGATTATTTTCCGTAAATGGGAGCATATGATTTTTTTTTTCTGGCTCACTTTGGACAAGGAAGTCCCATCTCTACCCAGAGACCTCTGTGTATGTCTGTGATGACCCATGGTGTGGCACAAAGGCAACACAGTCAGATAATCAGTAGGAGTCCCTTTATTAGCTCCAACTTTGCCCCCAATGTCCTGGTTACCTTCTGGGCTGGAGAAAAACTCTCCCATGAACAGCCTTTGGCTGCGGAGAATCAAGTCCAAAACGTGATCAACAAAAACTGTAACTATAAGTCCAATCAAGGCAAGATGAGGTAATTAGTTTGGCAGGGCAGGAGAAGGAATTTCAGATGTGAAGGCATGACAATAACTCAACACGGTTGGGAAGACGCCAGAAACACAGATAAGCAAAGTCAACACAAGATAAACACACATTTGCTCCCAACAGTTGCAGCACTCAGCATGCATCTCTTTTAAACTCTCTACCCAGCTGTGGCTAATGAAGGGAATCAGGTCCCTTTCCTCCCCTGTAAGCCACACAACCCACGTTGCTCCCTTCTCCGTTCCTTTCTGCATGCCCTAGGATAAAGAAGGGGTGGGCCTAGATCTTCCTCTGAACTCCCTCTCCCTTGTTCTACCTCTTCCTTGCTCTGCCCAGCCGGACTTTGCCCTTCCCCAGTTTCCTCCACAGCCAATGCAGCCAGTCTCCCCACTCCCTGTCAGCAATTTGTCTTCCTCCTTGGATTCAGACTTTGACAGAAGCATGACAATGTCCTTCAATGTATAATTCAGAAGAATGTTTGGTGTTTCTGTGTTCCATGGAACATAATTGTGGCATCTTCTTCCTACCAATTTTGTATTATTCAACCAGGTTGCCTACTTGTAAAAAAAAAACCTGACTTCCATTCCTCACCCTTCAGTCAGAACTGAAGAGGCTTCTTGGACGAGAAGCAAAATGTCTTCAAGGAAAAACAAAGTCCAGTTGCCTTTTGAAAAGTCCAGTTGCCTTTTGAAAAACCCTCATCTAGATGACTGAGAATCTCCATAGACAAGAGACCTGTGCCAGTTTTCCAAGCCACCAGTCAATGAATAACTTCAATTTCATTGATGAAAGAAGGACGTATCTGTCACCCTCTGCAGAGAATCAGGGTAATATTTCATAGATAAGGAATAGGGCAAGTGTCATTTTTCACATCTCTCCCGCCTCTCCATTTCTCAGATGCCAAACTGATATGCAATGTTTATTTTTCCTCCCTAAACTCATAAAAAAAATCCAGCAGTTCAATCTATGAACCCTTATCTCACGGCATCCCACATGCTACCGTTAGCTCCTGATCATTCATCATTCTGATCACTCCCCAGTGTGAACAAAGTAACGGATCAATCCTCTATTGCTTTGCTTCTTACGCATCCCTCCAGACCTCGTGGTTCACCTTAAAATCTTAAAAAATATAAAGAATCCACCCCACCCTCATATACTGAACACATTCATGGATGAAGGAAAGGCTGCTCATTAATCTCTGCAGAAGACCCTGTTGTGACAAATAGTTGAAAGTTTTCTTATCAATATTTAGGCTGTCCAGCCTCTGTTCATGCCCCCTTTGCAGTCTGAATCTGCAAAGGAAGCGAGCCGGAATTGGAGACGACCAGGGTTAGGATTCTACCAGTTTGCACCTATTCGCCAGAACCGGTTGTTAACATTCTAAGCAGTTCGGAGAACCGGTTGCTAGAAGAAATTACTGGCCTGATTCTGTAAGGAAGGCAGGAAGGAAACATTCTGGTGTTGCTTACAGAAACTGCCTCTCCGTTAACCCTTATTAAATTCTTGGCAGGACTAGACTTCCTGTCTCAGGAACTTATCTGGAGTTTTCTTTCCCTCCTTTGCTGGTACTTTGCTTGTGTGGAGTGACCATTCAAAGTTACAATGGCACTGAAAAAATGACTTATGACCATTTATCACACTTACGACTGTTGCAGCATCCCCACAGTCTTGAAAGGCCAGGTGAGGAGATGCGTGCCTCGATGTGAGTGATGTTGAGTTGGCCACGCCCACCCAGTCACATGACCACCAAGCCACACCCACCACCTAAGCCACGCCTACAGAACCAGTTGTTAAAAATTTTGAATCCCACCCCTGGAGCCGACAGAGATGGAGGGGGAGGCTTTGTTGGCTTCAGAGGAAAATGGAGAGGATCAGGCCCAGTCAGGCCAGGGCCATTCAGGACTGGGATGGCTTGTAGGCAGGGAGGAAGGGGGGCAGGATGACCAAGAGAGACTAAGAAGTGAACTTGAGAGACAGAGCTCAGGCAATGAGCAAGGACCACCTCCTCCTGATCCTCAAGCATGGAGAGTGGAGAGAAGGCAGGAACAGCACAGACTCACCCAACTACTCAGGAGGAGAGCACCCCGCCCCTCTTCACAAGGCCCACCAGGGGACTGAGACTTATGGAGTCACTTAAGGAGCATTTGTTGGGAACTAATGCTGAATTCCTAGAGTGCTGAATTTTCCAAATAGTAAACAACAGAAAATTGGAATGTAAACACAGCAGTTAGAATCATTGGTCTAGAAAATAAAAAAAGTAAGTTTTAATTGTTATTTACAACAGTGGCTCATAGTTTCCATATAAATCTATAGGCTTTCTTGGAAAATAATAATATAAAAATAGGAACAGCACCCGAGACCTTTGTGAGGACAAGTGTCTAAAGAAATGATAATGATAGAAGAGAATATTTGTAGTTCAGGGTTGGAGTCCTTAATGTTCTCTGAGCTTGTTTTCTTGCAGACATTTCATTGTCCAATTAGGCAATATTATCAGTGCTGGAAGGGAATGTGGATGTTGCTTCTACTAGTAGTTTGCCCTGTCAGTGTTGGTAGGAATGTTCTTGGTGACAGGAATTATCAAGAATTAGGCTATTGTTTACTATTTGATAGTTTGTCTAAGTTGGTAATTCCTTGATTGAGATACTGTTTACTACGTGATTGTTTATCTAGTATTAAATTTGGTATTAATCTATCTGCGTGTTGTATATAAAAAGTATATAAAAAGAGAGCAAACCCCACTTCCTTCTAATACTGATGATGTTACGTAGTTGGGTAATGAAACAACTGCAAGAAAACATCTATGCTCAGAAAGCACTTCCTCTTCTTCTTGTGTCATATCCACCATTGAATGTTGGCACAAAAAACCCTATTTTTATTAACAACTGCACGAAAAAGTGCTGTTGAGTTTTGTCCAAACCAGTCACTTAGATTTTGAAGCCATGATGTTCTTCTTCTGCCTGGACCTTGTTTGCCTTCAATCTTTCCTTGGACGAGTAAGTGAAGTATATTAAGTGAAAGACCCCCACATAAATTGTAAAGGTTTGGTGGAAAACAACATAAATAGAGAGAAGGGAAAGGATGATCACATCATCTCATTAGCTTCTGGTAAACAAGGATTTTGCAACAAGCCTGGTCGGTCTGGCAGCCATTTTGTAAAGCCACAAATAACATCCTTACAATGTTTCAAGCAAGACTTCAGCAGAGATTCTGAACCAGGGGTGGAATTCAATTTTTTTAACAACCAGTTCTGTGGGCGTGGCTTATTTGGTGGGTGTGGCTTGGTGGTCATGTGACTGGGTGGACATGGCTTGGTGGTCATGTTACTGGCTGGGCATGGCCAACTCAACATCACTCACATCGAGGCACGCATCTCCTCGCCTGGTCTCTCGTGACTGTGGGGATGCTGCAACAGTCATAAGTGTGAAAAATGGTCATAAGTCACTTTTTTCAATGGTCACTCCACACAAGCAAAGTACTAGCAAAGGAGGGAAAAAACCTCCAGAGAAATTCCTGAGACAGGAAGTCTAGTCCTGCCAAGAATGTAATAAGGGTTAACAGAGAGGCAGTTTCTGTAAGCAACACCAGAATGTTTCCTTCCTTGCCTTCCTTACAGGATTAGGCCAGTAATTTCTTCTAACAACCGGTTCTCCAAACTCTTTAGAATGTTAACAACCAGTTCTAGCGAATAGGTGCAAACTGGTAGAATCCCACCCCTGTTCTGAACCATAGCTGAGCTCATCATCAATATCCCGGGCCATACTGGAAGACCTCCAAGGATCCTTCCAGATCTATTCTGATCCACTTCTGACCTCATAGAAGCCGAGCCAATCATAGCTGGGCAGCAGTCATCTCTTGCATTAAGCAGACCGTGGACGTTCTTTCCTCATTATTGATGCTTCTCTAAGAGGATCCTTCATTTTGAAAGGTCATCCTAAGCCATTCTGACGACTCCCAGTGACTCCACAAGCACTTTCACCTCATTAATCCCACCAGCCAGCGCCAAAGGGATCTCCGCTCTTCATTAGAATAACATTTCTTTTCACTTTGCCGCAAAAGGCATCATTATAGCTTCGACCAAACGGGAAGCCAGCACAAAAGACACTCTTTTTTTCCCTTTAATGAGACTTCATAAGCTGCCTGATGATGGGAAGGGGCACTCCTTCTCCTTGTTCTTCAGAGAGCTCTCTGACAATGAATTAGAGGTATTTTACTTGATGGAAGGAAGGGGGGAAGGCCTTCGTGGAGGGGGAAATTGTCAGCAAGCACAAAGTGCGTTCCACACCTCCAGCTCCTTTGTTGCCCAAGCCATCAGCCTTCAAATGAACAAGAGTCTTGGCAGGGGGGGAGAATTTGTTAAAATCTGCTCACCAGACCAGTGACATTTTACAACACTGCACCGTCTTCTCCTTTGCCCTCCTTCAGGAAAGAAGAAGGACAACAGGCCTGCATTTTATGGTTACTGCTACCTCTAAAACTTTATAATTGGGTCCCTTCTGGCTAAAATGGAATGCCTCGATCCATACTTACGTGTGCTTCACATAATGTATCGCCTTGTGCATACGTGAAAAACACACCAGGTAAGAAGGAGACGATCTAACATCTTTGGATTCTGAGCCTAAGATGAAAATGCATGCTGAATCACCTGTTCCAGTAAATAACCCAAAGCACTGCACAGCCCTGACATATCGTTCCCATATATAATATCTATTGCTGATCTTTATCAGCTTTGGAAGCCATATTAGCACCAGAAGCTTCAACGCTGCCTCATTCTTGAGCTTGCGAATTTGGGAGGGGAGATTTTATGTAGTAAGACACGATAGCATTCTTCTTTAAAATCAAGGTCATGTTGTTTCTGCACCTGGATGAGGAGTGGTTGAAGGGATGTCTCAAGTTGGAACAGATGGTGATTGGGGCATGTGATGGAATGATGGGTGCAGGGGGTGGATTTGTAATTTTTAATTATTGGAGGAAAACCTGGAACTTTCAGATTTGGGTTTTCCCAGATGCACCAGTATGATAGTTCTAATAAAATAGAACTTTGAGAAAATGCCTGTGTCGGAGTTTTGCTGTTGGAGTTTGTTTTCCTGGAATGTGAAGTTTGTTTTATATGGGTGCACAGCTCCTCATCTTATTTGTACATGACATCCTTCCAAAGACTTGGGTGTGGTTCTAGAGCCCAATTGAAGGCAGAAAACTGTAAATGAAATGAAAATGCATTTCCTTTGTTAGGACTAGTTTCAGCCTTGAAGGGAAGGAGCAAGGATGAAGCCTGGACAAAATTCATTTGGATTTATCTTAAAACGAAGTCAAATGAATGAAATCCCTCCTGTTTTATATACAATTTTCTGCCTTCAGTTGGGCTTTAGAACCACACCCAAGTCTCTGGAAGGGTATAGTGTACAAATAGGATGGTGCACCCCTATAAAACAAACTATGCAGCAGAATGGATATTAAGTGTGAGAATGACATGTTAGGGCTGTGCAGTATTTTGGATTCTTTCTGAAATAGGTGATTCAGAATGCAGAGGAATGCAAACATAACATCTCTTTGGAGACTTATGAAAATAACTGCTTCCCATAATTTCACATCTTCTCTGGACAGGTGTCAGTTGCTTATATCATGTGGAGACAAGATGGCAGCCACAACAGTGCAATTGAAATTATTCTTTTTGTGTTCATTATATACACAAGGCACATAAACAACAGGGAGAGCTTCAGTTACATCATTGTGGCTTCCATCTAAAGTTTTTGCCCATAGTCCATGGACAATCTTGCTGGAAATAGATATAGCTGCTTTCATAAGCCACAGTAATGTACTATGTCCCTACCCTTATCTGTCCTGAACCCATCTTCCAACCAGAACTAAAAGCATTGCTTAGCCTTGCTGTATACTCTACAATATCAGAAGTAATACACTCAATTATTACATTTAAAAAATCTTTTATTACTTCAGTCTTGGCTTGAGGCTGTTGTACTTTTTTTAATAAGGTGATATAAAACATCTCCAGTAAATAATGAAATACACAGAATGGAAAGTCAAATAAATATATAACAGGCATTAAACTTGTGAAGACAGAGCTTTATTTACAGAAGTCCTCTGGAAGAAGAAGAAGAAGAAAAGATAATAATTGTGGAATAGTGCACTTAAATTGTTCATTGTGATTTTTAAAAATCCTTTCAGAAAGTAGAATAGGCTTCAGAATCCAGAACCATGAAGGAAGTAGAAAACTTCCACAATTGATTCTTTTAAAATAATTGAAAATATCAATGGTGGTGGACACTGCTATCCATTATAACTTTGAACTGTTGTTAAACAAATGGGCATAAGTTAAAGTTTATTTGAACTGTGGTGTTTTGCTGCAATTATTAGTTTGCCTTCCTCCCAAGCCTGGAGCTTCTTAACCCAGAACTATCATTTCACCATCCTAAATTATAACCTCTGATGGCCCTCACATAACAATGAAGTTTCCTACACTCATTATTTTGCATTGGAAAGGGAGTGCACAAAAACAGATTAGTTTAAATAAAGCATCCACAGAACATCATTTTCTAATTACAGTTACCTGTCCCTGGATGCAGGCCTTGCCAAAGAACCTGGGCTACATATAAATGAAATATATCAACTCCATCAATGAAGCGAAAGATTTTATAATGTGAATCGTTGTTAATAAAACTGATTACTATGACAAGACTCCACTGCCACTGTCTGCCATTGTCACATTTTGATTTATTGCACTACCTGCATTTGGTTGGAAAGAACTAAGGATCAGTTAGAATGAAAACGCACGTTATGATACATCATCAACTGAGGCATAGATTCCACTCAAGTGTTTTCAAACATGCAGGGGAAAGCTCAGTGAAGGGACGATTGAAGACAGCATTTGAAGAAGACCAAGTAGTGCCAGTAGCTACCTGACATCATGAAGCTGGTCACATCATATGTGAAGTGGGTTACGTCACAATTCTGCAAGTATTTCCAATGGATGGAAAAACATCATAACCCTTCAATTCTTCAAGCTGTTCCCAATGGATGGAAAACCTATTTTTATTTAATTCGGCAACCTTTACAAACATTTTCAGTTGCTTCCTACCTATCAGTTGGATGCACCTGTGTTCCTTCTGATGAAAGAACAGACAAGAGGGAGAAGAAGAAGAAGAAGAAGAAGAAGAAAGATTGAAATTCCATAGTAATCAGAATGCTTGTCTATTTGCAATATGTCAGTTCCATCTTGCATTGGCCTTCCAGATAACAGACAAAATCACAGACTTGGGAGGGAACCTGGAGGTCTTCTAGTCCAATCCCCTGCACAAGGAAGAGACCCCATGCCATTCTGGACCAATCTCTGAATTGAATGAACTGAAGCAGCTTCTTGGATGAGAAGCAAATTATCTTCAAGGAAAAACAAAGTCTGGTTGCCTTTGGGACAACCATGACCTGGATGATTGGAAATCTCCCTAGAGTAGACTCTCCATCTAGACTGTTTGTATCTGGCTGGAAGCTATGTTAGAAAAAGAAACTGTGATGACCCAGAGTGTAACACAAACATAACAAAATCCAAAACGTAAATAAATGTCCTTTAAGGCCTCCAAATTGGCCTCACAGTTCAATAATTCTCAGTTGGAGATAAAACATACTCATAAATAGTCTTAAAAAGAAAGCAATACAGTCCGAACTTAATAAGCAGATAGAGATGAAATAAAGAAACCAAACAAACTACAATGATGAAATTTCCATAACAGACCAGGATAAGTAATTACCAAATTCAAGGAGATAACAAGACACAGTCTGTTGGAAGGACGCCAACCAAGATAACTTCAGCCCAAAATAAAACATGCTTTGCTTCTGGCAACGCTGTGTTGTAATCATCTCTCTTATATACTAGTCTCCCCAGCTGCAACCAATGAGGAGGATCGTGGCCACTTCCTCTCTCGCAAGTCAAGTTGTTGCCTTCTCCGTTCCTCCCTGCATGTTCTAGGATGCAGAGACAATGGGCCTGGTTCTTCCTCTGACTGCCCAGCTGGCCTCTGCCCTTCCCCAGCCTCCTCCATGCCCTCCGGAGCCACACCTTCACTCCCTGTCAGGCTGTTCCTCCTCTCTCTCAGAGTCCGACTCTACCAAGAAACTTTCAGATTACTTTCTGCAAAGATTTTAGAACATTAAACCCCAACTTTTATCAAGTCAAACACCCAACTGCCTCTTTTTTTACGTGACTGAAAAACAGGGTTTTTTTCCCAGTTACAAATAAACCTGCAGATAATATCCTATTGTCGGCACAATGATTTCTCTTATTAAAGCAAGCCAAAGTAAATTCCTTTCAGGTGATCGATCTGTTCTTCCACAATATGAAAATGAAAGATGTTTTCTTTTGATGATATGTCTTGCAATACCATCCTCTTTGGTTATTGCTTGGAATTGAAATATATACCAGTTTTTAATGGCCAGGCTTCTTTGGATGTGGTCTTCTCAGTTCTTTTAAAAATAAGATTCTTTTTTTAAAAAGGGGGGGCAGAGCTAAATGAAAATAGAGATAGGCAAGTTCTAGGAAACTCACCTAAAAATATATCAGAAATCTGTCAATCTTTTTGTTTTTCCTAAAGATGCCTGTCTCTATTCATTTCCCAGTGGTATATTGGAGCACAGTCTAATAAAGCAAAGCATCTCCTAATAACTTTGAGAAAGTCTAGGAAAGTTATGCAAAGGCCTAATGGCAAAGCAGAACCCAACCCTTTTGGAGTCTGGAATACCCAACCAGCTCAAGTCTTGCCTTGGCAATCCTCCAGATTTGCCATGAGAAGACTAACTTCCCTAAGGTTTAAAGAGAAAAAGTGCAGGACAAGTCCCAAGACTGCGGTGATGAATTTTGGCAACCTAAGAGGTAGAAACAAAGAAAAATTTCAGCAAAACAAGCCAGCCCAGAGGAGAAATAATAGTAAAGTCTGAATCAGAAGAGTCAGGAGACAGAATGACTAAACAACACAGGAAGACATGCTTGGTCAAACAAGACTTAACTGAAACAGCCAGCCTTCTTATAGTCCTTCTGGCCCAACATGATCCATTGAGGGGGAGAGTCAACTCCAGAGATAACCCATTGATAGTAGAGTCAACTCCCGAGATGATCCATTGATGGGTAGAGTCAAATCCAGAGATGATCCATTGATGGGTAGAGTTAACTCCAGAGATGATCCATTGATGGGTAGAGTCAACTCCAGAGCCCAAAGGTATCTTCCATCAGCCCTCACCTTGTCCTGTATATCATCCTTAGCTTTGTCAAGGATCTTCCCATTTTCTGATGGCCTGATAAACTCAAGGCTTCTAACCTCTTATCCCTAGCTATTATTTATATATTTTGGGCTCAGTTTGGGTAACAGCGATTGCCAAGGAGGAATTCAAGAGTTCTTTGAACATTGTGTTTTGTCAAATGTCAGGATTTTTTCTTTTCTCCTGTTACACAAATTTAGATCTGTCCTTCTGCCACTGTTTAAGTGGTTCATCCGTTGTCAAAACAGGCATTTCTGAGGAAAAAAAAGTGAGAGTCTTTAAAAGTGCTTTGCAGTGGTCTTTTTCCTATTGTCCTGTAAAGAATTTCTGTTAAGAGAAATTCAGTTCACATTTTATTTAACTCCATTGGAAGATCTTGGAGTCAACCTGAAAGCAAAAAAAGAGAAGATCAAAGGGTGTTTTTTTTGTTAGCAATCAAACATTTGAAACATTTAAATTGTGATAATTTTACAAGAAAAGGAAACCAAGCATTTGTTTCTTTTCAAAAGGCATTCCAGATGCTTTTGAAGAAGGCATATCAAAGTGGCTTATATAGAAACAAGCAGTAGGAGTACATACAAAAGAAAGGTTACAAAGGAAGGAAAAACCTGCAGGTGATCCGTGATATAACTTATTTCAAAGTTCTTAGCTGGGCTCATGTAGCCTTTTCATGACTGAGCATTGCTATACAAGAATCCATGTCAGACTCATCTATAATTCATTTGTCCATCTTCCTTTCCACCCATTGTCCTTTCAAGATCTGGCTTCCAAATGCCCTCAGCATGACAATAACATTTCTGTCCCATAGAATTTATTTGCATTGTATCACTTGAGAGTTCAGTAGATCTACTAAGATCCTCTGTTTCCTTCATTCTTGAAGCTGGGATGATGGAGGCCATCAGCAAATGCTCTGGAACCCAATTCTAGCAGCTGTGTCATTTTCATTCACCAAACCCAAGCAATGCATCACAACCAGAGCTTAAGCAGCAGGACGGGACAATCATGAGCGTACAGTTAGAACATAGAATAACAGAGTTGGTAGATGCCTTGGAGATCTTCTAGTCCAGGGGTGTCAAGCTCACGTTGTCATGGCAGCATCACATGATTTATTGGGACTTTTTCCTCCCTGTGCTAAACCAGGTGTGGGTGTGGCCAGCATGTGGCGCATCTAGCCTGCGGACCAGGAGTTTGACAGCCCTGTTCTAATCCAACTCCCTGCTGGAACAGGAGACCCTATAGCGGGGGTCACCAACCTTGGCCACTTTAAGACTTGTGGACTTCAACTCCCAGAATTCAATCTGGACAATCCCCAGCACTTCTGGCTGAGGAATTCTGGGAGTTGAAGTCCACAAGTCTTAAAGTGGCAAGGTTGGAAACCCCTGCCCTATAGCATTTCAGAGAAGAGGTTGTCCAGTATCTTTTTGAAAGTCTCCAGTGATGGAGCACCCACAACTTCTGAAGGTAAGTGTTGTAGTCTGCCAACGGCCTTTGGAGCTGGCAGCAGAGTCGGATACTGGGGAGGAACATAGACCAGTTCTGGAGTCTGGGGAGGACTCGGACGAGGGATCTCTGTCCAACACAAAGATGGGGCCAGGGCCATCTGAGAGTTATGTGCTGACTCCGGAGCCTCCAGCATCTGACAGCAGCGAGGCAGAGGAAGAGGGGGAGCCTGTTCCCAGTGTGCGCATGTGCAGAGCTGCCAGAAGGCAAGAACAGTTAAGACAAAAGGGGTGACTTGGGAGTAAGGCTTGGAGATGATTGACCCCTCCCATAAGAAATAAAGGAGAAGTAAAGGGACAGGAGCCTTTGCAGGAAGCAACTTTGTTCTGAAGCTCTTGATTTTGTGCTCCATTTGGCCTTGTACAGCTAATTGGCAATTTAGTCGTTGGTAGCATTTCAAGGGAGATAAAAGTGGGTGCTTATCAGCCTTATCCCAAAAGACTGTGGCAGACTTCTGTTGGACTATTCACAAACTGGGACTCATTACGGGCTGGGAATGCATATAATTCACAGCCGTTGAAATAATAAAAAAGGTTTTTGGGAACAGAGTGTGATTACTACTGTCTCAGGAAGCCTTGGTCAGAACAGTAAGCTGTTCCATTGGTTGATTGCTCTAACCATCAGGAATTTTCTCCTTCGTTCTAGGTTGCTTCTCTCCTTGGTTAGTTTCCATCCATTTGGCAGCGTGGAATATGGGTTGTTTATTTATTTATTTATTTATTTGTTTGTTTATTTATTTATTTATTATTAAAATTTATATACCGCCCTTCTCCCGAAGGACTCAGGGCGGTGCACAGCCTATTAAAACTATATATATATATAAAAGTTAAAATAGAATTAAATAAGGGCTGTAACCGAATATAAAATCCCAATCTTAAAATTCAGTACTTAAACCCCATTAAAATTAATTTAGGATCAGCCCAGGCCGGCCTGCTCAAAGAGCCAGGTCTTCAAATCACGCCTGAATACCCTCAGGTCGGTGGTCGTTCTCAACTCGGGGGGAGCCCATTGCAGAGAGCGGGTGCCCCCACAGAGAAGGCCCTGTTCCTCGGGGTCGCCAGGCGGCACATAGAGGCCGTCGGGACCCGAAGGAGGCCCTCCCTGTGGGTTTGCTGGAACACTGACACCATTGTTTCTTGTCTTGCCTTTGGATGCTTTGGAAAATAGTTTGATCCCCTCGTCTTTGTAGGAGCCCCTACACTGTGTAGTAAATCTTACTGTTTGTACTTCTTAATAATTAGTATTTTGAGAAATGCCAGCATCTGTAACCTTATTCTTCTTCTTTGTTCCATGGGTATTTCTAGACTATTTCAGGTTCTGTCACCGACTGGTATTTTCATAATGCCATTTTAATTAATGTTAACTTTTTTGAATTGCAAGGGATATTACAGAACATCTCATCCTTGATCATACACATGCCTAGTAACTATAACATCCTTGAATGTTAGTTGAGTTGTTTTTATTGAGATGGTTCTTGAGATGTAATACTCTAATCCTCATCAATCTTAGCCAGTAGCGATCATAGGGTTAGGGTTAGGTATGTGGTTGGCATGGGAGAACAAAGCTATTTGTTCACAATTGTCAATTCATGCAGGCATAGACAAAGGTGGTTAAAATTACCTCGTCTGGAGAAACTAGCAAACATTTGCTGAGGTGGTTGTTCAAACAGTTCAAGTACAGAAACAACATGCTATCTAGCTGCTAGTGGGAATAGTCTTTAAAATGTAGTCTAGCAAGAATTGTAAAGATAAAACTGATATATAAAATATAAAATTGTAATATCTGTTTCAAAGAATTATGGTATTCTACAATGGAATGATCTAACCAGGCTCTTGCATACAAAACCTAATTAATTCCATTCTCCCTGTCTCTTTGACTCTCCCTCTGTCTCTCTGTCTCTCTGTCTTTCTCTTTCTCTCTCTGTTTGTATGTGTGTGTGTGTGTGTGCGCAGGATAATATACTGTTGGGAATAACACAACTAATATTAAAAAGCGGGAGGATCAAACCTGTTCACAAGGCAATACTGATGGAGCCAATTAGCCACCCTTAGCGACAGGATTCACAGAGAAGAATTTTTACCCCAAAATCCATCTTCCTGTTGCCTGCCAGTCTGATCACGAAGAAGAGAAACCAGCAGTTGCTTTGAGGTCCCAAGAGGTTCATATGGTAGATTCTTCATTTGGATAATAATGCCAAGGTTTTTTTTAAAAAGTCACCAACCTTTGTTTGCCTTTGACATACATGGTTTTGGCTGACAAAGGTGGGCCGTTTACTATCTTAGCACAAAGGGTCCCTTCACCAAAAAACAGGTCAATGATGACTTTTCTGAATAGGGGTAGACTTCCTCTTTTATCTGTAATTTCAGAAAATATTGCTTGTCATGGAGCTACAGATTGACAGAGCTGTGCTGTATGAAAGAACTAATAAATACAGACCCTCCGGTAAAATGCGGTTCTTATTAAAGTACATGTAGAGAGCTTCGATCGGGACCTACCAGATCCCTTGACGGGGTATCTTGAACCTGTAAGGCTTTAATTACTACCCTTACTCTTTCAGCTCTCCGAGGACACTGGGTTGCAAAGGTTGCTGTTTCTCTGTCTACTGTAATCCTGTTCCCAAATAGACATACAGCAGATCAGTGAAAGGCCCAACAACTACATGTGCATAGCTGGATGACCTGGAATACTTTTAATCTTGGGTGGGACCTTCTTTGTCTTTCATGGCACTTCATTAGGTAGACTAGATCAGGACATCAACTGCACAGGTATGTCTCTGGAGATTTTCAGTCATCCAGGTCATGGTTGTCCCAAAGGTGGGAGGCAAGAGGCAACTGGACTTTCTGGTTTTTCTTTGAAGACAGTTCATTCCTCATCCGATTAGAACTCCACAGGAAGTCTAAAAGTACTTTTAAATAGAATAGAATAACAGAGTTGGAAGGGACCTTGGAGGTCTTCTAGTCCAACCCCCTGCCTAGGCAGGAAACCCCACACCACTTCAGACAAATAGTTATCCAACCTCTTCTTAAAGACTTCCAGTGTTGGAGCATTCACAACTTCTAGAGGCAAATTGTTCCACTGATTAATTGTTCTCACTGTCAGGAAATTTCTCCTTAGTTCTAGGTTGCTTCTCTCCTTGATTAGTTTCCACCTGTTGCTTCTTGTCCTGCTTTCAGGTGCTTTGGAGAATAGCTTGACTCCCTCTTCTTTATGGCAGCCCCTCAGATATTGGAAGACTGCTATCATGTCTCCCCTAGTCCTTCCTTTCATCAAACTAGACATACCGAGTTCCTGCAACCATTCTTCATATGTTTTAGCCTCCAGTCCCCTAATCATCTTTGTTGCTCTTCTCTGCACTCTTTCTAGAGACTCAACATCTTTTTTAATATTGTGGCGACCAAAACTGGATGCAGTATATTCCAAGTGTGGCCTTATACTAAGACATTATAAAATGGTATGAACACTTCACATGATCTTGATTCTATCCCTCTGTTTATGCAGCCTAGAACTGTGTTGGCTTTTTTGGCAGCTGCTGAACAAATTTTATTTTAATTTTATTGGCTCTAATAACAGAGCCTTGCAAATTTGATCATGATGTTCCTCTTCCTTCTCCATTTGGCTTACTGAATTTGGGAGGTGTCTGTCCGAGATGCTTCTATAGGCCATCTGCACATTCTGCGCTTAAAAAATGCTTTATCCAAAGCAGGGCTGTGCCTAATTCACAAATGACTAAATGCAGCGATTCTTTAAAGCAACCACATCTTTTCTCAAACTTCTGCACAAGCTCAGCACAAGATGTAGCTGCTTTAAGGAGTCGATGACTCCATGATGAATATTTAAAACAGCTTATTTAATGTGACTGATGAAAGAAGCTGTTTCTTTTAGTTTTTTCAAGTTTTTCATGGTAGATTTAAAGGGGTGAAACACCTGTTCCAAATCATCTCAAAACGTGAAGAGTCTAATAAGAAGTCAGGAGGCAATTTACTCCATCTTACCCATATTGTGATATTAAGCAGAACAATTCCACGTATTTTCTAATGGCTCATTAATCCTTCTAGTACAAGTCTGGTCTATCATGACTTCTGTTTTTAATAAGCAACAAATTACCAGGATTATGATTATTATGAATACAAGTTGCTCTAGAAACACCATGCTTCATTTTGTGCAGACATATTTGTCAGCAGTTATCCGAACAATAATACTATTAATTTACCTTGCTTTGACTGCAGTGGGGAAAGCAAGAACTTTAAAGGGGAGGGGAAGGAAGACTTAATTAATTGCAATTGGACTACAACAGCTGTGGAATGACAAAAGTGAGTCACTGGAGCGACAGAGGGAATTGAAGTGAAAGTTGAAATGAATGGGATAATTAAGGAAAGATGACTCCTAAGGTTGGGTTGCTGATAGGCAGAGAAATATTTCCTATCTCCCAAAGACTTTGCGAGACTATCTTTATTCATATCTGTCCAAGAAGAATTTCTGTGCTTTCTCCAAATTAAGTTCCTTCTTTCTGGAGCTGGTGGGTCTTAGCATTTCAGACAATGGAACTATGTGTGAAGAAAGAAAAGTGAGAAAGTCAAGTGAGAAAGAAAATGCAAGGATTTCTTATAAAGATTTAGTTCAAGTGTTATTCTTCATGCACACATGTGAAGGACACCAAATATTTCACCAGGGTTGCCATGGTTTATGCACAAACCTTTCAGATCAAAGTTCATCGATGGGCTCCAACATCTTCTCAAAGTAAGGTCTGAGATTATATCCTCATGAAATGATGCATAAAAGGTCATTCATTCAAGCAGGTTTTCCAGCTTCATCCAAAAGTACACTAAATGAGAAGCAACATGCAAATCCAGAGCCTTTTACAAAGCCATTGTTCTGCTTTTCACCCTCTCTCATACTATGTTTTCTTTCAATAAAGGCTAATCATTTCTTAAAGTAAACCAGGTTTCTTTACAGAGCTCGGACTATGTGACCTGATGCTAAATCTGCTGAAGAAATTACAGAAAAGAGAGAGTGAGGAGGAGCAATTCAGTTGGTTTATTTATTTGTATCCTGCCTTTATTATAGAGCTGTGGTGGCGCAGTGGTTAGAATGCAGTATTACAGGCTAACTCTGCCTACTGCCAGGAGTTCGATCCTGACCTTTTCAAGATTGACTCAGCCTTCCATCCTTTTGAGGTCAGTAAAATGAGGAACCAGATTCTAACCCTACGTAGCTTTTTCTCTGGTAATATCACACTACTAACTAGAGCATACAAAACATTTGCTAGACCAATACTCGAATACAGCTCATCAGTCTGGAACCCACGTTACGTATCTGATACTAGCACAGTTGAGAAAGTCCAGAAATATTTCAGAAGAAGAGTTCTCCACTCCTCTACTCGTTGTAGAATACCCTATGCTACCAGACTTGAAATTCTAGACCTAGAAAACCTTGAATTATGCCATCTTCTGTCTGATCTAAGTATAGTACATAAAATTATACATTGCAATGTCCTACCTGTCAATGAATACTTCAGCTTCAACCACAACAACATAAGAGCACACAATAAATACAAATTCAAGGTAAACCGCACCAAACTTGATTGCAGGAAATACAACTTCAGCAACAGAATGGTCAATGTCTGGAATACTCTACCTGACTCTGTGGTTTCTTCCCCAATCCCAAAAACTTTAACCTTAGATTGTCTACTATTGACCTCACCCCTTTCCTAAAAGGTCTGTAGGGGGAGTGCATAAGCGCACCAACATGCCTACCGTCCCTGTCCTATTGTTTCTTTTTATTTTTCTTATATGTATCCATGTATTCATAACTATGTATATACTTATACCTATTATCTTGTAAGCCATTGACAAATCACATAAATTCTAAATTGTTGGGGGCAATAAGCTGACTCTGTAAGCCTTTTAGATAGGTCTGTAAAGCACTATGAAGTGGTATATAAGTCTAAGTGCTATTGCTATTACAAATGACTCATAGATGGAGAACATATCCAACACAACTTCCTCCTTCTATTTTCTTGACAACAATTCTATAAAGAGAGCTAGACTGAGAGAGAAAGAGAGAGTAATTGGCTCAAGGTCACCCAACTGGCTTTCATGGTTAAGGCAGGACTGGATCTCCAGCTTTCTAGCCTTAACCACCAGGTTGCAGTAAGAAATGGCAAGAGTTGGGAGGGTCAATCAGCTTAGGGCCATGAAAATCTTCAGATGTCCAGGAAGCCAGCAAGCTCTTCATATAAGTTTAAACAAAGTTGAAGGCTGCAGAACACATCCTTGCCTCTATCAGGGGTGGTATTCAGCAGGTTCTGACCAATCCTGGAGAACCAGTAGCAGAAATTTTGAGTAGTTTGTAGAACCGGCAAATCCCACCTCTGATTGACCCCGCCAACCCCATCTATTCTCTGCCTCCCAAGTCCCAGCGGATCGGCTGGGTCTTCTTTGGTTGCCCTGCAGGAGAACAGAACTGGAAAGCAGGTTAGTAGGGTGGGGAGAGAATGGAGATTTTTCAGTATCCTTCCCCTGCCACGCCCACCAAGCCATGCCCACTAAGCCGGTAGTAAAAACTTTTTTAATCCCACCACTGCTCTCTATGCAGAGAGGATTGTTAATTAAAAACCCTTGCAGTTCTCTCTAATCTGTAAAAAAGGACTTAGATATAAGTGCATTATGAAAAAAGAAAACCTGATGTTAGCTGAGGATTTCTTAAGGTGCTCCTTGAAAGAGAGTCAAAAGCTGCTTTTTAAGTCAACAAATCCATGAGAAGATTACGGTTTAATTCCTGGGAACATTTTTTTAGGAGAATGGGCGAGAACCCTATAGGGATCCAATACTGATCAACCTGCTCTGAACTCAGAACCAATCCTGTAGTTATTAGTATCACCTGACTCAGGTGCTTTCAAAACTATGGAACGTATTCTACTAGTTGCTGAGCATTGGGTAGCATTTTGTGTGGTAGTGGGTATTGTTGTCTTTTAAGGAGCTAAATGATATCAAACTTTGAAACTCCTGGTTGGAATGTGTTTTATCAGGCATGCTGTGTACAAAGATACTACACCTTAGTTTTTCATCCTATCCTGTCCTGTCCTGTTTTGTCCTGCCCTGCCCTACCTTACCCTATGCTACCCTATCCTCCTCCTATCCTGTCCTGTCCTGTCCTATCCTATCCTATCCTATCCTATCCTATCCTATCCTATCCTATCCTATCCTATCCTATCCTATCCTATCCTTCCTCTCTCCTATTGGCTAAGGATGTACAAGGATAGGTAAAGGTAAAGGTTCCCCTCGCATTATCATGCTAGTTATTTCCAGCTCTAGGGGGACAGTGCTCATCTCCATTACAAAGCCGAAGAGCCAGCGCTGTCCGAAGATGTCTCCGTGGTCATGTGGCTGGCATGACTAAATGCCGAAGGTGCACAGAATGCTGTTACCTTCACACCAAAGTGTTCTCTATTTTTCTACTTGCATTTTTTACCTGCTTTCGAACTGCTAGGTTGGCAGAAGCTGGGACAAGGAACGGGAGCTCACTCCATTATGAGGCACTAGGGATTCGAACCGCCGAACTGCCGACCTTTCTGATTGACAAGCTCAGTGTCTTAGCCACTGAGCCACCATGTCCCTTCAAGGATATACTTATGAAATTAAGGTTCTCTCTCTCTCTCTCTCTCTCTCTCTCTATGTGTATATATATATACTTTGGGTTAAGGGAGACTAGTATAGATCTATTTCGAGCTAGTTAGCTCTCTTCAGCTAGCCATACCCTTACTGGGATTCGAACCAGGGAAGTATTACATGTGAGGCAGTTGTAATTGCCACTACACCACTGGCTCTCTCCTTATCAGCTCAATACAAAGTATATATATATATATATATATATATTTATATATAAAGTATATATATATACTTTGTATTACAACACCCTGTTAAGCCCCAATTAAGGGAGAAAGCATACTGCTTTCTTTTCTGTCTTTCGGCTCATCACCAGAGACCATACCGACAGAAAGCTATTTGTTTCGTTGCCTTTTGTTTACATGTGTGTAAGGTTTTAAGCTGATAATTTTAAATAATAAATAAACAAAATAAACAAAAGGCAACGAAACAAATAGCTTTCTGTCGGTATGGTCTCTGGTGATGAGCCGAAAGACAGAAAAGAAAGCAGTATGCTTTCTCCCTTAATTGGGGCTTAACAGGGTGTTGTAATACAAATAATACTTTTGTTAGTAGAGAGCCCTGTATAAGCCCATTAAGGGAGAAAAAAAGCTATACTGGCTTTCTTTAAATTTCTGTCTTATACTTGTGTCAGCCAGCCCCACTCAGGAGAAACATACGTTTCTTCTTCTTCGGGACAGAACCAGACTAAAGCTATTGTTTCGTTGTCTTTTCTTTTACATGTGTGTAAGGTTTTTAAGCTGATAATTTTAAATAATAAATAAGGGAGACTAGTATAGATCTATTTCGAGCTAGTTAGCTCTCTTCAGCTAGCCATACCCTTACTGGGATTCGAACCAGGGAAGTATTACATGTGAGGCAGTTGTAATTGCCACTACACCATCTGGCTCTCTCCTTATCAGCAGAGGCAGGGGAATAAGTATATACTTTGTGTTACAACACCCTATTAAGTATATATATATATATATATACCTCTGTGTGTGTGTGTGTGTTGATTTGTCTGTTTTAAACGTATGTCATATAAATGTTTATTAAAAAAAAAAAATTAAGGTGCTGCCAATTGTATAAAATGTCCCACATTCTCCTAGAGTTTCTAACTTAGCATTGTTATTTTTTGTGTGGTAGTGGGTGGAGGTATTTGGACAAAATTAAGAGGGCAAGCAGCTTCCCAGGTCTATTGTCCTCTCTTCTGCACACTCTTGTTCACCGATCATGATTGCCAAGTATCAAAATCTGGCTGACTGAAATCCACCTCCCGAAGTTTCACAAAAATTTAAGCCGAGCTTTTGCAGCTTCGCTTTGTCTCTGGAGCTTGTCTTAAAATTGCCTTCCACCTTGCTAATGAGGTCATTTTCTACATGATGAAATTTCCACAGCAGGATCACATCAACAGTGGCAACATCCATGCTGCTCTATCACATTTCCTTAATGGCGCCCATGCTTGATTGGTAAGGCTATTATGCAATCATAAGTAATCGGATTCCGTAACTATATCATCAACAATAGCCCAGGTGAAACATCAGAGGAATCACCTCCAATTGGCATGACAGGCAAAACGATGGTGTGAAAAAACAACAACACCCCCCCACCACCACCACCTCTGGTCTCGTGGTTGATATGTTAGTCTTTATTTCTATCGTTTTTGGACTGTAGACCCCAAGAACATTGAACGTATAAAAAGATGCTTGCCATTTGATCAGATAAGTCAAAACTCTCTGGCCCAGACTAACAGGGTTGGAAGGGACCTTGGTCTTCTAGTCCAACCTCTTGCTCAAGCAACCCTCTACTCACACAGGATCCTATAGACCCTATAGCATTTCAGACAAATGGCTGTCATCAATCTCTTCTTAGAAACCCCCAGTGTTTGAGCACCCACAACTTCTGGAGGCCAGCTGTTCCACTGATTTATTGTTCTCACGGTCAGGAAATTTCTCTTTAGTTCTAGATTGAATCTCTCCTGGATTAGTTTCCATCCATTGCTTCTTGTCCTACCTTCAGGTGCTTTGGAGAATAGCTTGACCTCCTGCAATCCCCTACAATCCAGCCACTTACTGTACTTGTCTTGCTTGTTCACTGAGAACTTGTCTGTAAGAAAGAAATTTATATGTATTTATGGATAAATTATCTCTCTCTCTCTCTCTTTCTCTCCCTCTCTCTCTCCCTCTCTCTCTCTCTCTCCATCCAAGGGCATCAGCTGCTTGTCCTGAGTCATGCAATGAAGCAAATGGCCCAGAAGGAAATGAGAACCCTGAGAGCAGCAGCTGACATTGGTAGGGAGCATGGGACTTCATTCAGCTCTATCTGGTCCTCTCCCCAGGTAGATGCAGCTCACTTCAATATTATTGGCACAACCTCATGCCAGTTGGAGCCAATACTTTTGAAGCCATCTGTTCAGGAACATGATCTCATGGAGGTTTATGCCCAACATTGCGTCAACAACCACCTGGGTGGTAAGGCTTGACCTCAGATATCTCCTGAGTCCTGCAGCCTTTTTCTGAAGATCATCCAGATTTCTTCCAGTAATGATTAGCGGGCTCCAGTAGACTCAATTATGAATTCCCAGGCATACTATGTAGAAAAAAAAGAGAAGGTTGCAATGATAATAATGAAACAAGAAAGTATTTCCCTGTCTCCACCCCTTGTTCCTCCTTACATATTTTGATTGCCTACTTTTCCCAGGGTAGAAGGTTCTTTCCAAATGCATATTCATAAGTGTGTAATGGATCTTGATGTTTTATTTTTCTTACTGAAAAAGAAATGCCAGTTTGATGGATAACTCATTTAGATCTATGCATTCGTTTTCTTCCGGAGTTTATTTATTTATTTTATTTATTTATTTGTTCATGCTTCTATACCGCTCCCTCTCCCAAAAAGGGACTCGGGGCGGTGTACATTCAACAACGAAAACAGTACAGGTAACGGAGATGAAATAAATAAAAATCTAAAATGGTTAAGAACAACACCCAACAGAAAGATTATCTAAAATTTAATTTAACCCGAATGATTCAATTCGCTAGACCGGCCTGCTTGAACAACAAGGTCTTAACTGCGCGCCGGAAGGTGAGGATATCCGACATGGCTCGTGTCTCCGAGGGGAGACAATTCCAGAGGGATGGGGCTCCCACAGAGAAAGCACGTAGTCTCGGGGCTGCCAGTCGGCAGTGATTTAGTGGTGGGACCCCGAGTATGGCGACTCTGTGGGAGCGTACTGGGCGGCGGGAGGTTGTTGGTGGCAGAAGGCGGTCCCGTAAGTATCCAGGTCCCGAGCCATGGAGCACTTTGAATACTATTAGTACCACCTTGAATCGAATCCGGAAGGCCACAGGAAGCCAGTGCAGCCGGCGGAGAAGAGGTGTTATGTGGGCGTCCCGAGGGGCGCCGATGATCATCCGCGCGGCGGCATTCTGAACTAACTGTAGCCTACGGAGAGTCTTCAAGGGGAGCCCCATGTAGAGAGCATTACAGTAGTCCAAATGGGAGATGACGAGAGCAGAGGTGACTGTGCGAAGTGCGCCCAGATCCAGGAAGGGTCGCAATTGGTAGATCAGACGAATCTGATAAAAAGCACTCCTGGTGGTGGCTGCAATATGGTCTTCCAAAGACAGACGCACATCCAGGAGGACACCCAAGTTGCGTGCCCTTTCCACAGGGGATAGTGTCTCTCCCCCTATGGTCAGCGATGGAATAAGCTGACTGAATCTGGGAGCAGGAAACCACAGCCACTCGGTTTTGGTCGGGTTGAGACGGAGTCTGTTTTGACCCATCCAATTTTGTACGGCCTCCAGGCACCAGGTCATCACCTCGACGGCTTCGTTGGGGTGGTCTGGAGTGGAGATGTACAGCTGAGTATCATCAGCGTACTGGTGGAATTCCACTCCAAAGCCACGGATGATATTACCTAGCGGCTTCATATAAATGTTGAACAGCAGGGGAGAGAGCACCGACCCCTGAGGCACCCCACAGAGTAGGGGTCTCGGGGTCGATCTCTGTCCCCCTGTCAACACAAATTGTGAACGGTCGGAGAGGAAGGAGGAGAACCATTGAAGCACGGTGCCTCCAATCCCTAGCCCCTTCAACCGATGCAACAGGATACTGTGGTCGACAGTATCAAAAGCCGCCGATAAATCGAGGAGGACCAGAACAGAGGAATGGCCTCTGTCCCGCGCCCTCCAAAGATCATCCATCAACGCGACCAACGCTGTCTTAGTGCTGTGCCCGGGCCTGAAGCCCGATTGGAGGGGGTCAAGATAATTCGCTTCATCCAGGTACTGCGGGAACTGACGTGCCACCATGGTCTCTATAACCTTCGCTACAAAGCGAAGGTTGGAGACAGGACGATAATTGGATAGTAATGCTGGGTCCAAGGACGGTTTCTTGAGGAGGGGACGAACCACCGCTTCTTTCAAAGCAGTGGGTAGAAACCCCTCTCTCAAGGAAGCATTTATAATGCCTTGGAACCAGCCTCGTGTTACCTCCCGAGTGGCTAGAACCAGCCAGGAGGGACACGGGTCTAATAAACAAGTGGTAGCATTCAGTCCCCCCAGTATTCTGTCAACGTGTTCTTTGGTAACAGAGTCGAACTCAACCCAGTTGACCTCACCGATATCTGATCCCGCCCTCTCGTCTGGAGAGGACCAGTCGGAGTCCAAATCGTTCCGAATCTGAGCGATTTTATCCTGGAGAAATATGGAAAATTCCTCAGCTCGACCTTGCAAAGGGTCATCCTGTGACTCCACTTTTAATAGGGAGCGAGTCACCTTAAACAAGGCAGCTGGGCGGTTTTCTGCGGATGCAATAAGGGTGGAGAGGTAAGTTCTCCTCGCCATCCTTATCGCCACTAAATACGTCTTAATATAAGCACGTAGTAGTGTTCGGTCAGAATCAGAACGGGTGGATCTCCAACTACTCTCTAGGCGTCTTTTCCGGCGTTTCATCTCCCTCAGCTCCTCGGAGAACCAAGGGGCTATCTGGGAGCGGCACCGGGTCAGAGGCCGCAAGGGCACAACCCGATCAAGTGCTTTAGCAGCCGCCAAATTCCAGGCGGCAATCAAGTCCTCGACCGAGTTGTGTGTGTGAGTTTCGGGGAGTGGCCCAAGCTCCATCAGGAACCTTTCAGGGTCCATCAGGCGCCTGGGGCGGTACCATTTTAATGGTCCCGCCTCCCTGCGGTCAAGAGGTGTGGAACGAAAGTCAAGCTTTAGGAGTGAGTGGTCTGACCATGACAGGGGTTCTATGACTATATTCCCTACACCCAGATCACTCTGCCACTGATCAGAGACAAAAACTAAGTCTAGGGTATGACCTCCGATGTGAGTAGGGTCCCGGATTAATTGGGTTAGGCCCATGGCTGTCATGGAAGCCATGAACTCCTGAGCAGGTCCCGAGGTACCGCCGGCAGAGGGAAGGTTGAAATCACCCATGACCATAAGCCTAGGGGTCTCAACCGCCATGCCAGCAATAACCTCAAGAAGCTCAAGCAGGGCAGATGATGCATAGCAGGGAGCCAGGTAAGCGATCAACAAGCCCTTCTGAACCTTGGAACCAAACTTCACGAAAAGAGATTCACATCCAGACGTCTGAGAAACAGTGGACTCCCTCAGACAAAGATCTTCCTTGATAACTAACGCAACACCTCCACCCCTTCCCTGGGTCCTCGGCTGATGAAAAGCCCGAAACCCGGCCGGGCACATATCGACCAGAGGGACACCCCCCTCTGGGCCCAGCCAGGTCTCGGTGATACCCACCAGGTCCGCCCCCCCCTCTAAGATCAAGTCATGAATGAGAGGGGCTTTGTTCATGACGGACCTGGCATTACACAACATCAGTCGAAGGCCCAGGGCCCGAACACTCAGACCACCTGGAGAACGGGAAGTGATAATGGGGTCGGAGCACGTCACAGCAGAAAGAGAGCGGAGACGCGCTCCCGAAACAGAATGTGGCCCCTTATAGACGCCAAATCTGCCTCTCCCGCTCACCGTTTTAATGGATTTGATGACACCTCTTCTGGATAACCCCCCATCCTCAATTGAGCCATGTCGGAATCCTGACCATTCCAGCTGCGCTCTAACTGTGAACAGGTCGGAGCCCCAGGTGGGTTGACCCCCAATTTGTTAAGGAATTTGATTAGAAATTTTAAGAAACCCTCCCTCCCACGCTTCTGACGACGACTCCACCATCTCTCTGGATCCCAGGATCCGTCCTTGAGATGGGATTTGGAGAGACAAGGGGGCCAGATTTGAGATAGGGGAACATATCTCAAGGCCCGCAGTTCAGTTGAAGAATATGATAATATATGGGGGATATGACTGTGAGTTTGTGCTGGAGTAGGCGGGTCAAATGATGGTCCTAAGAACTTGAAAGGGGTTGGAGGAGGAACGGATAATGGCCACAGTTTAGGTTTAGATCTCCAGACAGGATGTGAGCAAGGTGGTGATATAGTTCTGGATCTCGGGTCTCGCCGCTGGTCGATGAGTAACTGCCGCAACTGCGATGGCGGCGGAGGACAAGAGGATGGAGAGTGGTCGTGAGATGGTCCTGGCTCATTCCCTAGGCCTTGTCGTTGTCTGTAAGGTCTCCGGGGTGGCGGTTGATGATTGATCAGGAGCTGTGGTCTTGACTCCGGGCCTCGCTGTCGACCAAGACATAGTCGCTGCAGTGGTGGTGGTGGCAGAGGCCAAGGAGGCATAAAGTGGCTGTGTGGTGGCCTCTGGTTCATCCCCAGGTCTTGTCGCCATCCATAAGGTGATTGACGTAATAGCGGTGGTGGCAGTGGTGGCGGCGGAGGCGGAGGCCACGGGGACAGAACACGGTTGTGTGGGAGTCCCGGCCCTGTTCCCGGGCCTCGTCGCGGCATGTAAGGTGACCACTTTGACAGCAGCGGTGGTAGCGGGTGTGACCGTGGAGACGGCGAATGGTCAAACAGGGGTCGTAGCCTTGTCAGCGGGCCTTGCCGCCAATCGAGAAGTATTCGTTGTGGCGGTGATGGAGGTCCCGGGTGTAAAACACGGCCATGGGGCTGCGCCGGCCAAATTAGAAGGTCCTGCCGGCGTTCGCAAGATGTCTGTTGCTGCGGCAGCGGCGGTGGCAGTGGCGGAGGTAACGAGGGCAGAGTATGGTTGTGTGAATGTCTCAACCCTGCCCTGAGGCCCTGCCGCCATCCGCAAAATGTTCGTTGCAGCTGATGGCCAGGTGGGAACCGCAGTCTTGCTTTGAAAGCATGGTAACTTCAAACTGGATGCGGAGCGGGATAGGAGCATTAGTCCACACCCCAAAGACCTTCAATTGTGCATGGGGAATCCTGATGCAAATCCTGTTGGGTTTGCAATAAGTGCAAATGGAGTTTTCATCTCTGATGATCTAACAGCTAGAGCCCACTGTAAGAACATTGCCAAAAAGGCTTTAAGAATTGTTAACCTAATCCTGCAAAGCTTTTGCTCCGGTAATATTGTATTACTAACTAGAGCATACAAAACCTTTGCTAGACCAATACTTGAATACAGCTCATCTGTCTGGAACCCACATTGCATATCGGACATTAATATCATTGAGAGAGTCCAGAAATATTTCACGAGAAGAGTCCTTCACTCCTCTATTCACAACAGAATACCTTATGCCACCAGACTTGAAATTTTAGGCTTAGACAACTTAGAACTATGTCGCCTTTGGTCTGACCTAAGTGTAGTACATAAAATTATCCATGGTCCTACCCGTCAATGACTTCTTCTGCTTCAACCTCAACAATACACAAGCACACAGTAGATACAAACTCAGGGTAAACCACACCAAACTCGGTTGCAGGAAATATGACTTCAGCAACAGAGTGGTCAATGCCTGGAATACACTACCTGACTCTGTGGTTTCTTCCACTAACCCCCAAAACTTTAACCTTAGACTGTCTACTATTGATCTCACCCCATTCCTAAGAGGTCTATAAGGGCGTGCATAAGCGCACCAACATGCCTACCACCCCTGTCTTAATATTCCCTTTAATTTCTTGTATTAATGTATTTCATATATTAATAATCATGTTTATACATATATACGTATACATGTACATGTGTGTGTGTGTGTGTGTGTATTGCACGCTTGACAAATAAATAAATAAATAAAATAAAAACAAATATCTGTAAGTTGGGTGTAGGATGAGAGTGAAGGTTCGTTCTCCGAGATTGCGGGTAGGTTTCTGGATATTTCCTTACCAGACTAAGCAACATCTTTAGTAGAATTCAGGGGATGTCATGTCCCAAAAGTGCTTTTTCAAGAGGCAGCTGGACTTTCTGGTTTTTCTTTGAAGATGATTAGCTTCTCATCCAAGAAGCTTCTTCAGCTCTTCTTCTTTAGAGCTGAAGAAACTTCTTGAATGAGAAGCTAAATGTCTTCAAAGAAAAATGAGAAAATTCAGTTGCCCCTTGGGAAAGAAAGCATCTTTGGGGCAACCATTTCCTGGAGGACTGAGAATCTCCATAGACATTTAGGGGATGTTATAAAGGCTTTAGGTGTGGGTGTATTAAGCGAGGCTTTTGGGAAATTGTTTCTGGACTTTGTGCTTGAGATGAAAAAAAATATGAAACTTTGATTTTTGGTTTCACCAATTAGATAGGTTTGTTTTTATAGAAATGGCTAGTTTATTCTATTATGCCGAAGTAAAAAGTTGAGCTATTATCTTATTTGACTGCATCAAAGGGAGTTGGAAGTCAACACCTTTTTTTTCCTTTTCTCTTCCCTTCTTCCTCCCCTATTTTTCTACTATTTTCTTTTGTATTTTATATTATAAATTAATAAAAAGAGAAAACATTTCAAGTAAATCATCTATTCCTTGCCATTAAGTCAGAACTGAAGAAGCTTCTTGGATTAGAAGTTAAATGTTTTCAAAGAAAAAAAAAAAACCCAAGAAAATCCCGTTGCCTTTTGGAAAAGCAACATGACCTGGAAGATTGAGAATTTCCCTAGATCCCCTAGCTGCCTAGAATCTACAGTGAAATGGGCGGTAGATAAATGCAATAAATAAATACTAGCTACCTCCACAGAAATTCAACATAATAATCAAGGATTGAAGTGGGAGAGAAAAGTTGACAGAAAATATCATCTTGGCAGAAGAAAAAGAATGAGAGAGTTCTTTCTTGTGATAAAGTCTTGTCAGAAAAAATAATTTGGGGTTCTAACTGAAACAGGGATTCTTTTAGATTAACAGAAGTGAAAGGGACCTTGTAGGTCATCTAGTCCAACCCCCTGCCCAAGCAGGAAACTCTACACCAGGGCTCTTCAAACTTGACAGCTTTAAGACTTGTGGACTTCAATTGCCAGTTTTCCTCTTCTAGTCATTCTCTTCTAGCTCAGGAATTCTGGGAGTTGAACTGTGCCAAGTTTAAAGAGCCTTGCTCTATACCATTTCTGACAGGTGGCAGCCCAATCTCTTCTTGAAAGCCTCCAGTGTTTGAGTGCATTTCTCTAGTTGGATACTATAAAAATGATCCCTAATTAAAAATAAGATCCACACAGCTGTGTGGAAAGGAAAACAAACAAACATTTATTCCTAAAAGCAAAATAGTCTGCCTTTAGGAGCAGCTTCAGAGAAATGGAGTAAGGTGACACAGTTAAACAGGGGACCTTGTCCAGAGTATGGAAGTGTTTACCTGCTAGTTGTAGGGTGACACTTGTGTGTGTATGTGTTTGTGTCTGTAGGTACGTTTATTCTTGTGAACATGCAGTTGCACTGGGAGACCTAATTTAATTAACTCTATTTGTGTTTACAAACCTTATCCTTTGCTACGTGGATTAGGTCTGAGTAACTCATTTGGAGGTAAGAGGAAGTTTGAGTAAAATATTAGTTTCAGTTTGACCCTCAATTACCTAGTGGAGACGCTGATTCCCAGCCCACTGTGCATTCTATTGATATTTTAAGGGAAGACAGAAACAGAATAAAGAATAAAATATATTTTGTTATTAAACCTTCTCACAGACTTTAGGATTTAAAGAGAAGGCGGCCTCACAAAGGGAAATGTTTTTCCACCTATGATAATTGCTTGAAGTTCATTGTTCACAGCCGATAATACCTTTCGTTATGTCACCTCCATCGCAATGAAACCATAACTTGCTACATTCATTATATATTCCTGTGTTTTACAACAATTTTCTCTTTAGCTTTTTTCTGCATAAACCTAATGTATAATAAGGTGGGGAATCAGAAACCATGCTCTGATTTTTTGGGGAGGGGGATGGATATGGTGAGAAAGTCACATATAAGTAAGTGATGTGATATAAATATCAGAATAATCTCTCACCTCACTTGGGTCCATTAAAGCAGAAATGAAGTAAGATACATTGCAATTGGAGCTACATCACAACTATAAAATATTCTGGCTTGCAAATGAATCAACCTCATGTTTTAAAAATCTGTGCTTTTATAACTCCTTTTTGCTTAAGCCAGAACAATGCGTTTTTACAAACCAGAATAATGGAATGGTTGACTTTCTGCCTGTGTAATCATTATCAAAGGTGACCATTTTTGGAAAGGGAAAAACATTTGGGCCAGTCTCATTTGTCTTTCAGCTAAGCATTCCCTAAATCTTGGCAAGAATTCCAGTTGGCTTTTCTCTGTGAGATGGAGAATTTGGCTGTTGCCCCCAAACAAGACTGATCTTGAAAGAAGCCCTAGTTACCTACAGTTGCTTTTACTCAGAAGAAAATCTTAGGAATGACACTTGACGTCTGTGAGATTCTCAATCATTCAGGTCATGACTGTCCCCAAGATGCTTTTCCAAAAGACAAGTGGACTTTCTTGGTTTTTTTTCCCCCTTGAAAACGTTTCACTTTTCATCCAAGAAGTTTCTTCGGCTCTTCAGGAGCAAAAGCCATTCCTGAGACTTGCTTCTGAGTAAATTTGAAGGATGTTAGATTAGATCAGCTTAACAGAGTTGGAAGGGACCTTGTAGATCATCTAGCCCAACCCCCCCACCCAAGAGGGAGATCCTACACCATTTCTGACAAATGGCAGTCCAATCTCTTCTTGAAAGCATCTAGTGATGGAGCTCTCTCAACTTCCAAAGGCAACTTCTGTTCCATGGGTTGATCATTCTGTCAGAAAATTTCTTCTTATTTCCAGGTTGAATCTCTCCTTGTTCAATTTCCATCCATTATTCCTTGTCTGGCCTTTGGGTGCTTTAGAAAATAGCTTGACCCCTTCCTCTCTATGGCAGTCCCTCAAATATTGGAAGATACTATCATGTCTCCCCTGGTCCTTCTCTTCACTAGACTAGCCAGGCCCAGTTCCTGCAACTGTTCATTGTATGTTTTAGTCTCCAGTCCCTAATCATCCTGGTTGCTCTTCTCTGTACTTTTTCTAGATTTGCAACATCTTTTTTATAGTGTGGACAGTGATGACCAAAATTGGATTTTGTTTATGTATTTGTAATACTGGTAACCCAACTAGGATTTTGGGGCTGTGAGCTATAAATACATTTACAGAGGCTTATGTTGATGCCTTGAATTTAAGGTGTTGAGAGGCTGTTCTGCCATTATTCCTTGTCTGGCCTTTGGGTGCTTTAGAAAATAGCTTGACCCCTTCCTCTCTGTAGCAGCCCCTCTGTGTGGTTAAAGTAGGAATGAAACATATGGGTTTCTCCAGAATATGCCTTTTCTCCCTTCTTGAAATTTCCCTCATTTATTAAGTTTGCAATTATACGGCGAGAGAAAGGGTTTCTGTGTGTGTTTGTGCATGTGTGTGTGTGTTGGTATGTGCAGTTTTGTAGGAGGTTCCTACTAATTGTTTGGCAACCCGGCTGCCTATTCATAAAATATCATAAAGAGTAAATGAGTTGATCATGCAAAGCAGCAATTAGGATCAGCTCTATCCTTCTGCTATTTACATATTTTAATGCTTTGATATTAACATGTCAACTCTAATAGGATGTAAATGAATTCTTCAGGGTATGATTTATGCTGTTAAGCATTGGATGCTGCTCATTTGCCACAACTGTAAATTTCCCTTCTTTTCACCGTCATTTGGAGCATAATCTTTTCCCATAATCTTGGGAGAACGTTTTCCCTTAATGAACAGTTTTGGCTAGAGTCGATGATTAAACTAGAGGTGCAGATAGGCGCAATGCATGTTGCGGAAAGAATCCATACACAAAAAATTAAATCCACTCAAAACTGGTGGATTCTCCAAGAAGCAAGATCTAGAAAGCAAATGATGAAAATCTTAATGTCTGAGCCATTTGGGGAATATACAGGTGGTCCTTAACTTATGACCACCATCGGGCCTCAGATTTCCATTGTTAAGCGAGACAATTGTTATGTGAGTTTGGCCCCATTTTATGACATTTCCTACCACAGTTGTTAAGTGAATCACTGCAGGTGATTAGCAACACAGTTCTTAACTGAATCTAACTTCCCCATTGACTTTGGGTTGCAAAAGTGATCCCATGATCCCAGGACATTATAACCATCCTAAACAGGAGCCGGTTACTTAGTATCCGAATTTTGATCATGTGAACACGTGGATGCCTCAATGGTTGTTAAGTATGGAAAATGGTCCTAAGTCACCTTTTTTTCAGTGCCGTCATAACTCCGAATGGTCACTAAATGAACTGTTGTACATCGAGGATTACCTGAGTAAGCTAAGAAACACCTGAGCCTTTAAGATTGGCACCAACTAGGAATCTGAACTTATTAAATTAATTAGAAAGATTCGGCCTGGATTGCAGATGACTCTACTGATGGGGCAAGAAATCAGCAGAGAAAAATTCATATCTGATAACAAGGACCTTTTAAAGATAAGAAAGACATGGAACTATTTTAAGCCAGGGGCAGATGACATGAAACTCAAAATTTAATGAGCCTTAAATGCCATAGAATCTGCCACATACACACACAGTCTGCGGCACAAAGACTTGGCACAATCATGTACCTTTCCATAACATTTTTTAAAGGCCTCTTAAAATGCGCACGCATGCACTTTGCTGAGGGAAGCTGGGCACCATTGCAGATGCTGTCACTTTTCAAGTTTAGCCTTTTGAGAATATTAACAAGGAGAACTTCTGCAATTATCTGCGTTGGATAGGAACACCTTTCCGAAAGGAGTTCCAGAAAGGTTTGACGAACCGTTTCTGCTCTTTAGGCTGGCCCACTGTGGCTGGTTAAAGCAGTCACCTCAGCTAGGCCCGCCATTTTGGTTCAGGATATTACTTTTGCCGCTTTGGAGGATGAATAGATGCTGTCCTCTTTGAGAGACACAGCCATTCTTTCTCTGTCTCTTACATATATACATTCACAAACAACATTTCAACTTGCTTTGTGGTGTGGCCAAAACAATCTGAAACTGGACACACTCAAAACTGTAGTAATGGTGGTAGACTTTAGGAGAAACCCTCCCATACTACCACCTCTTACAATACTAGACAACATAGAATCAACAGTAGAGACCTTTAAATTTCTAGGTTCTATCACATCTCAAGACCTAAAATGGACACCTAACATTAAGAACATCACCAAAAAGCACAACAAAGAATGTTCTTTCTGCGCCAACTCTGAAAGCTCAAACTGCCCAAGGAGCTGCTGGTCCAGTTCTACAGAGGAATTATTGAGTCTGTATTTCTGCACCTCTATAACTGTCTGGTTTGGTTCTGCAACCCAAGAGGACAGACACAGACTCCAGAGAGGACTGCAGAAAAAACAATGGCTACCAACCGGCCTTCCTGCCTTCCATTGAGGACCTGTGTATCCTGCAGGAGCCAAAAAGAGGGCTGTGAAAATATCTACAGACCCTTCACATCCCGGACATAAATTGTTTCAGCTCCTTCCCTCAAAACAATGCTATAGAGCACTGCACACCAAAACAACTAGACACAAGGACAGTTTTTTCCCAAATGCTAACCAAATAATTCCCTCAACACTGTCCAGCTATTTACTAAGTTTGCATTACTATTACTATTAATCTTCTCATCACTCCTTATCACCCATCCCCTCCCACTTCTGACTGTATGACTGTAACTTTGTTGCTTGTATCCTAACGATTTATATTGAGTGTTTCCTAGTATGATTTGATTGCTGATTGTACCCTATGACTATTCTTAAGTGTTGTACCTTATGATTCTTGACTCTTGACGAATGTATGTTTTTCTTTTATGTACACTGAGGACAAATGCACCAAGACAAATTCCTTGTGTGTCCAATCACACAAGAATAGAATTCTATCCTATCCTATTATTAGAACCTGCCTCATTTTCTGAGGCTCGTTGGAATAAAAAGATTAACAGGGTTTTAAGAGGGAAAGGATGAAACCAGATGAAAAACTGAGGACAAATTGCCTCCTGTGTAAAGGACATTTCAAGAAAGGTTTAAAAATACTTGATTATGGGACAGCTTAGACACCCCGAGGTAGCAAAGCCAGAATATTGGTACTTTTTATTGTACAGGGATGAGCTTTGCCAGGAATGCTGTCATAATGGGCCACTTGGATTTAACTTCTGAGAGTTGGTTGCTAAGCTTGACTCTTGCTGGGATCTTCTAAGAAGCTTAGTAAGGCTTATTATAATGGTCAAGTTTCTTTTCTATCAAGGCATGACACTAGCGGGGCATTTATAGAAAAGCACACTTGGAGAGCCATTTTTTGTGTTGTGGTTAAAACACCAGGCTAGAAACCATTAGACCAGAGGTGGTATTCAGCAATATTCTGACCATTTCCAGAGAACCAGTAGCGGAAATTTTGAGTAATTTGGAGAACTGGTGGTAGCCTTTCCCCAGGAGTATGGAGGAAATGGAGATTTTGCAGTATCCTTCCCCTGCCATGCCCATCAAACCACACCCACCAAGCCACGCCATACCCACAGAACCAGTAGTAAAAAAATTTGAATCCCACCACTGCAGGAGACTCATAGATTCTAGTCTTATTTAGGTAGAAAACCATCTAGGTGACTTTGGGCCAATCATTCTCATCCCTAGGAAAAAGGCAATGGCAAATAGTTCTGAAAATGTTGCCAAGAAAACCACAGGGACTATTTTATTTTATTTGTTTTATTTTGTCAAGCGATTATTAGATAACAGGTATAAGTATAAACATGGTTATGAATACATGAAAGGGATACGAATAAGACAAAAAAGAAACAACAGGACAGGGATGGTAGGCACGTTGGTGTGCATATGCATGCCCCCTAACTTTTCCAAGGCAGTTGTCCGAAGTCAACACTGATTTGAAGGCACCAACTGAAAAATAGTCCTTGTGTATTCCTACTGAATTCTACTCCTTCGTAGCTCAGTCTTGCATTGTTTATCAGTGTTTATCAGGCCAAGTGCCACTGTTCGCACGAAAGCTATGTAATACAACTATCAGAAAGGTAGGTGGGCTCCTTGGGACATATTAAAATGGAAAAGCTGAAAACAACCCCCCCATTCCCTCCTATTAAGATCACTTAAAAATACTCCGTTCTCCTATCTTCCAGGAGAGAGAAAAAAAGTGCTTAAATGAAAACACAAAGGTCGAATTAAAAATTATAGTATATCTTCTACTGCAAACCGTGCCGCCAACTTTCAGTGATAAACTGTAGGAGAAGAGCAGGCAGAACTGGAGGTGGTGGAGTTAAGGGAGTCATCAGCTTAGACTCGTTACATAGCCACAAATGGTACAGCCCCTCTTGAATTCCATTGATCTTTCTCAGGTACCAATTTAGTGCTGAACTTTGGTTGACTAGATTGTTGCATATGGGCTTGACCAATAAATCTTCTCAACTACAAATTAATGTAATTTCTTGATCCTTTGTGCTCTAAGGGGAGGGCTATCAGGGGTCACACAAGGATTTTTGTGCAGGCTGCTTCTCCTAGATTATAGAGAGGCAGGCAAGACATTTGAGAAGGTTGCGAAGAAGATGCTAAAAGCAAAGCCATCATTGCTAGCAAGACTGAAAATTTTTGTTGCCGACGTTTGGCAGTTGTCCCTCACTGCCACTGTGAGCCACTAGCAGGGGTACGTGGTTTTCTGTCTAACAGAGGGAACAAAACAGATATGCAATGAACAGAGTTAACCCGGAGTGAAAGCAAAAAAGTTCATCCTGAATCTTTAAACCTCCTGCTGTTTGCGCAAAGAAAAGACCACACAACAACATATGAATTATAGATAAAGTCTCAGCCCTTCACGGCAGAGTTCGTAGGCTTTCGAGTTTCTGTCAAGATGCAGGCTTCCATTAAACGTGGGAATTATTCTGAGAAAGGGGGAAAAAAACTAGGCTTACCCGTTCATCGATAAATCTTAGGTGGCAATTAACTATGGGCTTCCTAGCATGGCACTATCTCTTTCCTCGGCTGCTGTGGTTTATGGGCTTCTGTAGAGTAGAAAAGAAGATGCAATAAATTGAAAAAAAAAAAAAAACAGATGCACTTTTAGGTAGATTTTACATGAAGGGAAAATCATCAAAAAACATTTGCCCTTTGGGAAGGAAGTCCCATTCTATGCAGGGATGTCAATTTCCAGATGTGGCCACCTTACCCTAATGTGGCCATCTCCCCAAGGTCCTCTGAGTGCCTGCATTTTGACGTTCAAGTGTGGACATGTTGTGGGTCTTCAGAAATACAGGGAGTCCTTGACTTATAACAAGTGCCGTTCGAAGCCACACCCCTGCAAGAGTGTGTTGCTCTTTTGATGCTTGAATTTTAAGATCACGAGTTCAATTTGAATTTGAATGTAAGTGCATCTTTGTCAAAAGATGTCAAGATGTAGCATTTCTCCATTTATGAACTTAAGATGTGCATAGATTTTGTCTTTTGAAAAGACAAGGTCTTTTCAAAATAGTCCAAGTTTGATCCCGGACATCTCTAAGAAAAATGCCTACCTGAAATAGGAATCTAATCATTTGGCACTTTTTCAAAGTATTTGTTGTGGCCCTTTGGCTGATGGCCCCTCTAGCAGCCGAATCAGAGGAGGAGGAGGCAGTGTGGTAGTCAGGGTCAGCACAAGACAACCAGAGAGCTCCGAGGGGGAAGAGAGAGAGAGAGTCAGAGAGACAGAGACAGAGAGAGGGGAGAGAGAGGGGGGGAAGAGAGAGAGGGGGGAGAGAGACAGAGACAGAAGGGAGAGAGAGAGGGAGAAGAGAGAGAGAGAGACAGAGACAGAGAGAGAGGGGAGGAGAAAGAGTGGGGAGAGAGAGAGGGAGAGAGACAGAGAGGAGGGGGAGAGAGAGAGACAGACACAGACAGAGAGAGACAGAGACAGAGAGAGACAGAGAGAGAGGAGAGAGAGAGACACACACACACAAAGAGAGACAGAGACAGAGAGAGAGGGAGAGAGAGAGAGGGGAGAGAGAGAGAGACAGACACACACACACAGAGAGACAGACACAGAGAGAGACACACAGAGAGAGAAACAGAGAGAGATATGTGGAACCTAGGCCACCTGTCAGTCGCCAGATGGAGAGTCAACAGCCCCCAGGTCTGGAGGTGGCAGATGAGGAAGAGGAGGAAGAGCTGGGCCCAGTGCCTGAAGCATGGATGCACAGAAGGCAGAGGAGAGGAAGAGCAGTGGAAATCTATGGGCCGATCCTTGGGAGGGAAGAGCCACCACTACTAGAGAAGCCCCACCCTAGCTCTGGAGATAAAAGGCACGGAGTGAAGATGTGGAAGACAACGATTCATCTTCTGGTCAGATGGCCTTGTTGGCCTGCGGTAAGAGAGAAACTTTTCCTGGGGCTGCCGGCGCTCCTAATTAACGGAATCTGTTTGAGTTCACTTCAGAGGGTTGGTCGTGTTTGGGGAGCTGGGTGAGGACAGTGTAAGTCTTTCCTGTGGCTAGGACTAACATTGTAAACATAGTAATGTGAGCCTTTTTATCCTGGACATCTTCCAAACCAGTTCTATGGATAGAGGTAATCCTCGACTTACAACAATTCATTTAGTGACCATTCAAAGTTACAATGGCAATGAAAAAAGTGACTTATGACTGTTTTTCACATTTATGGCCGTTGCAGCATCCATGGTCATAACGATCAAAAGTTAGGTGTTTGGCAACGGACTCCCACTTATGACAGTTGCAGTGTCCAGGGGGTCAGGTGTTCCCCCTTTTGTGACCTTCTGACAAGCAAAGGCCTTGGAGAAGCCTGATTCACTTAATGACCATGTTACTAATGGAACAGCTGCACTGTTTCACTTAACGATGGTGGCAAGAAAGGTCCTAAAAAGGGGGCCAAACTCACTTGCCTGCCTTGCTTAGCAACATAAATTTTGGACCTAATAGAGGCCGTAAGTCGAGGACTATCTGTATTGGGCATAGAGACCCCTTTCAATCTTTTGACAGGGTGAAGAATTTGAACTTGAATCATGGATGTGAGTCTTTAGGATTACCTGTAGGTGAAACCGGGAAAGATCATTTGGATCTCAAAGGTGATGTGGAAGCAGTCCTCAACGAATGGCAACAGGAAGGTTTTTCAAACCCACACCTTTCCAAAGGGGAAGGAGGTAATAAAATAAAATAAAATAAAATAAAGCAAATTCTTGTGTCTAAGCTGAATAAATACCTCTGAGTGTCAGTCACGCCTCCCCTGGACATGCTAATATCAAAGAGCAAATATCAGTAATTCAGGAGCGGATTGCGAAATGGAAATCTCCCCGTAGCTGGTGACATAATTAAGCCATCTTACTGAGGTCCATTTGCAGTGTTAAGTCTGACCCTCTTTCTTCACACAAAATGGCAGGAACAGACCTACTTCCTTTCTTCCTCCCTCCCTCCCTCTCCTCTATCCATTGGTCTCTTATGTCTGTCCATCCATCTTCCTTTCTTCTTCCCTCCCTCCCTCCCTCCTTCCTCCCTTCCATTCTCATTTCCTTTCTTCCTCCCTCCCTTCCTCCCATTCATCCATCCAATGCTCTCTAATGTCTATCCATCCATCTTCCTTCCTTCCTTCTCTTCCTTCCTCTCTTCCTTCCTTCCCATTTCCTTCCTCCCTCCCTCCCATTCATCCATCGCTCTCTAATGTCTGTCCATCCATCTTCCTTCCTTCCTCCTTCCTTCCTTCCATTCTCATTTCCTTCCTTCCTTCCTTCCTCCCTCCCTCCCTCCCATTCACCCATCCAACACTCTCCAATGTCTATCCATCCATCTTCCTTTCTTCCTTCCTTCCATTCTCATTTCCTTCCTTCCTTCCTTCCTTCCTTCCTTCCTTCCTTCCTTCCTTCCTTCCTTCCTTCCTTCCTTCCTTCCTTCCTTCCTTCCTTCCTTCCTTCCTTCCTTCCTCCCACCCATCCATCCAACGCTCTCTAATATCTATCCATCCACTGTCCTTCCTTCTCTCCCTTCCTTCCTCCCTTCCTCCCCATCCCCCCTCCACCCCACACCTTTGAAATGAAATCTATTTTTGGAAAGAAAGATACCTTCTTAATTATAACTGAGCAAACGGAGGTGATGAAGTTAATAAACTTGCAATAAAATCCAACAGTTGGAAATTAAAGGAACTAATTGCCATATTTTTTCCCCAGAACAATTTCCCTGCTTTATTTCCTTAGAAAAAAAATATCGAAGTTTTAAGGGCCATCCAAGGGTAAAGTGCTAAATTTCCTGAAAGAGAAGTTTAGCGTACGCAATGACTAATTAACCTGATGTACAAAACTACCAGACTGTAATGCAGAAAAAAAAATCCATTCCCATTTAACCTCCTCCTCCGCTGTTATATACTGTATGTTTCATTAATGCATGCATTTTCTGCCTCCCACAAAAAATATCAGGATGTGTAAATTCTGAGAAATGTATATATTGATAAATTATATAAAAAAGCAGTTACAGAAGTTACCTATGTTTGTTTTGTGATGAGTTAGTTGACTTGTGCTCATTTGCAGAGTTGATGGGGCTTTTAAAACTCAGGAAGATGTTATTTATAAGGTCACCAGCATATCTACCCAAACTCCATCTTTTAAAATATTTTTGCGGCTTCTGTACCCTCCCTCCCTTCCTTCCTGAAAATGGACATGAACAGACTAATGAGTGAGAGTAATTAAAAAGAGAGAAATTCCTTTTAGTTTGATGGCACAACTTACCTCACATCCTGTGCAATGCGTATATGGTTGGGTTCACGTAATAGTATGTAGGAATGACCTTGAATGATGATTATGAGTGGGTTTTTTTTTATGGCTGTAAGGATGCAAAGGTTTGGATCTAAGGGCGACCAGAAGATCTGATCTACTACATACCAGATAACTATATCAAATACCCACATTTTGGGGGTTCCCATTGAAACATATCCAGTAATCAGAGGTGGGTATTCAGCAGGGTTCTGACCAGTTCTGGAGAACCGGTAGTGGAAATTCTGAATAGTTTGGAGAACCGGCAAATCCCGCCTCTGACTGGCCCCGCCCCCATCTATTTTCCGCCTCCTGAATCCCAGCTGATTGGCTGGGTCTTCTTTGGTTGCCCTGCACAGGAGAACGGACCTGGAAAGCAGGTTAGCAGCGTGGGGAGGGAATGGATTTTGCAGTATCCTTCTCCTGCCACGCCTACCAAGCCACACCATTTCCACCAAGCCACACCCACAGAATGGTTAGTAAAAATTTTTGAATCCCACCATTGATCCAGTTATTCACAACCCCAATATAGTCTTTCTACAAGTAATACTCATTTACCCAGTTCTCACTTAGTGACAAAGTAATTGAAAAAAGCTATTACAGCCCTGAATAAATTGACTTATGACCGTTTTCACATTAATGACCATTGTAGCATCCCCATTCATGTGATCAAAATCCAGATATTTGGCAACTGACTCATGTTTATGACGGTTGCAGTGTCCCAGGGTCACACGATCCTCTTTTGCGACCTTCTGACAATGGGGAAGCCAGATTCATTTAACAACCATGTTCCTCACTGAATGACTGCCGTGATTCTCTTAACAGCTGTGTCAAGAAAGGTGGCAAAACTCACTTAAGAAATGCTTCACTTAAAAACAGAACAGAAATGTTGAGCTCAATTGTGATCGCAAGTCACTCTCCACCTGTGCCTGGGAAAGAGTTAACCTAGACCGCAAACAACATGCAAAAGTCAGAAAGACACTAAAAAACTTGCAAGGTAAGACAAACGTTCTTGTTTTATTTACTCGAGATACATGAACAGATGTAGAAGCCCTAATAGCCTTCTGCAGAGCATAAGAGGAAAATGTCTCTTGCGTTAAACGATTGGGTGTACTGTTAGCAACCCCCAGGGAGAAGAAGAAGAAGAAAAAAAACTCCAATGAATTTTTTTTTTCAAAATATGAAAAAAAAACATGTAATTATGGTTTGGATTAGTTAGATCCCAGTCTAGATTTTTTTGTGTTCTCCTTAGATATCTACCTTACAAACTTAACAGAATAACAGAGTTCAAAGGGACCGTGGAGATCTTCTAGTCCAACCCCCTGCTCAGGCAGGAAGCCATTTCAGACAAATTCTTGTCCAACTTCTTAAAAACTTCCAGTGATGGAGCATTCACAATTTCTGGAGGCAGGTTGTTCCACTGGTTAATTGTCTGCACTGTCAGGAAATTTTCTCCTTAGTTCTAGGTTGCTTCTCTCCACGATTAGTTTCCATCCTTTACTTCTTGTCCTGCCTTCAAGTGCTTTAGCTTGACTCCCTCTTCTTTGGGGCAGCCCCTGAGATATTGGAAGACTGCTATCATGTCTCCCCTAGTCCTTCTTTTCATTAAACTAGATATACCCAGTACCTGCAACCGTTCTTCATATGTTTTATCCTCCAGTCCCCTAATCATCTTTGTTGCTCTTCTCTGAACTCTTTCTAGAGTCTCAACATCTTTTTCATAACATAGCTGCCAAAACTAGATGCAATATTCCAAGTGTGGTCTCATCACGGCATATAAAATAGTATTAACACTTCCTGTGATCTTGATCTATTCTCCACCTCCCGAGTCCCAGCTGATTGGCTGGCTCTTCTTTGGCTGCCCTGCACAGGAGAACGGAGCTGGAAAGCAGGTTAGTGGGGTGGGGAGGGAATTGGGATATTGCTGTAACCTTCCCCAGGAGTGGGGAGGGAATGGAGATTTTCCAGTATCCTTCTCCTGCCATGCCCACCAATCCACGCCCACCAACCATGCCATAGCCACCAAGCCACACCCACAGAACCAGTAGTAAAAATTTTTTTGAATCCCACCACTGGATACATCCATAGCCAAGAGTCTTCAATCATGCTCTCCAGTAATAATCTTGCAGCCAGAAGCTTCGGCTGCCTAGCAATTATCTATGAAAGCATTTAAGGAATGTGCTACTTCTCCCACTCCCCTTCTGCTGGCAACTCTAAAAGACTAGAGAAATATTTTGGAGTTGACACCCTGTCTCGCTTAACAACAGACATTTGGGGCTCCCTTTTGGTTCTAAATTGAGGATTATTTGTATCCCACGATTGAAATGACAGAGCTATTGTATCAATCTGAGTCGTGAGATGGCATTCTTGCTGCTGATTTGAATCATTTTTTTTTTGATATTTCTAAAAAAAAAAGGAACGCGATCTGAACACAGAGCGCCGTCTTTCATCCACTACTTCCCTGTGAAAGTCTCCCTGTAGATCATTGTCTACTGTTTTTTTATTAGGAAACTGGCTAAGAAAGAGCAGCTTCAGGGGAACCTCGAAGAGCATTAAAAAGTTAAAAGCTTTTCGCTATTATTCCTCTTTTGGACCATTAACAAAGCCGGGAGAGATTCCCTGCTGTGAGCCTTTGTGAGCAAAACAGGTACAGTTTCAAGATTTCATCTTGAAAGAAATTTACCCGCTTGGGGAACGTAGCATGAAAAACAGGACTAGTCATGAAACGAGAGTTGCCGGTAAAGGCAGAGGCAGTGTTTGCAGGCGATGCTAATTTACGCATCTCAACCGTTACTCCCAAATCAAACAATGCATACTATGTTTTAATGTGCTGTGTAAAATAGGGACATCACAGTAAGCCACAATGTGGTTGCTTGGTTTTGGCTTAGTGTTTTGTGTGAATGCAGGCACCGCATATTGTGCAATTTATTATTTTAGATCAACAGAGTTGGAAGAAACCTTATAGTCCAACCCCCTGCCCAAGCCGGAGACTCTAAACCATTTCTGACTAATGGCAGTCCAGTCTCTTCTTGAAAGCTTCCAGTGATGAAGCTCCCACAACTTTCGAAGGCAACTTCTGTTCCACTGGTTGATTGTTCTCACTGTCAAAAAAATTCTTCTTATTTCCAGGTTGAATCTCTCCTTGTTCAGTTGTTCAGTTTCCATCCATTGTTCCTTGTCTGGCCTTTGGGTGCTTTGGAAAATAGCTTGACCCCCCCCTTCCTCTCTGTGGCAGCCCCTCAAACATTGGAAGACTGCCACCATGTCTCCCCTGGTCCCACTCTTCACTAGACTAGCCATGCCCAGTTCCTGCAACCGTTCATTGTATGTTTTAGTCCCCAGTTCCCTAATCATCCTGCTTGCTCTTCTCTGCACTGTTTCTAGAGTTTCAACATCTTTTTCATAGTGACCAAAGCTGGATTTTTTAAAATGTATTTGTAATATTGGTATAGGATTTTGGGGCAGTGAGACATAAATACAGTTATGGAGGCTTATGTTGATTCCTGGAATTTGAGGCATCAAGAGGCTGTTCTGGATAAATCGGTATTTAGCAGCAAAATGGAGTTCAGTAGCACGATTTTGATATTTTCTAGGGAGGTGGAGTTGGGTCTTAAGGCACCCTTTTATTCTTCAAAACATTTTTTTTCTAAATTCCCACAAGAAGCTGGATTGCTTTACTGCACCTAATCTCAGTAATATATTGATCACTGAATGGTCCAGCATACTGTGGGAACATCCTGTATTTTTTTTGAAATCAAGTTCAGGTAATCCTGGACTTACAACAGTTCATTTAGTGATGCTTATGAGCATTTTCACACTTATATCTGTTGCAGCAACCCTAAGGTCACAAGATCGAAATTTGAATGCTTGGCAACTGGCATGTACTTATGACAGTTGCAGTGTCCCAGGACCATGTGATCCCCTTTTATGATCTTCTAACAAGCAAAGCCAACGGGGAACCCAGATTCACTTAACAACCGTGTCAAGGAAGGTCGTAAAATAGGGCCAAAATTCACTTAACAACTATCTTGTTCAGCAATAGAAGCGATGGGCTCAATTGGGGCTATAAGTCAAGGATTACCTGTATCCTATGTTCTATTTTCCCTGGATTTGGACAAGCGCGCAGATTAACCCAGAGCTGTGCAACATCACCGCACAAACATTTGGAACAGCTGACAGTAAAAATTATACTTTTGTGATCTAGTGATCACCTAAAAAGCCGTAAATGAGGAACATTATCTAGCATGGGGTTTATAATGAACAATTGCTGAGATATTATTGTTAAGCTAATTAAGGATATTAGTAGTCTGCTTCACTAAGGATGGGTGTTCATCTACTATCTTCCCTCCCCCTTACACAAACAAAAAAAGCAAATTTGCCAGAAACAAAGAGTTAGAATTTATGCTGCTAATGATTGTTGCCTGGTCCATTAGGAACACCTCTAAGTGAGCTTAATTTGTAGCAGGCAACTGTAGATGTTGTCCATGTTTTTCAACATTGTTTATGGCGCATCCTGAACAGCTGTATCCGGTTGATTATATCCTTGCAAAATTTAAATAGGAAACCCATTACATTGACACTATTATAATCATCCATCATGACTAGGTTTCTCACTTAACTCTTTAAACCTTGTGGTGTGCCTCTATGTGTGCATACAGGGTTATCGATCTCTACGTTACTACTGCTGCTGATCAACCTTTGAGAAAGTTATCAAGACGTACGGAAGTGACGTTAGGCATTTGCAGAAAAGAAAATAGAACACAACACAATAGAGTTGGAAGGGACCATGGAGGTCTTCTAGTCAAACCCCCTGCTCAAGAGGAGACCCTATACCATTTTAGACAAATGGTTATCCGGTCTCTCTTTGAAAGCCTCCAGTAATGGAGCATCTTCTGAAGGCAAGTTGTTCCAATGCTAATTGTTCTCACTGCCCAGAAATTTAGTTCTAGGTTGGTTCTCTCCTTGGTTAGTTTTCATCCATTGTTTTTTTTTCCCCCTTGCCTTTTAGTGCTTTGGAAAATAGTTGGACTCTCCTGGTTTTTGTAGGAGCCCCTCAAATATTGGAATGCTGTTATCATGTCTCCCCTAGTCCTCCTTTTCTTAGATTAGACATACCCAATTTCTATACCCATTCTTTGTAAGTAAGAAGAGTTCTCCACTCCTCTACTTGTTGCAGAATACCTTATGCCACCAGACTTGAAATTCTAGACCTAGAAAATCTAGAACTACACCACCTTCGGTCCAATCTAAGTATAGTATATAAAATCATACATTGCAATGTCCTACCTGTCAATGAATACCTTAGCTTCAACCATAACAACACAAGAGCAAACAATAGATACAAACTCAAGGTTAACCACACCAAACTTGACTGCAGGAAATACGACTTCAGCAACAGAGTGGTCAATGTCTAGAATACTCTATCTGACTCTGTGGTTTCTTCCCCAAACCCCAAAAACTTTAACCTTAGGCCGTCTACTATTGACCTCACCCCTTTCCTAAGAGGTCTGTAGGGGGCGTGCATAAGCGCACCAACGTGCCCACCGTCCCTGTCCTATTGTTTCTTTTTATTTTTCTTATATGTATCCATTTCATGTATTCATAACTATGTTTATACTTATACCTGTTATCTGGTAAGCAATTGACAAATCAAATAATAATAATTGCTTGACAAATAAACAAACAAACAAACAAACAAATAAATAAATCAAAAGTTTTAGCCTCCAGCGCTCTGTTCATTCTTGTTGCTGTTCTCTGCATTCTTTACAAAGTCTCAACATCTTTTTTTATATCATAGTAACCAGAACTGCATGCAATATTTCAAGTGTGGTCTTTCTAAGGCATTAAAAAGTGGTACTAGAACTTTACTTGATCTTGATTCTAATCCCTCTGTTAATGCAGCCTTGGCATTGGCTTTTTTGGCTGCTGCCGAACACTGTTGGCTCATATTTGATTGTCCACTAGGACTTCAAGATCCCTCTCATGTTATGAGCTTCATGACATCTTAATGGCCAGATCTTCACTCTCCACCAAAGCGTTTGTGCAATAATAAAGAAGGTAACCTTTAAGATGTCACAAAACCTATTGCTTTTTTCCCTGTTCAACCGGGAATGTTATTGGATGGCCTTGGAACAATTATTATTTTCCAGCTAGCCCTCAGTCCCTTGGAGGATGGGCAGAGCATAAATGTGATTAATAATCACAATGTGGACAATAAATTCCTTGGTGTTACACTTGTTTATGCATGCAAATTTCATAATAATATTAATCTCAGTCAAGGTCATTATTAGTCCTGTGTTAATAGACAGAGAATTCTATAGCAGTAGGTTAAGAGAAATCTTTGCTAGATCATTCATAGTGCGTTCTCCCTGACTGCACATAGTATTGATATGTGCAACATATTGATAAACTATGGCAAAAGAAGCAATTTATCATGATATTTTCCCGCACTGTTTTATTGATCTGCATTTGGGACCCTGGCGTTAAAATACTGCTGAGAAAGAGACAAAGGAGTAACTATAAAGCCATTATCTATAAAGGAGTAGCACAGTTCATTCACATGGCACATCAGTAATCCAATACACAAAAGCAATCTGTTCAATCCTAAGATTCTTTTTTTGTCTGTGGTGTAACAATAGCACCTCGCACAAAAGAAATCGTAATGTAATCGTAGGCAGAAAAAGCATGTTTGATCACTGTGCAAATATAACATTGAGGACTTATGGAAATGAATAGGCGAAAGTGTTTAAAGATGGGGCATATTTCATATCGAGAGCAATTTTAGAATTTATGCTATTCAACTAGAAATCAGAGAAACTGAAAAGAAGAATAAAAGAACAGACTGGGGTACATTTTCTCATTCCGATCAATGTCTTGTGAAGTGGAGATGTACAGATGTAGACCTCAATTTGCGACCACAATTGAGTTCAAAATTTCAGTTGCTAAGTGAGCAACTGTTAAGTGAGTTTTGCCCCATTTTATGACCTTTCTTGCCACCATTATTAAGGGAATCACTGCAGTGGTTAAGTTAATGACATGGTTGTTAAGTGATTCTGGCTTGACGCAGCTTGTCAGAAGATTGCAAAAGGGGATCAACGGTCATAAATATGAATCAGTTGCTAAGCACCTGAATTTTGATCACATGACCATGGGGATGTTGCAATGGCCATAAGTGTGAAAAATGGTTATAAGTCACCTGTTTCAGTGCTGTTGTAACTTTGAATGTTCATTAAATAACCTGTTGTAAATCAAGGACTACATGTATAGGAATTAAGGCAGTGTTTCTCAACCTTTGAGATGTATGTGTGATGACCCAGGCGGGGAGATACAAAATAAACACAGTCACAAAAACCCAGTGAAGCCTTTTATTCCTTCACTTTGCTTCCAAGCTCCAAATATCCTTGACGGAAGATAAAAAACTCCCACACAAACAGTTACAAGAAGGAGGAAAAAAGCAACACAAACCAGGCAAGATAAGGGCTGGAAGATGTCCACAGATAACAGAACAAACACTGGAAAGGACGCCAAACTCAGAGAGGAACCATAAACTAGAGATATTTCCATCCTTTGTTTCCAGCGCTCGCCTGTACGCATGTCTGTTCTCTTATTCAGTTATCACAGCTGCAGCCCATGAAGAGGATCAAGACCCTCTCCTCCCCTGTAGACCACAAGTCTCCCTTACCCTTTCCTCCCTGCGTGCCCTAGGATGCAGAGGGGATAGGCCTGGGTCCTCCTCTGACTGCCCAGCCAGCCTCTGCCCTTCCCCAGCCTCCTCCACAATCTCCGGAGCCACACTTCCACTCCCTGATGGCTGTTCCTTCTCTCCTTCAGAGTCAATCACCACTAGGGGCATGACAGTATGATTTCCAGAGTTCAGCCATGTTTGCTGAAGAATTCTAGGAGCTGAAGTTCACCCATCTCGGACTTAGCATGGTTGAGAAACTCTGAATTAAGGCAAGACTGTATCTTCCAGGATACATCCACAATTCATGCGTCCTAAAACCTTAAAGAGGATTCTTGTTTTCAAGATTCTTATTTGTAAGGGAAATAAGAAGAAAAGAGACCAAGAATTGATACCTCCTCAAGCTTTCTCGCAAGTCTTATGAATCCTCCCAGGCTAACATCCTTTCTAATTTTGATTTCTAGGAAGATAAAGGAAAAAGCAAAAATAATATTTTTAAAAAAGATGACTCTTTGGCATACCTTAAGCTAAGAATTTTCTGGAAATAATATCTCTAAGCAATTGGAGGTGGGGATGAACACATCCCAGAGAAGATAATATTGTAGTGATACATTTCCACAACTGACGTCAGTGTGTGGCTAAAAAACTGGTTCAGTTATTCAACCAAAATTACTGGAAACACTGACATTCTTGAATATGCCGACAAAACCCATACAGTGCTTTGCTAATAGTGTTTTTGTTATCTCTGCCCTTGAACTTCCTTTTCAAGGCATCGATTAGTTACTATTAATCTAGAATGTGTGTCTTCTAATTGCAATCGGTGCAGGAAGATTTCCATATCTTACAACAACACCTTGGCAACACAGATATCCATGTTATTTTTCATTAGAAGTTTGATATGATGCTTTTATAGCAATGGTACTTTCTAACGGACAGCATGGCTTTGTCTGGTTTTGTGATGATCCAGGGTAGGGTACAAAATAAACACAGTCACAAAAAACAGGTAAAGCTCCTTTTATTCCTTCACTTTGCTTCCAAGCTCCAAATATCCTTGACTGGAGGCAAAAACACTCCCACACAGGCAGTTACAAGAAGGAGGAAATGCCACTTAAACTAAAAATGCCTATAAATTATAAAAAAGCAACACAAACCAAGCAAGATAAGGGCTTGAAGGTGTTCACAGATATCAGAACAGACACTGGGAAGGATACCAAACTCAGAGAGGAACAATAAACTAGAGATATTTCCATGCTTTGTTTCCAGCACTGGCCTGTACACATATCCATCCTCTTATCCAGTTGTCACACCTGCATCCCATGAAGAGGATCAAGGCCCTCTCCTCCTGAGTAGACCACATCTCTCCCTTATCCTCTCCTCCCTGCATGCCCTAGGATGGAGAGGGGATGGGCCTGGGTCCTCCTCTGACTGCCCAGCTGGCTTCTGCCCTTCCCCAGCCTCCTCCACAACCTCTGGAGCCACATTTCCACTCCCTATCAGGTGTTCCTTCTCTCCCTCAGAGTTAGTCTCCACGAGGGGTATGACAGGTTTCATGCAAAGCAATCAATATGTCAGGTTTGCCATCTTTGGCTTGGCATCTTCTTGGCATCCTGTCATTAAAGGATCGGAATGTGGAGAACAAATGGGCAATAATCTGCATGTAGATATGGTGGGAAATAGGGAGGGGGGAAATGACAGCTGAGGAAGACCAGACCAGCATGGAACCAGTTTGTGCCAGTCTTCAAGGCCATATACTCTGAAAATGGAATGGAATGTACCCCAGACATCTCAGCATTCTCAAAATATCTAGGTGACTCTGCATTGGCTGACAACAGACTGGTCATGGGTGAGGGGATGGGGGGGCTGGGATGAGGGGAAATATTTTATAATGTTTGCTTGGGAATCTCAGTTCTAGCCTGACTTTATTGAATCTTTCAGTAAAAGCCAGAATCTTTTAGTAAAAGAACCCAACGTTTCACCCAAGTGGAGTCGAGGGTCTTTCTTTCCTAAGGGATCAGATTGAGGCAGGTCTGACATGATATTTATGTCAAAATTCCCACTGTTTTTATGATTTTCTTTGGAAGGCAATGACAGATTGCCCTGGGCTTGTAACAGTTCATTTAGTGACCATTCTCCCTAATTAGAGAGAAATTACAGACTGTTGGTCAGCCTTAACGGGCAATGTTGCCTTTTTCTTTCAGGAAAGGTGAATTATGCATTCTGGCCCATGAAGGCTCAAATTGAAGGGACCGTTTGATTCTGGGTCCCATTTCTGTAGCCACCAAACAATGAAGAAGAATCCTGTGTAGCAGCCTAGATTATAATGTAAACTGGGTAATTAAAAAATGGTGGTGGGGGGGGGGGTGGAATCAACAATGGATATTCTGTTTTCCCTCCTTGGAGCAAGAGGTGGAAAGTCAATAGAGAATACATTTTCCGGAAAGCTCAAGAGATATTATTAAAGAGCTGATTAAGCCACTGAGCTTCTGGGTGGCTTACCTGCTCTGTTGACTGCAGCTAAGAACCCCCATAGAACAATTAAGCTTAATTGAAATTATCTTGATTGATTAGGGGATATAAAAAAATCTGCCTATGAGAAGCACCAGTGAGCCAGCTGATGTCCGTACGGACATTTGATATTTCTTAGGCTGAGTCAGGTCTGTTGATTAGAGACCTATCCATAGAAGGGAAAATATAGCTCAGCCCGCTCTAAATTAAGCTTTAGAAGCCTTGTGGAAGAATCCCAGAGAATTGGATGCAAACACAACCTAACAAAAGGGCTATCAGGCTTGATAGAAAAATAATTTGTGTAGTAGAAGAAATGCCTTTGTGTTATTGTATCCTATAGAGACTGTTACAAAGAGGAATGACTTTCCAAATTCTTCTTCTTCTTCTTCTTCTTCTTCTTCTTCTTCTTCTTCTTCTTCTTCTTCTTCTTCTTCTTCTTCTTCTTCTTCTTCTTCTTCTTCTTCTTCTTCTTCTTCTTCTTCTTCTTCTTCTTCTTCTTCTTCTTCTTCTTCTTCTCCTCCTCCTCCTCCTCCTCCTCCTCCTCCTCCTCCTCTTCCTCTTCCTCTTCCTCCCCCTCTTCCTTTGACTAAAACATCCATAATTCCTGGTCAGAACAACCAATGTGGAAATAAATTTAGAGTTTTGTAGTCTCAGTAATTCAAGCATGTGACACAAAATACCATTGATCACTTCATTTTGAAAAACTTAAAGTGCACATGTCCATTTGGAAGTTTAGATGACTTCTGGAAAATGTGGAATGAGCTATTCTAAGATTGCAACTGAACTAACTGGGAGTTAGACCCTAATAGTGACAATTGTTTTGTTCACCTGTGCAATATATTTATTTATTTGATTTGTCAATCGCTTACAAGATAATAGGTATAAGTATATACATAGTTATGAATACATGAAATGGGTACATATAATCAAAATAAAAGAAACAATACAACAGGGATGGTAGGCACGTTGGTGTACTTATGCGTGTCCCCTACAGACCTCTTAGGAAAGGGGTGAGGTCAATAGTAGACAGTCTAAGGTTAAAGTTTTTGGGATTTGGGAAAACAGAGTCAGGTAGAGTATTCCAGACATTGACCACTCTGTTGCTGAAGTCGTATTTCCTGCAATCAAGTTTGATGCGGTTAATCTTGAGTTTGTATCTATTGTGTGCTCTTGTGTTATTATGGTTGAAGCTGAAGTATTCATTGACAGGTAAGTCATTGCAATGTATGATTTTATATCTGGGAAAGATTGGTCTGCATAGTTTTTAAAACCTTTTACACTCTTCAGAGATGAAGTCTGCCTGCCTGTATCTCCTTACATTATGATTAGGCTGAGAATCAAGTCCCAATTTTGCAACTGAACAGAGAACTCTTAATTTGGCCTTCTGATAGTCTGAGGCAGGTTGTCCATACTTTCTTAACCTCCAAACAGTGTTCCAATAGCATTTATTCTGATATGCTAGCACATAAATGACCGTGTTGCACAGTCCTTGAAATCCCTTGTCTACCAAATATTGTGAAAATTAAAATGAAGATATAGCTTGACCAACAAAAAAGGTGTCCATTCAGCCTTAAATTATATCTTTTGAACATCTTTACAATTTTGTATAGCGAGACCAGCCACGACAAGTTATATATGTAATCAGCAACTCAACTATTTATACTACTGGTCAGGAATTGTGTCAATAGTGAATTTGTTCCTTGTCGGATCCCTTTGGGGTCATTAAGTGTGAATTGCTCTTGTTAATTTCCACAGTGAGTCGCCTTGGGGCTGAAATCCTTAGAAGAGTGATGTTCAAATCTTGCTCATAAAACTCTTTATTTCACCCTCCTTTTGAAAAACACAAATGTGTGACATGTTATGATAAATATTCGCTGGGGTTAAATTGCCCTATTGATTTTTTTTAGTAATTAGGTTTTAATGAATTGCGGTCACTCAGTTGTGGATTTCTTAAGGGATTTTAAAGATCAGATTACAATCATTTGGAGCACCTTACTTAATTTTCTCCCCACACACACTTCATGCTTTTAGTAGCAGAAAGCTACTCATGATAGAATCTCATAGAATCATAGAATTATAGAATCATAGCATTTTCCAGAGAAGTCTTCTATAACAATTTAAAACCAGGACAAGAATTCTTTAATCAGCAGGAATCCACAGGAAATGTTTGTCTAACTTTTGTTTGAAAACCTTCAAAGATGGACACCCACAACTCTACAAGGTGGGCAGTTCCAACGATTAATAACATTGAATATAGAATTATAAAGCTGGAAGGGATCTCAGAGGTCTTCTAGTCCAACCCACTACTCAAGGATACCATGTACCATCCCAATCAAATGGTTGTCCAGCCTATTTTTGAAAATCTCCAGTGACAGAGCACCAGGAGGCCAGTTAATCCACTGAATATTCCTCCCAGGCAAGAAATTCTTCTTTGACCTCAAAGCTTCCACTATTAATTTGTATCATCTTTGTCCACCACAAAGAATAAACCCAGACCTCTTCTCCATGAGAGTTCTTCAAGTATTAAAGGTAAAGGTTCCCCTCGCACATAATTGCTAGTTGTTTCCGGCTCTAGGGGGCGGTGCTCATCTCCGTTTCAAAGCCGAAGAGCCAGCGCTGTCCGAAGACATCTCCATGGTCATGTGGCCAGCATGACTAAACCCCAGAAGATGCACAGAACGCTGTTCCCTTCCCACCAAAGTGGTCCCTATTTTTCTACTTGCATTTTTAGCTGCTTTCGAACTGCTAGGTTGGCAGAAGCTGGGACAAGTAACGGGTGCTCACTCCGTTACATGGCGCTAGGGATTCGAACTGCCGAACTGCTGACCTTTCTGATTGACAAGCTCAGCATCTTATCCACTGAGTCACCACGTCCCTCTTTCAAGTATTAAAAGACTGCTATTACGTTCCCTTGAACTTCTCTTCTTTAGGCTAAACATGCCTTGTTCTTTTCACTATTCTTCATACAATTTATCTTCCAAGCCTCTCACCATCACTGGTCTTCTTTCCAGTTCTTCAATATCCTTGTTGCATCAGGGCAACTAAAATTGGACCAGCTGAAGTCTGACCGCATATTGACTGTTTTCTAGTATGACTGGATTGTTGATTGTACCCTATGACTATCATTAAGTGTTATATGTTATGATTCTTGATTCTTAACGAATGTGTCTTTTCTTTATATATACTGAGAGTATTTACACCAAGACAAATTCCTTGTGTGTCCAATCACACTTGGCCAATAAAGAATTCTATTCTATTCTATTCTATTCTATTCTATTCTATTCTATTCTATTCTTTGACTATTACTAAGTGTTGTACCGTATGATTCTTGACTCTTGATGAATGTATCTTTTCTTTTATGTACACTGAGAGCTTATGCACCAAAGACAAATTCCTTGTGTGTCCAATCACACTTGGCCAATAAAGAATTCTATTCTATTCTATTCTATTCTATTCTATTCTATTCTATTCTATTCTATTCTATTCTATTCTATTCTATTCTATTCTATTCTATTCCTGCATTCTGTTCTGTTCTGTTCTGTTCTATTCTATTCTATTCTATTCTATTCCTGCATTCTGTTCTGTTCTGTTCTATTCTATTCTATTCTATTCTATTCTATTCTATTCTATTCTATTCTATTCTATTCTTTGACTATTACTAAGTGTTGTACCGTATGATTCTTGACTCTTGATGAATGTATCTTTTCTTTTATGTACACTGAGAGCTTATGCACCAAAGACAAATTCCTTGTGTGTCCAATCACACTTGGCCAATAAAGAATTCTATTCTATTCTATTCTATTCTATTCTATTCTATTCTATTCTATTCTATTCTATTCTATTCCTGCATTCTGTTCTATTCTATTCTATTCTATTCTATTCTATTCTATTCTATTCTATTCTATTCTATTCAGTATAGAACAAACCTATCACTTGCTGTGATGTTGACAATATACCACCAATGACTTAGTTCAGGAATGAGTCTCCAGAGAACTTCCCCGCTCACCAGGGTTGCACCATCTTGCATTTCATTTCAGACAAGTGAACCTCTTGAGCTAGACCAGAAGGAGACAATCACGAGAACTTCGATTTCCAAAAGAAAAGCAACAACCAGACAAAGAAATGTATAGTGATTTACAAATCTTTTAACAGAATAACAGATTTGAAAAGAACCTTAGAGGTCTTATTTGAGCTGTGGGGGCATTGGGGGCACAGTAGTTAGAATGCAGTACTGCAGGCTACTGCTGCTGACTGCTGGCTGCCTGCAATTTGGCAGTTCGAATCTCACCAGGTTCAAGGTTGACTCAGCCTCCCATCCTTCCAATGTGGGTAAAATGAGGACCCAGATTGCTGGGGGCAATAGGCTGACTGTAAATTGTTTAGAGAGGGCTGTAAAAGCACTGTGAAGCGGTATATAAGTCTAAGTGCTTATTGCTTATAGTTCAATCCCCTGCTCAAGTAGGAAACCTTATACCATTTCAGACAAGTGGCTGCCCAATCTCTTTTTGAAAACCTCCCAGTATTGAAGCACTCACAACTTCATGTTTTCATAACACAAACCGTGAACCTGACCAACAGTACATAAGTATATAAAAAAAACAATGTTGTCTTAGCTTTGACAAAACAAAACAAGAACAACTGGTATTTTCATTCTCTTCTTTTTCTTGGCATTTTTTCTCTTCTGCAACACATAAAACAACTCCCTTTTTGGAACATCAGCTCAGAGTCAATAGGCATGGGAAGATAGAAAATATAGGTGCCAATACTGAAATATACATCAAATGGTTGGACTGGTGCACCAGTGTCATAGATAGAATACACGACAGCACTGTTGTTGGAGTTGATGGATAATCTCTGGCGCTTCACTGCTCTGATTCTGATCATTATTAATGAATTGGGTGAGGGACCATTTTCTTTCCAGTCTGACTTCTTCCTTCCTGTTTGAGCAGATCTTCACCACAAGATCAGTGCAACCGGAACACTATCTATCAGTGATTTATAAAATCCAGTCTCTGCCATTCTGTTTCTAAAGCAGCAACTCTTTGAAGATGTTTCGCTTCTCATCCAAGAAGCTTCTTCAGCTTTGATTGGATAACAGAGAATGGAAGGATTTATATTCCTTGTAGACAGCTGGCCATTTGATCCTTTTAGAGTCATTGAGGCCATTTGGAAGCTTATCTATGTCCTCGGGAGTCACCTGAGTAGTGCAAATGGGTGTGGAATTGAGCTGTTGAAAGAACTGGGTTGTAGACTGGAGATAGATGATGTCATATCCCTCCCACTCTGTTGAGAGAAAGGCTGTTCATTTGGACATAGGCAGGGATGGGATTCTACCAGTTTGCACCTATTCGCTAGAATCGGTTGTTAACATTCTAAGCATTTCGGAGAACCAGTTGTTAGAAGAAATTATTGGCTTAATCCTGTAAGGAAGGCAGGAAGGAAACATTCTGGTGTTGCTTACAGAAACTGCCTCTCCGTTAACCCTTATTACATTTTTGGCAGGACTAGACTTCCTGTCTCAGAAACTTCTCTGGAGTTTTTTTCCCTTCCTTTACAATGTTAAAATGTTACAATGTTACAAAGTTACAATGGCACTGAAAAAAGTGACTTATGACCATTTTTCACACTTACGACTGTTGCAGCATCCCCACAGTCTTGAGAGGCCAGGCGAGGAGATGCATGCCTTGATGTGAGTGATATTGAGTTGGCCACATCCAACCGATAACATGACCACCAAGCCATGTCCACCCAGTCACATGACCACCAAGCCACACCCACCACCTAACCATGCCCACAGAACTGGTTGTTAAAAAATTTGAATCCCACCCTTGGACATAGGTGGCTTCTTTGGTCTCTCTTTCAAATCAGCAGTCCTCTCTGTCCAAAATGTGGACTTTGATGTCTTCAAAAGAGGGGCCTGTCTTTTCAATGCAGATGCACTGCTGAATCTTGCACAAGATTCCAGTTGCCTCTTGAAAAAATACCTTTGGGACAGCTATGACCTGGGCGACTGAGAATCTCCATAGACATTCAACTATAGACAAGTTTACTTAGCAGAAAGGTCCATTGAAGACTTCCTTCCAGGTAAACGGAATCTGTAATCAATACAATCGATACCTTGGAGGTCTTCTAGTCCAGACCCCCTGCCAAAGCAGGAGACCCTATATCCGTGATGGCAACTTATGGCACATGTGCCACAGATGGCGCACAGAGCCATTTGTGCAGGCACATGAGCCCCAGGCAAACGTACTGCACATGTGCGTGCCTCTCTCCCAGCTGATTTTCAGGCCTTTTTCAGCCTTCCAGAGGCTCAAGGGAAGCCTCTGCAGCCTTTGGAGGCTGAAAAACAGGCCTGTTTAATCACTTCCTGTATTTCCGGAAATATCGGAAGTGACAAAACGGGCCCATTTTTAGGCCTCCAAAGGCTGCAGAAGCTTCCCTCGAGTCTCTGGGAGGCCAAAAAAGGCCCCAAAATCAACTGGGAGGCGCACACATGTGCAGTGCAGGTAAGGGGGCAGCAAGGGGTGAGAGGGGCATGGGGGAGCCACGCGCATTGACTTCTGGGTGCTGGCATGCAAGCGCATACACGCAAGCACGCACACAATTTTTGGCACAGGAACCCAAAAAGGTTAGCCACCACTGCCCTGTACCATTTCAGACAAATGGTTGTCCAGTCTTAACCTCCAGTGATGAAGCACCCACAACTTCTGACATCAAGCTGTTCCACTGATTAATTGTCCTCTCACTGTTAAGAAGTTTCTTCTTAATTCCATTTTGACATATAAACTTTCTACAAACTCCTGCTTCTCCTTGATCCAAGGTAACAAACAACTCATTTCTTTTATTGCCGTAGCAATCAAGGATGAATTCCTGGGAGCCCACCTAAGCAATGTTTATTCCCTTCCTTGTTGTCATTAGGATATAAAAACCAGGAGATTAAATACTGTGTTGTTAATTGGCTCTTTGCTTCTGTTTGATCTCAGGTCTGGTAGATTACTGGCAACGGTTGTAACAAATGATGGGGTTAGACCAATAGCTCATTTAAACCTTTCTCAGTTAGAAAGGAGAAAAGTTAATTTCCAAACCAAAAACTGAATTGACAGGCTGATTACATTGTTGCCCGGCAGGACATTTATAAAGCAAGCAATGAATGGTTGTGATTTCGAAAAGGCAATGTTGTGGTTACCAATCTTGCCTTGATGCTATGTTGCTTTGCCTAAATTATTTTTAATGAAATCTCCCGTAGTACCATTGGCTCTATTCATATTAGTGGTTGTAATCATTTAGGCTCAAAACCACATAAATCCTAACATCCTCTGGAATTTAGCCAAACCGGAGGGCAATCTGCAGCAAAATGTTTCCAGCAAGGATTAAGCCATACCATAAACCCACCATTAGAAGAGGTGATTATTTTGGATCAGCTGCCTGTTGAAGCCATTTGTCCTCCTGCTCGAATGGGTGAGGTTGGACTAGAACCGTGATGGCGAACCTATGGCATGCGTGCCAAAGGTGGCATGCAGACCCTCTCTGTGGGCATGCATGCCATTGCCAGCTGCTGGCACACACATGTGCACTGGGCTGCTGGTCTTTGCATGCACTGGAGTGTCAGAAACCCAAAGGCCAACTGTCTGGTGCAACATGCACTCTGGCCAGTAAGTCTTTGGGTTTCCAATGTTCCGACACATGTGTGTGTAAAGGTTCACCATCCCTGGACTAGAAGATTTCCAAGGTGCCTCCCAACTTCTTCCTTCTGTATTCTGTACTAGCTACAAATTCATACTCACCAAATCTGCCATTAGCACTTCAGTGCTGAAAAGCTTAATACACCGTGCATTTGAAAATCACATTTATATTTCATGCCCTCAGTCATTTATCTTTTAGGCTAAGGTATATATGTATGTATGTATGTGTGTGTGTGTGTGTTTGTGTGTGTGTGCATGCACATATGCATGTTCATATATATATACATGTGTGTGTGTGTGTGTGTATGTGTGTGTGTGTTAGTTTTTGAGCTGATAAATAATTAAATAAGGGAGACTAGGATAGATCTATTTCGATCTATCTGATCTATATATACCGATAAACCTATATATACCTATATCAATGTATACACACACACACGCACACACACACACACACACACACATATATATGCAGGTCTTGGCGTGTTTGGGTCTTTTCCCATGTAAGATTGAGAGTATCTTGGCAATCTTACATGGGAAAAGACCCGAACATGCCAAGACCTGCATACCTGTACCCATGAAAATCTATGAAAACACACACACACACACACACACACACATATATACACACACATATATATATACATATAGATATACATTACATATACATACACATACTCATGCACACACATATAGACAGTATCTTTGGTTCTTCGGGTTTTCTCCCACGTAGAATTGGAAATATCTAGGCGACGTTTGGATGAAGTCTCATTCATCATCTTCAGGCTTGTGTCTTCGGCCTTGTGCTTCTTGGAGTAATGTGAGCTTGCAGCTGCTTCTTCCTTTTAACTGCTACTGGGGGTGTGACTTGATTGGGTGGGGGTGTGTTCTCATTGGTTGGGGGTTTGCCTGTGTTCTGATTGGTTGGTGAGTTGGCTGTGTTCTGATTGGGTGGGGGTGTGTTCTTTTCCCTGTGGGGGTTTGGTTGTACTCAGGTTAGTCTTAGTTGCTGGGGGATTTGAGCTGGTGAGCTGTGGTAACCCGAAGAACCAAAGATCCACATACAAATACCCGTTAAAACCTCTGAAAACACACACACACACACACACACACACACATATATGGTATTCAGCTTTGTTTGAGTATTTTCCCATGTCATTACAGTTGTGCTTTTAAAATTGTAGCAATGTTTCGGCAGAATCTCATCTGCCATCATCAGGCTTGTGTATTGGGTTCGTCTGTGTGTCAGGCTTTGCAGTCGTTTCTGTTTTAAATTTGGTGCTAGCCTATATGTATTTATAGCAGGATATGATTTTGTTGTTGATTTGTGCCTGACCAGCTCCCATCTAATTTGATTATCTGCCAAACATCCACAGTTTCAATATGCCGACACCTGGAAGTTTGGAAACAACAGTGCAGCTGTGATTCCTTGCAAAACTCCCAGCATGGGGGCAGCCACAATTCTGAACTGCTGGAAAGCTTCCAGTTGTTATTATTATTTTCTCCTTTAAGGGTTGCAGTCAAATCCCAGAAAGTATTACTTAGCCAATTAGTTAGGAAAATGTAGAAGGGGGTTGTTTTCTCTTCTGTGCCATGAAACAGTGTTGTTATTTTTTATTTATCCTCCTCAAACTTTCTCCAGACTGAAGATAATATCGAAACACAGTTCCCCTCATCTGCCATTAATATGGATATACGTCAATTACAAGGACATTGAGAATAAATTGGGAATTCATAAACTAACTTCAGAAGGTCTTTGGAGGGGGACAAAGGAAGAAAGTCCTGATGTTTGGAAGCCAGGGAAATTGTGAGAGCTGGTTTCAGTGTGGCAAGAGGGTGTGATTGCCGAGCTGTTTGCATCTCATCCTTGTATTCTCTAAAAGGCATAAGGTGTATTAATTCTCTCTGCAAAGGAAGAGAAACGATGTGTGTGTGTGGTTAAATGGAGCCTTCTTTACAAGCCAGATAAAATAATTGTCGAGTTTTTACATATTAGGGTGGGCACACTCAGGTCCTTGAGCTAATGTCATGCAGCCCAAGTCTTGTTTCAGAGACTTCTCAACAGGTTTCCTCCAGTAGTGGGATTCAACCTTTTTTTTTACTACTGGTTATATGAGACTTTGCTTCATGCGCGCAGTATTCAAGAACTGCCGATTTTAAGCTTCAAAACCAGCTTCAGCACTGGTGAATAAAACAGCTGAGGCGCGGCTCTGCCATATGAATCAGCTGAGATAAAAAAAAAACAAGGAAATATAGGATAGGAAAGGGTGGGTGAGACCAACTGCTCATTGGAGCTACCGGTTCGTGAGAACCAGTGCAAACCGGCAGTATCCCACCACTGGTTTCCTCCATGCAAAAGACAACTTGAGAATGTGTGGAAAGAGAAAATGAAGGAATGGGTATCCACCTCAGCTTGGCTTCTCCTCTTCCTGGTTTCAATCCCATTCTCCATGTGTCTGCTAATAAATACTAGGATAATTAGCAATATCTCAGAATGGATTTAAAAAAAAATGGGTTAGTTAGGCAGACCATTTTCATCTTTAAAAAGCCTGCTAAATTTAAAAATGATACCTTACTCTTGCATTAAAATTTACCACAGGGATCATCACAATAAAACCATAGATCCTATTTTGTCCTTTGAATTTTGAATTTTTGAATTAGGCAACACTTGACCAATCAGGGGAAGAAAATCAGAGTTTTTACAAGGAAAGCCCTTCCATTTTTTTTTAAACACAGGAAGGAAATATGATACAAGCAGCAGAATGTCAATAAATGTTCAGGATAAAGGTGAGGTTTGCACCTATGGACAAGTCCAGCAAATACATTTGTTCCCGCAATGTCTTTGTTTTAAATGCCACTTTCTGATGAATCAACTGCTGAAACAGACTTCTGGGGTCTGATGAGATGTCACTTTGCCTCAGGACTGATCAAATAAGATGAATGAAAGTGAAACAGAAACAAATATATTACCATTGTCGTCCAATTCCCTGTGCAGTGCAAGAAGTGGGTTAATCAGACTTATAAATGCTGTGCAACATCCAATCCCAATGATCTAATTCCTGATGGGCCGTGGACTCTCTAGCAAAAAGTATACTACTCATGTGTACATAAAGGAGAAGAATAAGTCAGGAGAAGAAGCATCTGCTAAATCCGAAGGTCCCAAATGTGCTTTTTCAAGAGACAACTGGACTCTGTTTGTTATTCCTTGTAGACATTTCACTTCTCATCCAAGAAGCTTCTTCAATTCTGACTGAAGCTTCTTAGATGAGAAGCAAAACATCTTCAAGGAAACCCCAAAGGTGCTTTTTCATGAGGCAACTGGACTTTCTTGTTTTTTGCTTTGAAGACATTTCACTTCTCATCCAAGAAGCTTTTTCAGTTCTGATTGAAGCTCCTTAGGTGAGAAGTGAAACATCTTCAAGGAAGAACAAAGGAAGTCCAGTTGTCTCTTGAAAAAGCACCTTTGGGACCTCCGGATTCTTCTCCTGACTTATTCTTCTCCTGCATGTAAGTGTAAGCACATGCCAAATAAATGTACTAACAAGATTACTATTCTAGGTTGCTGATTGATGGCTCCTTCTTGGGTTCCTGGCTTACTTAAAGAGCAGCATGTTGTCCCATCACTGATATTTGGTCAAGTGCACGGAGTCTACCTTCTTTGTTGAATTATGAGCTCCTGCTTGGGCAGACAATTCTAGTTGCAACCTTCATTAGGACAATGACAATTGTATATGTCAAATGAGTTGATTTCATTTTAATGCCAGAATATTGGTTTCGGTGCCCTGCAGTTCATGTTTGCTCTGTTTTTCTGAAACGTTTATCTCCTACCTGCCCTTAACTCCGAAAGCAATAAGTGGACATTCTTGCTGGTATATTTTACAGTCCCAAGACCATCATGGGCAGTTTATCACAATACTAAATCAATAGCTAAATTATGCTGCCTTCCATGGTGAATCACCTCTGCTTATGCAATTTATGGAGCTCATATCTCCAGTGGACACTAAGTAATCAGCCCATCAGTGTTCTGTGGCATTATCTTCTGTCCATAAGCAATGCTGTTACACATTAATTTAGTTTACAAAGATTTCTGCCCACTCACCTTGGGTTTCATTTTTGAAGGACTAACAAAAGAAAATCTGGAATAGGCTTGATATGTGGGAGGAACACTACTTATATAATTGGATTCATCTTGTAGCAAGCAGAGAATCCCTTGTTAGTCCAGGGTGTAAGCAGACTACCGAATGACTCCTAAAATATATGAATCTGGGTGTGAACTGGTAGAGTTCCTTGCCCACAAAAACTGATTGACACATAACCATGGAATCTTGGGCACATTATAGGTTCTGGATTATGCACACTCTTGAGCTTGGCTGAGCTTGATAGATACCTAGGAATATTTATTCAGAAATCTATGCTGTTTCCCTGAAAATATAACCTACCCTGAAAGCAAGTCCTAGCTTAATCTTCACACGTGTGCCCAATATAAGCCCTATCCCCAAGATAAGTCTTAATTAAGATCAGAGCGCATGGGTAAAAATTAAGCTAGGATGGGGATGGGCGGTGGTGGAGCTGCCCTACTGCTTACCTTTGGACAGTTGTAGCCAGGCCTCGCACACCCCAACACCTGCCTTGCCAGCCCATTCTTCTGCAACCAGCAAGACTGGCAAGGTTTTCCTGAAAGCCCTTATAGCTGATAACAAAACTGTGAATTGATCTGGAGCTCTGTTATCAGTTGTAGAGGCCTTCAAGAAAACCTTGCCAGCCACAGAAGAAGAAATTCCTGAAGGCCTCTGACAGTGAAAAGGAGCCCAGGAGCGACACATGCAAATGAGGTTAGTCAATGGATGGCATTCCCCCAAAATAAGACCTGGTGCCTTTTTTGGTGGCAAAAAAAAGAAGAAGACAGGGTCTTATGTTTGGGGAAACATGGTAGGTTTTCAGAGTGGGAATGCTGGGTAATGTAACTGTATATTTATACAGGTGTATATTTTTAGAGAGCTTGAGACAAGTCTATAACTGGATTGAGATTTTTGATTTTTTAGGGCAAAAGTCTTGGGGGAAGATTGTCCTTGTTGCCTTGCGATAAAAGAAATCGTGGTCACAGAATGCCATCAAAGAAAAGACAAGCCTGCGTGGTCCTTAAAAAAAAAAACAGCAGCGAGTAAAGAACTAAAAAGCAATATCTACGGTATGGATTTTTTCCCCCTCCTTTCCCCATTAATTAAGCCTAGTTCTCTACACATTTCTGTCTCAAATATAGAGAAGCAGCTTTGGAAATCATCTGGTTCACTTTGCCCACAGGATATCAGAAGGCTTTATTTACAAGACTGGCGTGGGAGGGAGGGAGGAGAGATCAAGGTTTGACTTCTGCTTTAGGGAAACCTACAAGGAGGTTAACAGTTTTGCTGAAAGGAAAGCCAAACGGAGAAAACATTATTGGCTGACATGTTTGGCCAAGACAAAGAAACCAGTGGAATCGTGGCATTTTTAGGAGAAGAAACCAGGGCTATCCAATGCAATATTTCTGTATTTCCTTGAATAGTATTGGCAAACAAGAGAGCGGCGTTCAACATCTCAAAGGAATGCTTTGTTTCAATTCTGGATGAAAGCAAATTAAAAAGACAGTTTCTTTTATATATATATGTGTGTGTGTGTGTGTGTGTGTGTGTGTGTGTGTGTGTGTAAGATTTTGAGCTGATAATTTTAAATAATAAATAAGGGAGACTAGGATAGATCTATTTCGAGCTAGTTAGCTCTCTTCAGCTAGCCATACCCTTACTGGGATTCGAACCAGGGAAGTATTACATGTGAGGCAGTTGTAATTGCCACTACACCACTGGCTCTATCCTGTTCAGCTGAGGCAGGGGAATAAGTATATACTTTGTGTTACAACACCCCTTATTTATTATTTAAAATTATCAGCTCAAAACCTTACACACATGTAAACAAAAGACAACGAAACAAATAGCTTTCTGTCGGTATGGTCTCTGGTGATGAGCCGAAAGACAGAAAAGAAAGCAGTATGCTTTCTCCCTTAATTGGGGCTTAACAGGGTGTTGTAGCACAAAGTATATATATATATGTGTGTGTGTTTTCGGAGGTTTTCGCGGGTATTTATATGTGGATCTTTGGTTCTTCGGGTTTTCTCCCGCGTAGAATTGGAAATATCTAGGCGACATTTCGATGAAGTCTCATTCATCATCTTCAGGCTTGCGTCTTCGGCCTTGTGCTTCTCAGAGTAATGTGAGCTTGCAGCTGCTTCTTCCTTTTAACTGCTAGTGGAGGTGTGACTTGATTGGGTGGGGGCCAATGGATTCCAAAGAAAGAAGATTACTCACCTAATCCAAAAAGAAACCCTAACCAAAATCCAGGACAGAGAACAAGAAAATGGCAAAGCCCTCCTCCCATATATAAAAGGCACTACAGACAAAATCAGCAAGATCCTCCAAAAACACAACATTAAAACAGCATTCTGCACAAACGGAAAAATATCCACCATCCTAAGAAACCCTAAAGACAAAATTGAGTTAGAAAACCAAGGCATATACGAAATCCCGTGCACCTCCTGCCCCACCACATACATCGGACAAACTAACAGAAGAATAAGTGCACACATTGAAGAACACAAGAACTCAATCAAAAAAGAAGAACCGACCTCTTCCCTGGTCCAACACCTCAAAGCCACAGGACATAAGATTGACTTTAAAAATACCAGAACTATCGCCAAAACCGAACACTTCAACAACAGAATAATCAGAGAAGCCATAGAGATAGAAAAACGCCCACACAGCATGAATAAACGAGATGACACCTCCCGCCTACCAGCCATTTGGAAACCCGCCCTCATTAACAAATGAGTACCTAACATAAAGAAGGACACCAGACCCACACCCACAAGGGCCACACAAGAAACTACCACTACACTTCCATGTAGAAAGCAGACTCACACCCACACAGAAGATGAAGCATGACCACGGACCAGAAGCGGTACCACAGCTGCATCACTACCTGCTTCAAACCTCCCCAACCCATACATGAAGGGAACTGATGCCCACCATGAAGATGTGGCACGACCACGAAGCCAAACAACAGGATCACAGCTCGCCAGCTCAAATCCCCCAGCAACTAAGACTAACCTGAATACAACCAAACCCCCACCGGAACAGAACACACCCCCAGCCAATCAGAACACAGCCAACCCCCCAATCAATCAGAACACAGCCAAACCCCCAACCAATGAGAACACACCCCCAGCCTATCAGAACACAGCCAAGCCCCCACCCAATCAAGTCACACCCCAAGTAGTAGTTAAAAGGAAGAAGCAGCTGCAAGCTCACATTACTCCGAGAAGCACAAGGCTGAAGACACAAGCCTGAAGATGATGAATGAGATTTCATCGAAACGTCGCCTAGATACTTCCAATTCTACGCAGGAGAAAACCTGAAGAACCAAAGATCCACATACAAATACCCATGAAAACCTCCGAAAACACACACACACACACACACACACATATATATATGTGGATCTTTGGTTCTTCGGGTTTTCTCCCGCGTAGCATCTAGGCGACGTTTCGATGAAATCTCATTCATCATCTTCAGGCTTGTGTCTGTGGCCTTGTGCTTCTCTGTTAGTTTGTCCGATGTATATACATACATACATACATTACACACACACACACACACACACACACACACACACACTTATATATAAATCCATGCTCTGAACTTCAAAAAAGTTTTTCCGCTATAAAAACTCCCATTTTATAACCCTGTAATCCTTCAATTATTCAGGGTAGAGTCAGGGCAACTGGATGGAGATGAGCATTTACTGGCCGGATGCCCTTTCTGATGCCTATATGAAGTTCACAGCAGATATTCTTTCTTTGTGCCTAGAAGAGAAACATCTTCCATTACTTAGGCTTGAATTCTCAACCTTCCAAGTGGGAAGTGTCTTCACCACTAGGTTATCATGATGCTCAGTAAAGATATTTCCCAATGATTTCATATATTATATGGAATTATATGTATTCATACATTATATATTCATGTTACTTATTAGATTTATTTATTAGATGTATCAAGGCTTCCTGACTTTAGACTGGATAGCTTACAATATGCACGATTATTATCCTCATGAGATCCTGGGCGATCGCATTGGGTAGCAAGTGGTTTCTAGAAATTTTGATCATTTACCTTCACATTTACATCTACACTTCCTTAGCTCAATAGACAATAACAAGCAGAGCTGTTGTCTAGATAAAAGGGCCTGAGTTTCCTTTTTAAGTGTAGAGAGTAATAAGATAACATTTTGGAAGTGCATCAAGGCAGAGGCCAATCTAATTCACTGAAGGGAAGAAGGAAGAGCACAAACGGTTTTGCAAAAGTGATGTTAGCTCCACCAAGATAGCAAAGATTGAAGAGAGTACAAGCTGACAAGGATTGCAAACCAAACAGTCTCTGAGAGAAGTTTTCCTGGCTGGAACATACAGAAGAATAGTCAAAATACCATCCAGAATTCCAAGAGCCAGGTCAGGATTGTCAGTTGGTTGAGAGGTCAGAATTTCACAAGCAGAACCCACACAAGCATCATACAAGAGACCAAACAGTTGATTCCAACGAAGGATTATAGGTCAGGGCTGCCTCTTAAATCAGACTGCAACCAGCTGCCTTTCATCAAGAGATTTATTCTCTTGCTTGCAAGGAGCCTCATAGAATATCTTTGCTCTGCTGTTTGCTCTACCCACCGGGTGTGGTGGCTGAGAGGTCTTATGTCATCATTATCTGACTCTCCCAGCTGCTCAGGTGGTGCCTGTGTTTGATCAGCTTTAGGTGAGGCTTGCGCTTTGAAGCTGTGGACTTCAATCAAAGTTCAGAGCTCTGATATGAAGTTTCTTCCATGTTGGATTGTACCGTACATTAAACTCCAGCCAACAAAATAGAATTTTGAAGCAGAACTTATGGAATGCCAGTCTCACATCTAAGCTACATCTGCATCAAAATCCGATCTCCTATATCTTTCAATCAGAATAGATCTGTAAGGGACCTTGAAGGTCTTCTAGTCCAACCACCTGCTCAAGCAGGAGACCCTATACCACTTCAGACAAGTGGCTGTCCAGTCTTTTCTTGAAAACCTCCAGTGATGAAGCATCCACAACTTCTGAAGGCAAGCCAGTTCCACTGGTTAATTGCTCTCACCGTTAGGAAGTTTCTCCTTAATTCCAGGTTGCTTCTCTCCTTGATTAGTTTCCATCAATTGTTTCTTGTCTTGCCTTCTGGTGTTTTGGGAAATAAGTTGAACCCCTCTTGGTTTTGGCAGCCCCTCAAATATTGGAATACTGCTATCATATCACCCCTAGTTCTTCTTTTCTTCAGACTGGCCATACCCAGTTCCTGCAACCGTTCTTCATCTGTTTTAGTCTTCAGGCCTTCAATCATCTTAGTTGTCCTTCTCTACACTTTTTCCAAAGTTTCAATATCATTTTTTCCCTTTTCTCCCATTTTAAAACTTACTTTAAAAAAACCCCTTACTTCAGTCTAGCTCAGGGGTTTCAAACTCACGGCCCACGGGCCAGATGTGTCACATGCTGGCCATGCCCATCCCCGGTTTATTGAAAGGGGGAAAAGTCACAATATGTCACGTGATGACAAGGTGACACCATGGGTTTGACACTCCTGGTCTAGCCACTCAAGTACATCTGATGGTGTGAGTAGTTACCCATGAAAACCTATACTTTTAATAGCATGTTAACTTCCACCAGACTTCTGATCTGGAAAAGCTTCCACCAGACTTCTGATCTGGAAAAAGTTTTTATTTCTTATTTCTTATTCAGAGTTTTTCAGCAATTTAGTGCCAGAAAAATAAACACAAATGACTGATGCTTCATTTAATGTCTTTATAAACATAATAAGTAAATTTTACAAACCAGTTGTAGATTTCTCCAACATGGAGCAAACTCAAACAGAAGCAGTTACAAGCAACTCAACTTCAACAGACACGAGCAAAACACAGAGAGAACTTCTAGTTTCACTTTCCAGGTCTGTAACCATGCCTACTCACTGACTCTGTTAACTATGTCTCTGTCAGTAAATGAATAATCTGATACTTCTGATCAACATATTGTAGCTAAAGAAATTATCAGTTTAGCCAGTTGGTATCCATGAGGTGACTTACCTCAACATTTTGACAGGGGAAAAAAATGAGTGGGAGGTAAAACTGCTGAACTAGGATGGAAAAGTTAGGATAAAGTTATCATTGGACGTAAGTCGCCAACTTCCAAGTAGCATAACGAGATGATTTAGTTTCACCATGCACAAGCAGTTTCCACCGGCTTCAAAATTCCTCTTTTTCCAGGAGCAATGAGTAATGAAGGACAGGAAATTGAAGTAGTTTTACTTATAGCTGGTTTCTAATTTAATTTTTGTAGAAGAAGGAACTCATGGAATCTAAAGATTCTATGAGATGACCCCATAGGATTTGACGAAGGCCAACATTCTCCTCTCTGATGCTCCTTTTTTCATTTTATTTGACATTTTTGAAGGTAAGGTTGGTTACAGACTATTAGCCTATGGCAGTGAGCGTTTGCTAAGACTCATAACACAGAGGGGGAAAAAAGTGTGAGCAATAGAAATTACAGGTTTATTGGTATCATGTTGTCAAGGTAGCTCAAGTTTGCTTACAGATTGAAAAACAGTTCAAGATGCTTTTGTGTTTCATGTGGTGAAATGAACTTTCTGCCTAGAGAGGCTAAATATTAATTGAAAAACTTCCATTTCTCTTGGTTTGATTGCAAAAATAAACCTCTAAAGAGGGAAAACATTGCAGTTTTTCCTATCCACTTTAAGCAATTATTTTAATCTACCTTGAACCAACTAACCAAACCATCTAAAGGAATCTGTACAATCTATTCTTTCACAATGTACATTATGTTTTGAAAGCTTCAAAAATTTTTATGAAGGTTGATATATATTTATTACATAAGTTGATCTTAATACTCCTTTTCTGAATGAGTAATATTATCTCTATAAAATTAAGCCTAAGCGAACAAAATTAAGGAGCAGTTAAAATCTACTTTTCCTCTTGTAAGATACAATTGTTCCTCCTGTTTTATTATTATGGTAATACTAGCAACTAGTTTCACACAATTAAATTGATTAGGAATTGATTAGAAATAGACGTGTTTCATATATTATCTTCTGCTCTATTCTCTCTCAAGCGACATGAACAGGGAACACTTAAAGCATTAGAAAAAACAAAATATTTGTGTTTCAGCTTTATATGTCTCTAAGTTACTGTTTTATTAGATCTTAACTGTCATGTTTCCCTGTACTGGAGTTTGGTGTCTTTATTATGATGAGATTAGATAGTCCATACTTTTTATGGTGAAGTTCAGCAGAAAAATAGATATTATACAATTATATGATTCACAGATTCTAAATGACAGAAGGTTTGCTTGTTATTGAAAAAAACGTTAGCAGAAATGGGACTCGCTTGATTTCTTTCAACTAAAAATTCAGAGGTTAAGAAGGTTGCTTTTTAAATTTCACCAAATGGACTTCAGATGTTGGTAAGAAATTCCTTTTCCCCAAAACCTGAACATCCAGGATGTCAATTCGTAAAGCATTCCTGGCTTGCTCTTGAGTTGCCATAGGAAGGAAGGGAGGGGGTGGGAGATCTGATGGAACAGTTTGGTTGCTATGACCAGAAGCACATTCCACACATACCTTTCTCCAGATTGTGTCCCAGGTTACCACAGCCAGCCAGAGAGGCATGCTTTCTACAGCCTGAAAGTGCTTTGTTGGAGAATGTGATTTATTTATTTATTTATTTATTTCTGAGTTTTATATACCGCCCTTCTCCCGAAGGACTCAGGGCGGTGAACAGCCAACTAAAATACAAGTAGACAAAGTATAAATTATTTAAAAGAGAATTAAACACTAGACTGTCCCAAATCTAAAAACCCCAATTAAAATCAATAAAACTTCATACCCCGTCCCAAGTAATCTAAAAACCCCATTTAAAATCCCATTAGTCAGCTCAGGCCGGCCTGCTCGAAGAGCCAGGTCTTCAGGTCACGTCTGAAGGCCCTCAGGTCACTGGTCGTTCGTAATCCAGGGGGCATCCCATTCCAAAAGGCAGGTGCCCCCACAGAGAAGGCCCTATTCCTCGGGGTCACCAGACGACACATAGAAGGCATCGGGACCCGGAGGAGACCCTCTCTGTGGGAGCGCACCGGTCGGTGGGAGACTACTGGCAGAATGCGGTCTTGTAAGTATCCTGGTCCGATGCCATGGAGTGCTTTAAAGACCAAAACCAGTACTTTAAAGCGAACCCAGAAGGCCACTGGCAACCAATGCAGCTCGCGCAGGAGGGGCGTCACGTGGGAGTATCTCGACGCCCCCGTAACCACCCGCGCGGCTGCATTTTGTACCAGTTGAAGCCTCCGGGTGCTCCCCGCAGGGAGCCCCATGTAGAGGGCATTACAGTAGTCCAGACGGGAGGTGACCAGGGCATGAGTGACTGTGTGTAAGGCGTCCTGATCAAGAAAGGGCCGCATCTGGCGTATCAGGCGAACCTGATAAAAAGCCCCCCTGGAGACGGCCGTAATATGATCTTCCAAAGACAGCCGTACATCCAGGAGGACACCAAGATTGCGGGCCCCTTCTGTGGGGGTCAAGATCTCATCCCCAATAGCCAGCGACGGAGTCAGCTGACTATATCGGGCCGCCGGAAACCACAGCCACTCGGTCTTGGAAGGGTTGAGTCGAAGCCTGTTCTCGCCCATCCAGTTCCGCACAGCCTCCAGGCAACGGGCCATAACCTCCACAGCATCGTTGGGGTGGCTTGAGGTGGAGATGTAAAGCTGAGTGTCATCAGCATAAAGATGGCATTTCACCCCAAAACCACGGATGATCTCTCCAGCGGTTTCACATAGATGTTGAACAGAAGAGGGGAGAGGACCGACCCCTGAGGCATCCCACACATGAGGGGCCTAGGGGTGGACCTCTCCCCCCCGTCAACACCAATTGCGAGCGGTCCGAGAGGAAGGACGAGAACCACCGCAAGACGGTGCCCCCAATTCCCAACCCCTCCAACCGCCGCAATAGGATACTATGGTCGATAGTATCAAAAGCCGCTGACAGATCTAAGAGGACCAGGACAGAGGAATAACCTCTGTCACGGGCCCTCCAGAGATCATCTACCAACGCGAACAATGCTGTTTCGGTACTGTGCCCGGGCCTGAAGCCCGATTGGAACGGATCTAAATAGGATGCTTCCTCCAGATACTGAGGGAGCTGACGCGCCACCACACTCTCAACAACCTTCGCCACAAAGGGAAGGTTGGAGACAGGACGATAGTTATTCAAAAGAGCCAGGTCCAGGGAAGGCTTCTTGAGGAGGGGCCGCACCACCGCCATTTTCAGGGCGGTCGGAAGCGCCCCCTCCGTCAACGAAGCATTGACAATCCCCTGGAGCCAGCCTCGTGTCACCTCTCTGGAGGTAGAAACCAACCAGGAAGGGCACGGGTCCAATAAACATGTGGTGGCATTCAGCCTCCCCAGTAGTCTGTCCACACCCTCGGCGGTCACAGGATCGAACTCTTCCCAGATAACCGTCTCAAGACCTGCCCCGGACACCTCCCCCGGGACCACCCAACTGGAGTCCAGCCCATCCCGAATCTGGGCACACCCTGGAAGGAGGGGGGAAACAGGGTCATAGATGGGCAGTAAATTACATAGAGCAGAGCCGACTGCACTTGGGAAAAGTGCTGACATGTTGCTCCTAATAAATAATTGGATTTCTTTTGAAACTTGGCTCGAGGCTCATGAATTAATTAGGGCATCCTTCGGAACCCTGACACAGGAACTCTGTAAACTTGACAGATTCAGGTGAGACAGGATTTCTGGTTGTCCCTGGAAAAAGATGCTGTGTCTAGCAATATTTCGAGTCCAAGAGAGACAGTATAATTAGGCATAAATAGAATGCCCAGATATTTCTTCTAAAAGTATTTTTCCCCTGTTATGTTCTACTCCTTTATATAAATCGATTGGAAGACATCAAAACAAAAGCGAGAAAAACTGTTTTTGTTAATTTTCAGTGCTTGAAAACGTCATCCGGTACAACTATAAAAGGCCTTATCTTGCTTATTCAGAGTTGTCAAAGTGTTTAACTCCACGAATAATTTAATAAGCAAATATAACTAAGATTATCTTCCATTGAATTAAGCATATTGAAACTATCAAAGAGATTCATCTAGCAGACACAGGAAAGATTTCATAAATTCTGTTTATTGAAATAAATTATATTATTGAGTTTAATCTTCTAACCAATTAAGCAGGGAAGACACTTTAAGCATAGTAACTTTGGGGGATAGAAGAAAATCATATTTTTGGGGAGTGATCAGTTTTTTTGTTTTTTTAAAATTGCAGACAACAAATATTGGGAGATACTTATTCCATAATCTGAAAAAAGATTCTTTGAAGATGCTAAATCAATTTATCTCAGCAGGGAAATTACAAGACATAAATAGATCCTGCTACTTCAAAGGGGAAAATAAAGCCAAACCTATCCTAATCTTTAATTAAAAAAGAAAGGGGGAAAATGACTTTTGGAGTTTTTTTCTCAAAAGCTGTTGTGTAGTGGTAGGGAATATTTACCGACAAATAATTTGCATAAGATAATACGGTCACCAGTTAAGTAAATGGACATTCTTCATGCAGGTTGCTTTTAAGATACTGTTTTAAAGCAATAGTTCTCCAACTCTGCTTTAATGGCTAATGGGTGGGCCAACAATAGGAAATAATACAGCTGTGACTCACAATGATTGACAGCCTGTTCCTAACTATAATAATTTGAAAGTTCCATTGATTAAGATTAATCAGTTTGTCCTAATCTCGTGTCATTTACTGATTTGGGACTAGCTTTTCTAAAACGAGCATGATGGATCTCAACTTTTCTGGAAGATCCTATAAATTGGAGAAAGAGCAACATCCCTAAGGTTGAAATCCAGAAAGGGAGGGAAGGAGGAAAATGAGAGGGAAAAAAATGAGAGGAAGGAAGGTAGGTAGGAAGGAGAAAGAAGGGGAAGGAAGGAAGGAAGGAGGGAGGGAGGGAGGGAGGGAGGGAAGGAAGGAAGGAAGGAAGGAAGGAAGGAAGGAAGGAAGGAAGGAAGGAAGGAAGGAAGGAAGGAAGGAAGGAAAATGAGATGAAGGAAGGAAGGCTCTATTCCTTGTTTTATGAACAAATAGATAATTTTAAAAAAACCCTCTATCTTCTGAAGGTCTGAAACAGTGCATCTCCCAGATATACAAACACACACTAGTGCGTGTGTATATGTGTAAACAAAGAAATGAAACTATGGCAACACTGAGGACTCACAACAGGTTACCTTGAATCTTAGAAAGGGGATGCGTGTTGATTGAAATGAATCACCCTGATACATAACAAATGGCACACAAGCTTCAGCATTTCAGAGCAGCCTTTCTTAACTTTGAGACTTTAAATCCAATCAAGTAAAAGTTATGAAATTCTCCAGATTGAAAGGGAGAGTTGAGTGATCTAGTCCTTTTGGAACATTGATTTGGAAGCACTAAGCTTTATTAGGGAAGGTTGACCAAGAGCAACTCAACGGCAGATAGGGTGTTGTACATATAGCCCTACTAGGCACATAACTTGCTAAATGTTTATGTTGTTGTATGTTTCAAAAGATATGCTTAATAATCTTTGGCTTGAACACACGAGAACCCAAATCCCCACACAGAATGATCTTTTCTTTTTTCCACAACTTTCCTCCAATCTACTTAGAACCAACTAAGAATATGTGCCAAGGGGCAGAAATATTGCCAGTGTATGTATGGTCAAAATTGTTAATAAGACATCCAATTTTTTTTTCATTCTTTGCTCAAGAATCAAGAGAAAGAGAGACCAATGTACTTAGTTGCTTTTAATAGAATAACAAAATTGGAAGGGAGCTTGGAGGTCTTCTAGTCCACCCCCCCAGCTCAAGCAGGAGACCTTATATGATTACAGACAAGTTGTCGTCCGATCTCTTCTTAAAAACCACCAGTGATGGAGCACTCACAACTTCAGGAGGCAAACTGTTCCACTGGTTAATTGCTCTTATTTTCAAAAAATTTCTCCTTAGTTCTAAGTGTATTTTATAATGTATTAATTCAATGTATGCATTGGCAACTCTATTCGGAATCACAGTAGGTTGCCAATGTGGCAGGGATGGGATTCTCTACTGGTTCTGTGGGTGTGGCTAGATGGGCGTGGCTAGGTGGGCATTGCTATGGGATTGGGTAGGCATGGCTTTTTTTGCAGCACCCCCTCCCCACCCCCACCCTGTTTTTTGGGCCTTCCTGGCCTCAGAAGAGCCTTTGGGGGGGCATTTTTGCTCCCAGAAGGCTCCCCTGGGGCTCAGGAAGAAAAAAAATGGAGCATATGAGGGGCACACAGCACCCCTCCATACTCCGTTTTGAGGCCTTCCTGGCCTCAGGGGAACCTCTGGGGGGCGTTTTTGCTCCCAGGAAGCTTCCCTGGGGCCCAGGAAGACAAAAATATCCCTCCATTTTTTGCCTTCCTGGGCCTCAGGGAGTGTCCTGGGCGAAGCAGTAAGAAGCGAGGGGAATCCCGGCTGTTTATAGGAACAGCTGATTGTCAGGAGGTTAAAAAAAGGAAATACCTTAAGGAATGACTGGGCAGGTGAGCATCAGGTGTATGGGGTGAGTGAGCATTGGGCAGGGCAAGGGAGCAAGTGGTGACCGGGAGACTGGGTTGAGGGTGTAGCCAGCCAGAAGTTACTACCGGTTCAGCAACCCACGCCAAATCCTTCCTACCGGTTCACTCGAACCAGTGTGAACCAGCTGAATACCACCACTGCAATGTGGCCACCCCATAAATTGGTAAAGGTGAAATATACACAAAAGACACAATAAGACAGCTATAACAATAATATTAATATGTCCGTGAACAAAATTGCAAAGCAGGAATTATAATAATCAGGTAAGTGAAAACCCTAATGTACCATCAACGAGATAAAGTTCAGGCACCAGAATAATCACTATGGCAAATTTATTGAACATATTATGGAGCGTCAACACATTTGTTGTGTTTGTCCTAAATCATAATTTGGAGGAAACCAATTTCTTAATACAACCTTCAGAAATCTGAGTGCCCTTCGGATGTATGAACTTCAGCAACTAGAGACCCACAAACCAGCATGGTCATTGCCGATCAACCAAAGAACTGACATCGACGAGATGAGGAAGGATGTGCAATGTGCAATGTGTGAACAAGGACGCAATTATGCTCTTGCAAGCCAATTTCCCTGCATTTCTTTATGGCGAAGCACTTTTCATATCTTTCCCCCATGAAAAATCTTGTTTCTCCTCGCGATCCTGTTGTGAGGCACTTCTCCCCTGCGGTGACCACCATTCACTCAAGGAAGCGCAGCCCAAAAAGCCACAATAATCTCATTTGTCTTCATTATACAGAACCTGGGCTCCTCCGCTCCTTCTGATGTAAAGCCATTTACCTTCGCTCCCAAGTACATTTAATCTCATTACATTCACTGTCATTACAGTAACATCTTTATTCCACTTGAAAGACTCTAAGGCTCAAGGGGATTGTGTTACAAGGAGGGCCGACTTTGGGTTATTGAGAGGGGCCTGTGCAAATTCTAGATAGGAGACGCTATCCATTTTTATGAGTCCGCTGCGATTCTCTTGTGTTAATGGCAATCCTGAAAACTGAGAAGCGCCTTCCTCTTTTCCTTCTTTCTTCCTTCTCTCCCTCCCTCTTTCCTTCCTTCATTCCTTCATCCTCCCTTCTTCTCTCCTTCCCTCCACTCTCCTTCTTTGCCTCTATTCTTCCTCCCTCCCTCCCTCCCTCTTTTCTCCTTCCTTCCTTGCCTCTATTCTTCCTTCCTTCTTTCCTCCCACTCTCCCCCTTCCCTCCCCCTCCCTCCTTTCCTCCCTCCCTCCCATCTTCCTATTTCTTTGCCACCTCTTACCTTCCCTTTTTCCTTCCCTCCCTCCTTTCATTTCTTCCATCTTCCTTCCTTCCTTCCTTCCTTCCTTCCTTCCTTCCTTCCTTCCTTCCTTCCTTCCTTCCTTCCTTCCTCCTCCCTCCCTCCCTCCCTCCCTTCCCTCCCCCTTCCTCCTTTCCTCCCTTCCTCCATTCTCCTCCCTCCCTCCCATCTTACCTTTTCTCTGTCCACCTCCCTTCCCTTCCCTTTTTCCCCTCTCTCTCTTCCATCTTCCTTCTTCTCTTTCTACCTCCCTTCCCTTCCCTTTTTTCTCTCTCCTTTGTCTCTACGTCTTCTGATCTCCGATGCTTTTGAACTTGACTTTTTAGCTTTTGGGGGATTTTTCTATTTGTCACTGGCCCATGAACATGGTGTCTTTTGGTTCCATCTTCCAGTGTGTCTTAACTCATGCAACATTTCTCCAACAAGCAAGAAGGTGGTGGGTTGTGAGGCCTCTTTGATTCCTGGTATTTTCCTGATCAGGCACCTGCCATTGTCCAAGCCTCCAGATTAAGCACCACCAGGAAATTGAATCTTAATGTAAAGTTTGGTTATGGAGCAATGATGCACATCTGACTGCAATATTCTGATTGGCAAGAGGTGGGTGTTAATTTCCAAGGAGGGGAGGATATGAAAATGGGCTAATTTCCCCCAAGGTTTGGAGTGCATCAGAAAATGAAATAAAAACAGACATAGATGTATTAGTTCATAAGCTATAGTTAATGGAAAGTATTGGAAGAAACTCACTGTGATGAAGAAAAAGACATAATTTGAGACCTTGGTAAATCCTAGCCACAGCTCTACAAGCTTTTATGGTACTGAAGGGTTCTTCCCTTTGGTTACTACACAATATCACACTTTCCCTACCATTTATTATGGTAGATTTCATTAGGTGTGTTCCTACATGCTACATAAAAAGTTATAGGCTGGCAGAAAAATAAAATTATGCTTTATAAGATTATGTCCTTCTGCTTCTATGGATCCCACATGGGTTGACATAGATTTGCAAAGTGCAGAGAATAAAGGACAAAGTGGCACACTTAAATGTGCCACAGGAATATTCTTCCCAATGTTTATTTTTTAATATAGTCACATCTATAGGTGAGGTGAAAATGAAGACCTACATTTCAGTAAGATAGCAAACCTGGAGGTTTGCTTCCTTCTAACTTAGGCCATCAGTCCAGTCAACTTTTGAGAAGCTTTTCAAGGGGGGCAACTTTTTGGACAACTATGACCTGGATGACTGAGAATCTTCATAGACATCAGGTGTGGGGGGGCACTATTGTTTTCAGAATCCCTGCTATCACAACCCATAGAAACGGTAGGAACTGTGATCCCAATAGATGAAGTTGATGAAGGCCAGTCCACATCTTCTTACTAGGGTTCAGATAGGATTCTGTATCTTGCTTTTTATCTGGAGGTGGTGGAGCACGATGGCTCAAGTGATGGAATGTTGGGTAGGAGGTTAACAAGCCCGTGTTTGAGACCTGAGAGATGCTGTGGGGTGGGGTTGAGCTCTCATCCTTCACTCCAATTCCTGCCAGGGACATGAAAGGAACAGTGGTGGTATTCAGCAGGTTCTGAAGAACTGGTAGCAGAAATTTTGAGTAGTTTGGAGAACCGGCAAATTCCACCTCTGACTGGACCTGCCCCCTTCTATTCTCTGCCTCCCAAGTCCCAGATGATTGGCTGGATCTTCTTTTGTTGCCCTGCACAGGAGAACGGAGCTGGAAAGCAGGTTAATGGGGTGGGGAGGGAATGAGGATTTTACAGTATCCTTCCCCTGCCGAACCACACCCACAGAACCAGTAATAAAAATTTTTTGAATCCCACCACTGGAAATGATGATGTCTCCAGCGAATCCTTTCAATCCAGAAGAACTTGGTGCTTCTGATGCAAGTGCAAAAAATCTGGAGATGGGTGAGGATTGAATCTGAGACCTTGTTCATGTGAACTATGTGCTCTGAGTCTGAGCTTTGGCTCTTCTGTTTCTGGAACTGGAAAAGAATTCTACATACTTAATGACAAGAGGAAAATCTAAAGTTCAGTGTTCTTTAACAGCAAGGTCATTCCAAACTTTCTGCTAAGATATTTCCACCATCACTATCTAAAGTTGTCCAGAATCAAACTTTTCACATGCCACATGGGTACCCTGCAGCTTTTCCTCATCTCCCAACCTATGTCTCAGATTAAGTCATGGGCTGTTTAACTGAATCTTCCATAAATGAGCGGGTTCAGGGGTATTTCTTGAGAATAGTACTCCACTCCTCAACTCACAATAGTATTCCCTATGCCTCCAAGCATGAAATTTTGGGCCTGGACAATCTAGAACTGTGCCACCTGCGGTCCGATCTAAGCATGGTACACAAATCTGTATTTACTCCCTTTGTTCTTGTTCCTACTTGTTATCTCGTACATGTTTGACGAACAAATAAATAAATAAAATAAAATAACTGGCTGGCTTCCTACAACAGGCAAACCCTGCCTTAAAAACCACAACCGTTGGAATCATCTTACCTGCTAAGTCAATTCCAGAAGTCACAGTTTGAGTGTAATAAACCAGCCAGGGTTTTTCTACTCTATTCGAGAGGTATGGCTTCACATGACAAAATGCTCATCCACTGAATGAAACAATGGTTAATCAATGAATGTTTTACATAAAAGAATGATACGGGAAGAAGGTTAGCGTTCTCTTAATTTTCTGTATGTAAACATTAAAAGGTTTTATTTTTAGACAGAAGAGACTTTTGTTGGACACGTCTTCAGGTCTTCCCTCCCTCCAAATCATTTTCCTGGTCTATTAACTGAAACAAACATTTATGCAGTTAATTTCTTCCGACCGGAGCTCACTAAATGGCATCTCTTCAAACATGCCTGAACATGACTTAACCGTAATGCTCTTGCCATTATCAGTGAAATTAACTGCACATTCATCTTCAATGTGATTTATCCTTTCTCATCGCTTCCTAACAAGCCCCTTGCCTGCAATGACAATCAGGATTAGTTGGTTGGAACCGTGTTTTATATCTCCCTGGGATCAGACGTGAAGAAGAAGGAAAGGAGGAAATAGAATAAAAAGTACAGGTAGACCTCGACTTACAACCGAAATTTGAGCCCCAAATTTTTTGTTGCTAAGTGGAAGGTTGGTAAGCGAATTTTGTCCGCTTTTACGACCTTTCTTGCCATGATTGTTAAGTGAATCACTGCAGTTGTTAAGTGAATCTGGCTTCCCCCAGTGACTGCTTGTAAGAAAGTCGCAAAATTTGATCACATGACACGGCAAACCTCATAAATTTGAGTCAATTGCCAAGCCTCTGAATTTTGATCACATGACCATGGTCAGGGGTGGGATTCAAAAATCCTAACAACTGGTTCAATGCCCAGTTGCTGGGTGGGCGTGGCTATGGTGGGCATGGCTTACCAGAACTTCTGGGAGGGCGTTTTTATCTTCCCAAGGGTCTGGAAGTTTCCCTCGGGCCTCTGGGAAAGCAAAAATGGCCTCCTCCGGGCTATGGAGACCATCCAGAAGCTGGAAATAGTCCAGTTCCAGACTTCTAGTAATTCCAGTAGTCCCATTTCCGCCCCTCCCAGAGCCTCAGCATGAACCCTGCACTTACCTGCATCGAAAATGGGCCATGTCGAGACTCCTGGGAGGGGAGGGGAGGAATGGGGTGGGTGGAGCCAACTGGTCAGTTCAAATACCGGTTCACCGAACCAGATGCAAATTGAACAACCGGTTCGCCTGAAACGGTCCAAACCGGTACAATCCCACCCCTGCCCATGGGGATTCAATGCCTTTGTAACTTTGAATGGTCATTAAATGAACATTTGTAAATCGAGGATTACATGTGGTCCCTCATGGATGTGGGAAAGTGAGGGGTACACACAACTTTAACACACCCTTCCTGGTTTGCAACTTTGGCCACTGAATCACGAGTAGAAGGGGCAGAAATTTTCTGCCTGTGTTAGTCGAACGTTAGCAGATGCCCCACTGAGAACACCATTTGTGCAAAAGAGAGTTTTTTAAAACATGCATTTCAATTCATATGTGTTTCAGTATGCGTTGTCGATGCTTGGTATGAAATGTGAAATATCATGTGTCCATGTATTTCTTTCTCCCTAGATGATACAGTGGAGGGAACGAGATTAAAACAATCCTTTTCTGTGGTTTACCTTGGAGAAAAGAACTAATATCGTTCCATAATACGCACGGCATTTTTTGCCTGGCAAAAAATAGTTTGAAAAAAATATAAAAGAGAACCTTAAACTTGCATCGTTCTCTTCCGCTGGAGGGGCAGGGGGGAGGAATCTCTTTTTGCAAAGCTTGTCCAATGCTGGATCTCCTATGTTTTTGTGTGATTATAAATGGGAAACCTGGATCCTCTCTCTCCCTCTTCTCCTGGCTCCTGCGAGCCCTTATTTGGATCAATATCGCCAGATGAGTTAATATGTATTTTTTAATATCTCCTAAATGTTTAATTTTGTTTTGCCACCAATGTTTCATTAAATCTTCCTGCCCCTTAATTAAACTAATGACTTTATTGCTTTTTGATCAGCCAAGTAGATTATCGGATTATTAACTCACAGCTTCCCTTTCCCTCCCCCCTCCCACCCGTCACCGTTATTACTGCATTGTGCAAGATATCCCAATTTAGTTAAGTCAATAGGGTGACCTTTTGCGAAGGAAAAAGGGAGGCCGTCTGAATACGTTGCCAGTCCGGAACTACCATGGTGGAAAGTGCAAGTGAAAAGCACTATATATATAGAGAGAGGGTTTGTTTTTTTTTAAGAATAGAATAGAATTCTTTATTGGCCAAGTGTGGCAAGGAATTTATCTTTGATGCATAAGATGCAACACTCAGTGATAGTCATAGGTTACTAATAAGCAATCAAATCATACTAGGAAACAAATAAAAAAATATAAATTGTAAAGATACAAGCAACATGGTCAGAACCGGCTGAATACCACCTCTGATGTGCAAGGTCAGTAGATATTTTCACAGCCTTCTTTTTGACTTGTGCAGGTCCTCGATTGAAGGCAGATTGGATAGAACTTTCTCCTGATTTCTAGTCTGGCTCCTTAACCACTGAATCAACAGCCTTCTTTCCTTTTCTCTATTCCCCTCTGCCTATCTCTATGCACCCCATTTTTGTTCATTTTCATGCTATGCAAGGTTTAATTGCTGTCTTTGAATATTCTACGCATAAGACACCAATTGCTGGTCCACCATTTGGTACGCGATCCTTGACAATTGCTGCAATAGTCATGTGTCCTACTATTCTTTGCGTGTTCGTTAAGGGGAAGCAGATTGAAGTCCAAAGGTGGTGTGTTAAGAGGTAAAATCCACCCACCAAAAGAAATCAGGCTGAAAATTGATTTACTTGTTTTGTAATCCCTACCTGAGGTTGGCTGATCTCCTGTCAGGCCTGAGCTCCAGAAACAACACAGTGAGATTTTTATTTGCTTACACCTAATAGACAGAATCTTGCCAGACTAAAGTTGCAATCTTCCAACCTAACAGATATAGTTTCTAGGATGTAGCTACCCTGAACTTTTTCCTCCCTCCTCCCATCCAGTTCCAGACTGTGCAGTCCCTTTCTTGGTCCTGTCTCTGGAATGTGCTCTCAAGAATGTCCTGGGGAAGCTATGGTGCTACTGCCAACATTCCCCATCCCACCCCACGTCTCTTTCATATGCACTCTTCAACCCAACCCCTCAAAACAAAGCAGATTCAGATTAGAACGTGACTGGAGAGCTTCAGGGAGCAGAGAGGAGCCTGCAGAGGAAGTTATAAAAAATCAAGATGGCAGCCACCACCATATGATCTTCTTGAGATCTCCTTCTTCTTGAGATGTGGATCAATTGCACTGAGGCCATCTTGGCTTATTTGATACCCACCACCATTACCACAGACACTTCTGTAATGAATATCTGATTACAGTTTTCTGGATCTTTGTTGCCATCTATGGCCACAGAGAATTTTGGCAGCCCTTCATATGGCTTGTTTATTTTCAACTCCTAATTTAAGGGTTTATAATCCCATGAGACTAGAATTGCAGTAATTCTAGAAAGCATCCTTCTCCATAAATCTGCAAGTTGATACTTTATGGAACATCCTGATTTATGGCTAATTGTTAATTGTTCATAACATTTGCTGCTTACTGGAAGCATCCTTAAAGTACCTCTGTCTAATATGCAGTAATGCCTAGTTTGTTAAATGTAAGTATCAGAAGGGGTATCTTTTAATATAGCTTCGCTCTTTGTGTACCTCTAGAGTAAAAAACATTTGCACCTGTAAGGATCACGCAGAGAATGTTACTCATTTCCATTATTTCCTCTTCATCGGCTTTGTTGATTTATCAAGATCTTAGTTTATAAACAATTATAAAGAGATTTGTATAGAAATAGATGAAAACAGCTAGAGAATTAAGACATATCAAATGCCAGAGAAAGTACAGCAGATGTTCTTCCTCACTTAACTTCATCAACTTTGTAGCAAGAGAGAGAGAATATGGTGGAATAAAATAATATAGCCATGAAAGAATTTTTGAGGCCAACCTTCTGCCCAGAGTAGGAATCTAAATAGTCTAACCTTCTTTGAATACATTCAGTGAAGGAGAATCCACCATCTTACTGGGTCATTGGTTCTACAGTTGATGTGCTTTAACTGTCAAAATTTTTGCTAACATGTGGTCAGAATCTGTCTTCCTATAGCTTGAAACATCTATTCTATGCCCTGCTCTGTATAAGAGAAAACGGGTCTTAACCTTCCTTTGTAGGACATTCTTTCAAGTGTTCAAAGAATACTTCATCTAGTCATCTTTTCTCAAGGTTAAAGATAGCTAACTCTTTCAGTCTCTCTTCACTGGATTTTTGGGAATCAGATAAATAAAGCAAAAAACCAGAATGGTGATTAGAAAAGAGATATAGCTAGGGAAAAGTCCATAGCTCCTGATCCCTGCCTTGTGAACATTTCAGATGTATCTCATCAGCCACAGTAAAAAAGGGAAAAAAATGTCCAATCAAATATTTTTGGACTTCAGCTCTCATCACCCCTTGTATGTCCACACTGTCTACTTTTGATGGGAAATATAGTTCAAAAATATTTAGAGGATCAAGGCCGTTGTTCTCTAAGATAATCCTTTGGCCTGACCCAGTAGAGTTCTTCTTACATTCTCAAAATTGAAGCACGGTACTTGATCAATGGGCTGGAGGTTTCCTGTCTTTCTTCTCAGCTTATGTACCATTAGAGGCTGTGAACACAATTCTTGAATACAGCTCATCTGCCTGGAACCCACACTGGTTAGTTGCTTGGGACTTCTTGAAGAACCAATACATCTGGAGCCTGCCAGCTTGGAGAACGTTAGTGTCATCAGCTAACATGGCCTCCAGCTTTGTTGAACAGCAGCAGGGAATATGTTCTTTGCTGCTTACTTCTCATTACATTTCTTAGCTAAAATTCAGATGCAGCCTGCAGAGAACAACACTTCTTAAAATGTCATCACAGCTTCTGACAGAACAAATAGGTCCATAAGTGGCTGCCATCTACTACCAGGGTCTTATCCTGCCATTCCTTCCTTCCTTCCTAGCTCTCTGCATGCCAATAACATCTGAGCAGATGCAACTGTAGCCTTGGGCCAATACCGTATTGATATTTGGTTGTAACATGCCTATTTAACTTTATGTGAAATTAGTAGTTGTCAGTTTTACATTCTGTGCAGCAGCAACAAATAGAGGTGTGAAAAAGGCAAGGGATTGCAGTAGATATTAAACAGTAAGAGATTAAAATTGGTCTAGTGTTGGTGGTAGTTTTCTTGAGTCTAAGTCATTTTTAGACCCTGCAAAATCTTTCCTTAGGGATGTTAATCCAGGTAACACCATTGTGGATTTCTGTTTTGTATTCAGTCTTCTTGGCAGCAACTGGAAAAACTGTACAAAGGAGAACCAGTTTGGTCCAGTGGTTAAGGCACCAGGCTAGAAAGTGGGAGATGGTGAGTTCCAGTCCCATCTTAGCTATGAAAGCCAGTTGGGTGTGGCCACCCAGACATTACCCAGCCATTCTTATTTGGATACTAGTGACACCAAGAACTGGTCAGAACCTGCTGAATACCACTTCTGATTCCATCCCAGAAGAAGTCCACTTTGAGGAAAATAGAAGCAACAAGTTAGAAACAGGCTGACTCCTATGGTTGTAAACAGGACAGAAAAGATGGAGCTAGCAACCACCAAAGATAAAAGCAGAATATATCACAATGGAACAATGCAAGTATCTACTAATGCTAGTAAACCCATAATAGGTCAATTGCTGCTCTTCAAATGTTTGGGGAGGGGGATTATAGCTCCCAGAAACTCTGCCTGTATTGCCAATGGTTTAAGAATGGTGATTTCCATGCATAGCAAGGCAAGGTATTTTTTTTTCTTCTTCTCAAGGCTGCTTCTCCGGCCTTTGCAAGTTTGTGCTGCTTGTTCTAGCTGCCCATCATTTTTTCCAGCTGAGAGCTCTGTCACAATGAAGCAATTTCCATAGCATCAGAGTCTTATCCTCACAATCGATCACTTAGAAGGGAGAAAGCAGCCGAGGTGGCAAAGGGAAGGGAATGAGCTCCATTGACTGATGGGACTCAGTGAAGCAAACTCGTCCTTTTTTGGAGAATCTAAGTCTACCCATCCTTTTTCATTTAAGCATTTGACTGAAGATCTGCTGAGTGAAACTGATTCTGTAAACCCATCCTCATATTTTTTGGGGGGAGGCTTCTGCAAACCCATATCGGATTTTTTTTTTTTTGCAAGCTTCACATGTTACACCATATGCACATGGGAGATAGGAAAGCAAAACCGTAGCTAATTAGGACCCTACAAAGAGGAGCTGGTCCCCTCGCTGATGACTACATGAACTCTGGAACTCTTCGTTGAATTTCCACTTGCCTGAAAGAGATTTTATTTATTTATTTATTTATTTATTTAATTTTGTCAAGCGATTATTAGATAACAGGTATAAGCATAAACATGATTATGAATACATGAAATTGATACGAATAAAAAGAAAAAGAAACAATAGGACAGGGACGGTAGGCACGTTGGTGCACTTTTGCACGCCCCCTACAGACCTCTTAGGAAAGGGGTGAGGTCAATAGTAGACAGTCTAAGGTTAAAGTTTTTGGGGTTTGAGGAAGAAACCACAGAGTCAGGTAAAGTATTCCAGACATTGACTACTCTGTTGCTGAAGTCGTATTTCCTGCAATCAAGTTTGGTGCGGTTAACCTTGAGTTTGTATCTATTGTTTGCTCTTGTGTTGTTATGGCTGAAGCTGAAGTATTCATTGACAGGTAGGACATTGCAATGTATGATTTTATATACTATACTTAGATTGGACCGAAGGCGGTGTAGTTCTAGGTTGTCTAGGTCTAAAATTTCAAGTCTGGTGGCATATATTGGGATATATGCCGTTAATGGGATGGAAACATCCCATTAAATTGAATAACATCCCATTAATAGAATAACAGAATAACGGATTTGGAAGGGACTTGAAGGTCTTCTATCCAACACCCCATCAAAGCAAGAAATCCAATACCATTTCTGACAAATGGTTGTCCAATTTCTTCTTAAAACTACAACTTCTAGAGGCAAGTCATTCCACTGTTCTGTCAGGAAATTCCTCCTTAGTTCTAAGTTGCCTGTCTCCTTGATGAGTCATTGCTTCTTGTCCTGCTTCCATGTTCTTTGGAGAATAGGTTGACCCCTCCTCTTCTTTTTGGCAGCCCCTCAGATATAAGAACACTGCTATTACATCATCCCTAGTCCTTCTTTTCATTAAACTAGACATACCCAATTCCTGCAACCGTTCGTCGTATGTTTTAGCCTTCAATCCCCTAATCATTGTTGTTGCTCTTCTCTGCACTCTTACTAAATGTCTATAATTCAGTGAGATAATTTAACATGAATTCAAGACCATTTATTCTCTCTGATTAGTGAAGCTGTTGACAGCTTCTTGACTTTCTGGAACTGTCAGGTCCCAAATCAAGAATGACACAAACTGAATTGTAGACAAAATCTGTAGACAAAATTTTGCCGGACTCAAGAACTCTCCTATCTGCATCTACTATATATTCTATGAACTATTAGGGAGAGGCTGTATTCACCCTCTTTCTTTCACATGTGATATCTGGGCTGAGTTGTCTTTTACGAAGCTCGAAAAATAAATTATTACCATGTCTCTGAATAAAAATTAAAATTGAATTTCAGGGTCTATTTTCCAGAAGAAAGGTTCCACTCAACTTATCATCTATGATTTATAGAGTCCAGCAAATGTTTAATGTGTAATTAAGAGATGTGTACCATTTTTCTGAACCTGTAGCGATTCTCAGTCATCCAGGTCATGGTTGTCCCCAAGATGCTTTTTCAAAAGGCAACTGGGCTTTTTCGGTTTTTGTTTTCTTTTGAAGACGTTTCACTTCTCCAAGAAGCTTCTTCAGAGCTGAAGAAGCTTCTTGGATGAGAAGAAGTGAAATGTCTTCAAAAGAAAAAACAAAGAAGTCCAGTTGCCTCCTGAAAAAGCACCTTTGGGACATTTATCTTTTGTGCCTAAATGAAAACAATTCTACTCAACTTGCTGTGTTCATATTTGCAATGCTAACTATCTCGGAATTACAGCATTCAGCTCCTCCCTTTTCCATTCTTGGTGGGAGTGTTTCTTACACGTCACGATGATGGCCCATGTGTGTGTAATTGTTCAATTAACTCAACTGATGCCTTCATTAGCACCAAGCAAATACTCAGGTGTCAGCTCAAGTAGTGTTTGCATTAAACTCCTCTGTAGGTGTTATACTTTGTTATTGGATATTGTAGAATGTTCTCAGTGATTAAGTAAATTCATAATTTTCATCGTAAGGTTTTATATTAACATTTTCTGAAACGGTTGATATATACCTCAGAGTGAGAAAATGTGTTCTGAAGTGTGTGCATCAAATGAAAACACACAGTAGATATATAATAAGGGTTTCTTCTTCTTCTTCTTCTTCTTCTTCTTCTTCTTCTTCTTCTTCTTCTTCTTCTTCTTCTTCTTCTTCTTCTTCTTCTTCTTCTTCTTCTTCTTCTTCTTCTCCTTCTTCTCCTCCTCCTCCTCCTCCTCCTCCTCCTCCTCCTCCCCTCCCTTTCCTTTCTTCTCCTTTCCTCCCCTCTCCTCCTTTCCTTTGCTCTTTTGTCCTCCCCTCCCCTCCCCTTCCTCTCCCCTCCCCTCCCCTTCCCTTTCCTTTCCTGGCATTCTTTCATGGCAACATGAGCTCTTTATTTCTACACCGAAGAGTAAATGTTTTTCCTAGAGTTCGCTAAAACACAATCCACTGTATGCTTTGGAGAAATGTATCTTCCTTTGTTCCTCTTCTCTACTTTAAGGTATGTCCACTTGCATGTGAAAGGAAGATACACAGCTAGCTGGGGGCAGGCGCAGCTCTTGTTTTTTTCTTCTCAATAAGGGTCTCTATTCATCCATTTCCTTCTGACACTGCACGATCATACCATCTTGCTCGGCTGCCAATATAGCCCGAGACGGGTGGTACTATTTTTGGGTTTATCTTTTGCTTTCCCTCCTGCCCCTCCAGTTCCTGGGGTTTGACAGTGCTGACTTTGTTGCTAAATTTGATGGGGGAAAGAAAGACAAGGGGTGCCAGGATGAATGAGCGTGGATGGCAGCTGCAGAAGCGCCTCCGTCGACATGGTCTATTTTATCACTCAGCTTGAGACTCAAGGTGTCCAACTGTATTTTTAGCACTTTTTGAAAAGTGAAGAGCATCTCTTGTTTCTCTCTCTGTCTCTGTCTCTCTCTCTCTTTCTTTTCCAGCCACCATGATTATGCTCCTGGCGAGGGGCTGGTTGCTGTTGTTTTCCCCCCAAATAATAATAAAAGTGTTAATCTTATGATAAATGGGAAGGTGCAGAATCATCAGAGCCATTAAGATCTCTACAATGCTGGGCTCAGATAACACCCTGTTGCAAAATGTGGCTGGCAACTTAACACTGGATCTGCGTTCATTTACGCTGCATAAATTCTGGAAAGAACTTTCTTCAGTAGTTCCTATTCAAGGGAAACAAAAGAAAAAAAAACCCCACAAAGCATTGTTTGAGGAAAGGTAGGGTGAGATCCACATTGCAGTCAGATGCAAAAGTAAATCGAAATATTTTTCTTCTATTCAGTCATTCAGTTTCTGTTCAAAACTGCTGGGACAATATGATTTTCTTGGCAAGGTTTTTCCAAAGGAGTTAACCATTGCCTCCTTTCTAGGGCTGAGAAAAATTATATTCAAAATCATATTCACTCAAAAAGCATGGCTGGCTGAGGGATTCTGGGAATTGAAGTCCACAAGTCTTCAGGTTATCTTGGCTGGTTGAAGAATTCTGGGAATTCTGGGAATTGGAATTCACAAGTCTTAAAGTTGCCACATTTGGAGACCTCTGATTTACACAACCCACTGCAACTGGAACCCTGCTTTGCATTCATACACAAAGCAATGTGAAACATTGTTGGCTGTCCATGAGGACCTAGCTTAGACAACATGCTAAAAATGGGACTGCACAGTACATTCCAGCACAAAGTACCTAAATCTATTTTAATATGTTCTGCAAATGGCAACCTACATAAAAACATTCCCATGCAATTTCAGTGGTTTATTTGCTGGGAAAGATACATGGACAGCTAACAGTTCCTGGCAGTAGCTTCCTCAAGTTAACTTGTCCCACAGGGGTGTCGTAAAGAGACTATATTTAAGAGAAAGGAAGATGGGTTTTTCTCCACATAATAGATCTTTAAAAACGGTAAGTCTATTTGAAGTTCTCCTAAAATACAGTAATGGAAACTTATTATGTCTTTCTTGCTTCAGGGTGGGGTGTCATGGGGGGAGGACAATGAAGTAGACCCCTGCCAAGAAGAGTGTTGTGTGAGCCCAGACAGTGTGGTTTCAAGACACGGCTTTGTGGTGGAAACAAATCCAAAGCTCAATTTTGCACCACAGGTGATCCTCTTACTTACAACAAAGGTTGGAGCTAGAATTTCTGTTGCTAAATAAAGTGGGTAGCATCCGATTTGCGACCTTTTCTTTTTTGATACAGTTGTTAAGCCAATCACTGTGGTTGTGAAGTAAGCCACACAGCCATTTCATGAATCTAGCTTCCCCCATTGATGTAAATGACCCCATTGATGCAAATGACCAGCTGTCTGCAAGGAATAGAAATCCTTCCATTTCCCCACATCTTCAAAGAAAAAAACAAGAAAGCCCAGTTGCTTTTTGAAAAAGCACCTTTGGGACAACCATGACCTGGATGACTGAGAATCTCTACAGACTTTTAGCTGTGCAATTTGGGATGAACACACTTTGAATGATCTGGGAGTACGAACAGATTTCTATAAAAAAATTGCAGGCTCCAGGAACCATTTGCAACACTCAGGTGACCCTGAGGACACAGATAAACCTCCAAGTGCTTCAATGACCCTCTAAAAGGATGCAAATGACCAGCTATCTGCAAGGAGTATAAATCCTTCTGTTTCCCACCATCCAGTGAGAGCTAATGGGCTTCTCCTATTGACTTTTCAGAAACTGGCAGAGCAGATTGCCAATGGTGATCACATGACCCCAGGATATTTCACAAGAAGAGTTCTCCACTCCTCTACTCATTGCAGAATACCTTATGCCACCAGACTTGAAATTCTAGACCTTGAAAACTTAGAACAATGCCGCTTTCAGTCCGATCTAAGTATAGTATATAAAATCATACATTGCAATGTCCTACCTGTCAATGAATACTTCAGCTTCAACCATAACAACACAAGAGTACACAATAGATACAAACTCAAGGTTAATCACACCAAACTTGATTGCAGGAAATACGACATCAGCAACAGAGTGGTCAATGTCTGGAATACTCTACCTGACTCTGTAGTTTCTTCCCCAAACTCCAAAAACTTTAATCTTAGACTGCCTATTATTGACCTCACCCCTTTCCTAAAAGGTCTGTAGGGGGAGTGCATAAGCGCACCAACATGCCTACCGTCCCTGTCCTATTGTTTCTTTTTATTTTTCTTATATGTATCCATGTATTCATAACTATGTTTATACTTATACTTATTATCTTGTAAGCAATTGACAAATCAAATAAATAAGTAAAATAAAATAAATGTTGCAATCATAAATGCACGTATGACAAGTGCCTGAATCTTAATCATGTGGCTTCAGGGATGCTACAACAATTGTAAGTGTGAGAATCAACCTCAGGTCTCTTTTTCTAGCATCATCACAACTTCAAACAGTTGCTAATGAATGGTTATAAGTCAAGAACTCCCTATGCACCCTAAACCCTAGTTGTACCAAGCCTGCAGGTGTGAAACAGGTCATTGTGTGTTTCTTCGTCCCTCAGCTTCTCCTAAACCCAGAGGTGTCCAACCTTAGCAACTTTAAGATTTCTGGATTTCAACTTCCATGGCTGGCTGGGGAATTCTGGGAGTTATAGTCCACAAGTCTTAAAATTGCCAAGTTTGAACACCTCTGTCCTAAACCCTTTCTGGAGGAATAGTTCATTTTCAAGCTTCTTGTTTAATTTCAAACTCCCACATGTATTACTGAGGGCGATCAGTGATGGTACTCTACCGGTTCAACCCGGTTCACATGAACCGGTAGTAAAAAATGTTACCATTCAGTCAAATTGGTATTTCTTTTATCCCCTTCCGACAATTACTGTTCCGACGATCAGATGTGCCAGGATCCCTCTTGCGGTCTTTCTGCTTCACCCAGGAGGCTTCCCTGAGGCCTAGGAGGCAAAAAGGTTATGGGCCTTGGTGGTGCAGGCTGTTAATCATCTAGCACTTAGCTCAATTGCCTGCAATTAGTGCAGGTTTGAATCCCACCAGGCTCAAGGTTGACTCAGCCTTCCATCCTCTCGGGGTAGGTAAATTGAGGACCCAAGATTGTTGGGGGCAATAAGCTGACTTTGTAAAAAATGCTGCTTGGGGGGCGGGGGGGCAAAAAGCAAAGTAATAAGCAGGCTTATACAATGGAATGAAGGCTATTGCCGAGCACTTAGCATGGTGCTCCATAGACTGTAAGTCGCCCTGAGTCTCCGGAGAAGGGCGGCATATAAATGTAAATTTTTTTAAAAAGGGGGTGCACAGGGGTATGTATGCTGCACAGACCCTCTGTGCTCCGTTTTTGCCTCCTGGGCCGCAGGGAAGTCTCCTGGGAGCAAAAATGGCGTCCCAGGAGGCTGCTGCAAAAAAGAAGCCATGCCCACCCAGTCACATGGCCATGCCCACTTAGTCACGCCCACAGAACCTGTAGTAAAAATATTTGCATCCCATCCCTGGAGGCGATCAACATCTCTGTTTGACATGCCCACCCACCCACGCAAGCAAACCTGTGTTTGGTCAATTACGATGATACAAAGTAAATCCATAGTTTATGTTAACATCTCTGTTCTCTAATTGCCTGGTCTGATTGGTGTTGCATTCCCCTTTCTTTTCCCTCCTCCTCCCTCTCACCCTGAGCTCTGGGAAGGGCTGCAGAGTGAAGATGCATTAGAGTAATTACAACATAATGACAGCAGATCATGAATTGAGACTGCGGCAGACAGGGTAGGGAGGTGAGGTAGTGTAAGTCAGAAATCGGCTGGCAGAGAGGTGGGATACCTCCGGAAGGAATTCTCCAACACTGACGTTGTAATTAAAACTGAGGTGAAGAGGGGTGGCGGCTCTCATTTCTGATAGCTGCCCATGAATATTAATTAGCTTCAGGTATCCAGCTGAATGCAAACACAGATGCCTTCTTCCCTTTTGCAACCTGGTTTCTAGGTTTTGTTTTGTTTTTTTCTCCTTTTTCGCAAAACATTCCCTGATGGATGTTCAACAGATGTGTGAGGGAAATCCTACGGTTTCCTTGGAAACTTGGCTTCAGTTAAAATGAAAACAGGATCAAGGCTAGCCAGGGATGGCAGTCATTAGCCCAGTAATACAGAGGCATCGATCAAATGTGATCCAAATTTTTTATATTGCTGCCCAAAAATATCTGCTTGCTTCCATCCCAAAAGGTAGAAACAGCCCGCCAGTTCAAAGAGAATGCTCACAAAAACTGGCTTGGCAAGAAATTACCCCAGGAGAGATTGTTCTGAAAAGTTTCCAAGAATTCTTTTTTGTCTTCTCTGAAACAGTGAACTACCTGATTGATTGATTGATTGATTTAAGAGCGAAGGTGGCACAGTGGTTAGAGTGCAGTATTGCAGGCTATTCTGCTGACTTCTGGCTGATTGCAATTTGGCAGTTCAATTCTCATTGGCTCAAACTTAACTCTACTTCCATCCTTCCAAGGTGGGTAAAATGAGGATCCAAATTGTTGGAGGCAATGTGCTGACTCTGTAAACCACTTAGAGAGGGCAGTAAAGCACTTTGAAGCATTATATAAGACTAAGGGCCCTTCCTTCCTTCCTTCCTTCCTTCCTTCCTTCCTTCCTTCCTTCCTTCCTTCCTTCCTTCCTTCCTTCCTTCCTTCCTTCCATGGTGGCATAATGGTTAGAATGCAGTATTGCTGGCTGACTCTGCCCACAGTCAGGAGTTTCATCCTGACCTCCTCCAGGTTGATTCAGCCTTCCATCCTTCCGAGATGGGTAAAATGAGGACCAAGATTGTTGGGGGCAAGAGGCTGATTCTGTAAACCGCTTAGAGAGAACTGTAAAAGCACTGTGAAATGGTAGATAAGTCTAAGGGCTATTGCTATTATTTTATTAAATAATTAAGAAGAAATTGGGCAACATTTGTCTGAAATGTTATAGGGTTTCCCGCTTGAACAGAACTTTGAACTAGAAAAACTCAACGGTCTTTTCCAACTCTGTTATTCATGAATATTTTTTAGCATGCCTCTCCTCTCCTCAGGAGGAGAAGTAAAGATCTTTCATCTTTCAATCCACTCCAATCCTGATTCAGCTCTGGACCTTGGCCTGCTGTCTTCTAAGCATTATGTGTTGCTTGCTTGCACCATAGCATCTCATCTACTTGAACTCATGAAGATTTTGAGATCAAGGCTGAGCAGTAGAGAAGTTTTATTAAACACGTGGTAGATTAAACTACAGCTGCGACAGCACAAATACTGTGCTTTCTGGGATTGGGTTACATATTGCCTGACTCAGGTATCGGAGGGAGAAATTTTGTAAATTAGAGGACAATAAACCCCCCCACCCAAGCCATCAAGACTGCGCAAATATTTACCTCCCACCACCACTTTTTTTTTGGATATAATTTGTTTTTTTCAAAGTAGGGTTGAGAATCCTCTGCAAAGAAATTGCACTGACATGGCTTCATGAGAGCCAATGAGACAATTTGTGTCATGGCAGAAATCATTCACAGCAACCCCGGATGGATGGCAAGAGAAGGCAAAGAAGGATATCCTAAAGAGAATCTTTCTCTTTGCAGGGAGGCCTATCTTGCAAATAGGCCAGAACAGAATAACAGAGTTGGAAGGGACCTTGGAGATCTTCTAGTCCAACCCCCTACTCAAGCAGGAGAACCAATACCATTTCAGACAAATGATTGTCCAATCTCTTCTTAAAAACTTCCAGTGTTGGAGCATCCACAACTTCTGGAGGCAAATTATTCCACTGATTAATTGTTCTCACTGTCAGGAAATTTCTTCTTAGTCCTAGGTTGCTTGTCTCCTTGGTTAGTTCCCATCCATTGCTTCTTGTCCTGCCTTCAGGGGTTTTGGAGAATAGCTTGACTCCCTCTTCTTTGGGGCAGCCCCTCAAATATTGCAAGACTGCTATCATGACACCCCTTGTCCTTCTTTTCATTAAACTAAACATACCTAATTCCTGCAAACATTCTTCATGTTTTAGCCTCCAGTCCCCTAATCATATTTGTTGCTCTTCTCCACTCTTTCAAACATGAAAACTTGCAAGACAGGGAGGACCTTCCATTTCATTGTCCTTTTGGTTCTACCCTTTGGTGTCTCATAACCATTTCTGGAGAAATGCAGGAGCTCTTCTCATGCTACAAAGAACCGAAGGCCATTCCGATTCCTCCATTAATTAGTCATTATCCGGAGCTACTCATTTAGTTAGTAGCAGCAAGCAGCAGGTGCCTTGTCTACAAAAACCGAGACCAGAGGAGGAAGAAAAAGTGGATTTGTCCCTTCAACCACCCATCTGATAGCCCTCAGGCAGACGTCTGGCTTGAAACAGGTGGAATCCACGATTCCTCAAGAAACAGATAGCTATTCAGGTAAGAGGATGTGGCCTTTGCACAGTGCAAATATTGCTTTTCCTTCTGCTTCCTTGCCTCCAGCAATATCTGCTGGGGTGACAAAGCGAGAGTTCAGTTTTTCTGCACTTCAAAAAGCCATTTTTGATGTCTGACTTATATTCCGAGCAGACTGCATCCCCTCGTTTCTCACTCACACCTGGCTGTGTTTTTAATCTCTCAAAGTACAAGCAACTCAATAAACTAGTAATCAAACCAAGATTGATGGAGGAGGGAGCAGGAGCAGGTTTCCCGCAGACTGCTCGGCTGCCAAGCGATGGATTCTCCAAGAAGACAAGGAATTCTTGCTACCTCCTTTTGGACACCAGAAACTCCATGGTTTTCTCTGCCACTTTCAGAAATGAACTTTATTCCCCCCTCAAAAAAAGATGAAATCATTATGAAGGAGAAATAGGATCATCTCACCTGGGACCAGGTGATGAAGCATCACTTCAGCTCACTGTTTTCCCTGGGCGAAAGACTTCCACCTTCATTCTTTTTCCTGATCAATGTTTGTTGACCCAGAGTTTGAAACAAGGCCATTTCTCATGTCCGTCTCTCGACTAGAGAAGTGGGCGATGGACGGAATCAGTTTCTTCCTTGAAGAAGTCTTAGGACATTGGGAGCCAAATGCAAGGAAGCCTTCGACTTACAACAGTTCATTTAGTGCCTGTCTGTAGTTGCAATGTCACTGAAAAAAAGGGACTTATGACTGTTTTGCACACTTACGACCACCGCAGCATTCCCCATGGTCGCATGATCCAAATTCGGGTGCTTGGCAACTGACTCATATTTATAACGCCACAGTGGCACAGTGGTCAGAGTGCAGCTACTTCTGCTGACTGCCGTCTGCCTGCAATTTGGCAGTTCGAATCTCAGCAAGATCAAGGTTGACTCATCCTTCCGAGGTCGGTAAAATGAGGACCCAGATTGTTGGGAGGGCAAGATGTAGACTCTGTAAAACCGCTTAGAGAGAGCTATAAAGCACTGTAAAATGGTATATAAGTCTAAGTACTATCGTTATTGCTGTTGACTCAGCCTTCTATCCTTCTGAGATTGGTAAAATGAGGACCCAGATTGTCGACGGCGATAGACTGACTCCGTAAACTGCTTAGAGAGGGCTGGAGAGCACTGTGAAGTGGTATATAAGTCTAAGGGCTATTGCTATGATGGTTTGCAGTGTCCTGGGGATCATATGATCCCCTTTTGCAACCTTCTGATGAGCAAAATCAATGGGAAACCAATGAACAACCATGTTCCAGATTCACCAATGGCCATGTTTCACTTAACAACGGTGGCAAGAAAAATGGGGCAAAACTCACTTAATAAATGTTTCACTTAACAAAAGGAATTCTGGGCTCAATTGTCGTCATATGTTGAGGACTACCTATAGGTTTAGGAATCTGCCTATGGACTGGAGGAGGGCTTGCAGCCTCAGGAGACTCTCCCCTAGATGACCTGCTGACCTTACACCTTTTTAGGTGAAGATAAAGATGATGAAAAAGTAGGTGTGCTAACACACCCCAAGCCATCATCTCTGTTTCACCCATTCAGACAAGACAGTCTCCTCCTTAGGCCATTAAAAGGCGATAAATGGACAAGCCCAAAATACAGTGTTTCATATTGGAGATCTGTTCCTTGAGATGACCAAGTCACTGTGTGTATCCTCAAATTCTCAGAAGCCTCCAACTCAACTCACATATAAAATAGGAATGTATGAGTCCTTGCTGCAAAAAAAGGAAGGGTTCTGTGGCCCTATTTAGACATAAATAAATACAATTGAGTCAGTTCAGAAGAGTCTGAAGAAGAACTGAAGAAGCTTCTTGGATGAGAAGCGAAACATCTTCAAAAGTCTAGTTGCCTTTTGAAAAAAAAAAAAACACCTTTGGTTCAAATCTGATGTTAACCAAGGAGCTCATTGAGCATACAGTCAGGTTATATATTAGAGAGTGTAGAAACTTAGCACCCACCACCCCTCTCATATTTTGAGAAATATTAAAAAGAATATTATATTTCCCTAAAAGAGAAACATGTTCTTGGAAAGCAACCCCCACCTTTCTTAATAGCCTCAGCAGGACCAGGCCAGCCTATCTACAAGACAAAAAACCTTTGGCCTCAGAGTGCTGGGATTAGCCTTCATTCAAGAACCAAACCAGGACAAAGCCATTAAGACACAATAGGGATTGCCCAACACCCTTTCAGAACACAAGCCACTTCATGACATCGTCACCCTCCAAGTTTCAACCAAACCTAGGAGCTCAGACAACCTCAGCTATGACCCCTGCATAGCCCCATGAGAGTCTGACAGAAATGAATAGAATACATGCTCTTGCCACAGAAACAGGAAGCTCAAGGGCAAGGCCCAAAAGTGGGTATAGATAACCCTCATTCTCCACTCCATGGGTTCAGCTGCACCAAGACCATGTGCTTGAGGGTTCCGTTTCATTAAACCCTCTTCCCAGTCAGCCTCCATCTTTCCACTGTTTTTTTCCCTGCTTGGAACTGAACCAGATGGATATTTCTTCCAGCAAGAGATATCTAATTTACATGTTTGAAACATGAACAGCTCCAGTTTATGCATGCAATGTTCAAACCCATTTGTTCGATTTAGATGTTCGGATTAAAAAAAAAAAATTCTAGAAAAAAAACCAAACAGACCAATTCTCCTCCATGCTGTTGGATCTGCAGTGAAAGCACTTATTTGGATGCCTCTGACAAATTAATTCCCACAAAGATTTGTGGAGATTTCTACCTTTATACCCAGGGCTCCTCTAAGATCCACCCAAGCAAGAATGTCTTTTAAAGGAAGCTTGTATAACAATTGTGGATCGCCTCCCTAAAGAAACACAGATTGGCTTGCAAACAATCCCTAATCTTCTCTCGAAAGGTGCTCCAAAGCCATTCCTGTAAAGTAAGCTATTGCAATTCTTTAAATTGTATTTATAGGCTCGGCGCGATGGGTGAGGTCATTTTGTAATTATTTATGTCAACTGCACCTTTGAAATGCCTCGTATAGAGTGGCGTCTTTTTTTCCCAGAGAGGAAAATAAAAACATGATTCTTTTTTTTTATCTTTTTCTTTTTTAACAGGCTGCTATTATCTGCTGAACCTTGGCTTCATCAGTTTAGCAAACTGCCAAACTATTGCCGGATAACAATGTAGGCGATGGATTATTTATCTCACATCTCCATTAGCCTCGCATTGAACAGGCCTTTCCTAAAAAAACCCTCCTGTTTTTTTCATCTAACCTTTCAGGTGTATTAGCATTTATTCAGACTGAGATTGTGCCATTGGTATTCCAGATGGCTTTGGTGACTACAATCTCCCTTTCCTTCTACATTATCTCTTTGAACTGATTATCCTTGAAATCTAAGAACAATGTCAACTCATAAAATATTTCTATGGTCTTTTTAGAGTTGCCAACAGAAAGGGAGGGGGGAGCAGTGTGGCAGCTTGGAAACCGAAAGTGCATTCCATAAATAGTTTTCAAAAGATAGTAACTAGGTGACTGAAGTTTCTGCCACGCAAATATCTAACTGGAGAACATGATTGATGACTCTTGGCTATGGAGGTGCCTTATTGGAGAATATGGATTATGATATATCCAGGAGGTGGGGGAAAACCAGGGTCAAAGGTGACAATGAATGATGTGTCTCAGAGTTGGCTACATCCAGGCAGTGCCGGACATGTTAACTCCCAATAAATCCTTTTGAAGTTTTGGAAGTTTGGCTCAAGACTCATGGTTTAAATGGGGTTTACTGCCGGAGCCCTAACAAACATAATCCAAGCCCTAGATCGAACCCATGGCTTACTTAGGGATGGGTACTATTTTACATTCAAGTAACCCATTGTGTTTTAGGAAATGAATAAGAAATTTGCCTTGTAAAGGGTACCACTAAAGGAGAAGCTGGTAAGAGGTGGGAGCTGCACTTGGTTCTTTCTAAATGTTTATGGATTTCTGGTGACCATGGTTCTCTTGGTCATTTTTCTTGCTATTGTTAGTTGTCTTTTCCCTTAAAATCCCATTCCCTTCCTTTAAAATCTAATTGAGCTGAAGAGAGCTTCTGGAAAAGAAATATCTTTAAAGAAAAAAAAAATGAGTTGCCTCTTGAAAAAAAAGCACCTTTGGGATTCATTCCCTTCCTTTCCCTTAAAATCTAATTCTAAATATCCTGAATTATATGCTTTTGAATCCCTTATAGATCAAAGGTGGGGAAAAATATTATGAACCATATTTCTTTATTGTTAATATTTTCTCTTTTCCCCGAAACAGGAGGGTGAAAAAAAAGGAATGCACTTACAGAAAGCCAGCCAAGGAAGAAAGGAAAGGGAGGGTGAAACCATTCCTGGAACGAAAGAAATAAAAGGCGAAACTTGATCAAAAGACACACACCAAGGTGATGCCATACTTAGATGGACATCTGACCGCTTTGAGGCAATGTGGGTTTTGTAACAAGCAGGACCAATCCTGCAAGGGAAGGGAAAACGTGGTTCACTGGTGCTGGAGAATCAGAAAAGGATGATTTTCAAGAGACAGACAGGAGGGGTGAAGCTGGACTAAAAGGAGAGGTACATACAGGGCAAGGCTGTTGGGGGTTTGCAGGGGTTCGCAAGAGCCCCTAGCTAAGATTCTGTGTAGTTCGGAGAACCCCCAAATCCCACTCCTGGCTGGCCCCGCCCACCCCTCCCCTCCCTGGAGTCCCTACGCAGCCCGTTTTAGATGCAGGTAAGTGCAGGCATGTGTAGAGGTTCAGGGAAGGCAAAAAATGGGCCTCCCAGAATTCGGGTAGGCCAGAAATGGGCCTGTTTCCAGCTTCCAGAGAGCCTTCGGAGCCCGGGGAGGACAAAAACACCTGCCCCCCCCCCCCTGCCCTGGTGCAGGAGGCTGACTAGGTCACGCCCATCATGGCTATGCCCATCCAGCCACCGGGTAGAGAACCCTTTGCTAAAATTTTTGAAGCCCACCTTTGTAGTCCTTGACTTACGGCCCACCATGTAGGGCAAAATTTCCATGGCTAAGCGAGATGCGTATTGCGTGAATTTTGCCCCATGTGGCGGCCTTGCTTGCCACAGGTGTTAAGTGAATCACTGCTCTTTTATCAAGTTAGCAACACGGTGGCTGAACGAATCTGGTTTCCCCATTGACTTGTCAGAAGGTCTCAAAAAGGGATCACGTGGCCCAGGGATGCCGCAACCATGTAAATATGAGTCCATTGCCAAGTCTGTGAATTTTGATCATGTGACCGCGAGGATGCCGCAACGGTCCTAAATGTGAAAAATAGTCAGAAGTCACTTTTTTTCCAAGTGCTGTTGCACGGTCCTTGGAATGAACTGTTGCAAATCGAATCGAATGGAATTGGCATCCTTCTGTCTCCAGAGACTATCATGTTATATTATATTATCGTGTTATGAAACTGGTAACTGACAGTTCCTGTGTTGTTTCAAAGCTGTATGCAAAACTGGAGTGCTCTCTCCAGAGCATGAGGCCTGGGTAATTTAATATGGAGGGTAAACTGTTACCCAAGCAGCAGATCTCACCTCCCTCTCCGCGTCATTGAAATAGTTTAATGGAACGGCAGAGCCAGACGATTAGTTCCAGCTGCATCGCAGGAGTTACCAGAACGTGATTGTACACAGTCACAAACTGCTTCTGGGACTCTGGATTTTGCCTCAAGGTTGATTCTTGAAGCCTTTTCCAATAATAGATATATCTACAAGGCAGATGGAGGTTTGAAATCAAGAGTTTCCCTTCTCCTAGGAGATGGTTCTACCATTTTATCTGCCGTTGGGGCTTAAAGCCCTCTTCCACCTTCAAAGCTGTTCACCATCTTCTCCTGTAACCTTGGAAAGGGGCCCTTACGAGGTGCTACCAGCCGTGCCAGCTGGACCAAGGTTTTTTAAGGAGGTATTACTCCTCCGATGTTGCAAATCAAAGGACTACCTATATTCATTAGTGATTGCAAGTTGGTGAGTCAAGCTTTAGAAAGCAAAAAAATTGTCCCCCCCTGTAAATGCTTAGCCTTACCCTCCAAATTATTTTTTTCCTGCCGAATATCTTCCATATGAACCTCCTACTACTCAAAACATATATTCCTTCCATCGGTGTTGCACAAAGTAATATGACCGCCTATTCTATTTTTTTCTTTAGCCTGATGCTAAGAGCCAGAAAAGTCTCATTGATTGTCGGATGATACCAGACAATTACCGAGGAGATATTTTTAATGGGGAGGGGTGTGTGGGGAGAAGGAGAGCTGACCCCTCGCAAAAGACCTCTCTCACGGGAACCAATATTTCATAGTCGGAATGATGCCTTGGAAAGCGAAATCAATTCAAGGGATCTCCCATAAGATTAAAATATAGATTGTGGAGAGAAAGAGGAATAGAAGAATGAAGTCCTGGTAAAACCTTTAATGAAACTTGGGCCATTATTTTAAAAGAAAAGAAGAAAAAGGTCATGAAGAGACAGATTACTCTAAAAAAAACGGCGTAAAAATAGTACGAGTGGGGTGCGGAGTATAGATGGAAAAAGAGAGGTGGAGAATCACTCATGCAAAAGTATATACAAATATCCACATAAACACACTGATACGCACTGATGCACACTCAGAGAGAGAGAAAGAAAAATGAATGAATGGATGAATGAATGAATGAATGAATGAATGAATGAATGAATGAATGAATGAGTGAGTGAGTGAGTGAGTGAGTGAGTGAGTGAGTATGGGTGATCAATCTGCAGTGCCCAACGTAGGTAGACAGAGGTAGCCCTCAACTTAAAACCATTCAAAGGCACTGAAAAGTTACTTCAAAACTTACACAGTCCTTTCACTTACAACAATTGCAGCCTCCTGCCATAGTCACACGATCAAAACTTGGCTGCTTGGGAACCATCATGTATTTACCATGGGAGTGTTGGATATGTTCACTCCCTTAAGTTATTGGTAAAAAATAATAAAGGAGAGATACAAATAAATAAAATAAAAATATGGTTAAGGTTTCCCCCTGTCCAAGGTGTCCAACTCAAGTGGATTGGTACTCATCTCCATTTCTCACCAAGGGAGACAGCATTGTCCGAAGACATTTCTGTGGTCACATGGCCAGCATTATAACACCAAGATGCATGGTGTTTCTTTCCTATCGAAGTGGTACCTATTTATCTATTTGCATTTGCATGTTTTTGAACTGCTACATCGGCAGGAGCTGGAGCAAGGAATGAGAGCTCATCCCATCGTACAGCACTTGGGTCTTGAACCCATGCTGTCAGCTTTCCAGCTTTCCAGCTGACAAGCTCAGCATCCTTAACGCCTGAGCCATCGTGCCCCCCCCCCCAAAAAAGGTGATATATGGAACTGATAGGTAAGATCTCTTCAATGCAAAACCCTTAGAATGCTGTTTTCTGAGCTCCGTTACTTTTCTTTTCAGAATAATAATCATTGCAATCCGTATAATTAACGAAGGCTTCCAGCTGGTGGCCCACCTATGTCTTCTCCCACAAGGCATAGCACTGGCCTCGTTCCTGATCCTATCAGAGTGAGAGATATGGCTGCACTTCATCTTCGCTACATCTTTTCCATATTCAAGAGGTCAGCACCTTCACAGCTTTCATGTCCTGTCTGCTCGTTGAATCTGCATATTTAACCAAAAATATTGCAAGTTTTAAAAAAAAGCACTATAAATCCAACCTCCAGTTCCTTTGTTGACTTCAACATTGACCTTGTGAAGATGTTGTGATTAAAAATGTGGTAGGCCAAATAAAACAGGCTGTCTTTAACCTCGCCTTTGAAAAAGGTAGAATTGTGTTGTTATAAAAATAGTTCTGGAAGGCTTAGCTATTTGAATTTTTTTAATGAGAAGCTGAGATGGGAAGAAGCAGCAGCCTGGGGAGGACTTTAAACAGGAAGAAAGGAAATGCCTCTGGCACCGCAAATCCAATCAGGAGCCCAACTGGATCAAAACTGAGTTCCTTTTTTCCTCCCACTCATGTCAGGAACACCGAATTGTTTCTGGATTAGACGGCGAGATCCAGTGGTGGAATTCAATTTTTTTAACTACCAGTTCTATGAGTGTGGCTTGGTGGGTGTGACATGGCTTGGTGGGTGTGGCAGGGGAAGGATACTGCAAAATCCCCATTCCCTCCCCACCCCACTAACCTGCTTTCCAGCTCTGTTCTCCTGTGCAGGGCAACCAAAAAAGATCCAGTCAATCAGCTGGGACTCGGGAGGCGGAGAATAGATGGGGGGCGGGGCCAGTCAGAGGTGGGATTTGCTGGTTCTCCGAACTGCTCAAAATTTCCACTACCGGTTTTCCAGAACTGGTCACAACCTGCTGAATACCACCTCTGCCTTACAGCCTATTAATCCCCCGTTGCTGGATGAAGAGTTAATTTTTGTGTTTTTCAGACATGACTTCAAACACCCAACTTTCTCAGATCAAGTTTATGGTCTCCAAGTACCCATTTACCAGAACCAAAATATTCTGGCACATATATGTGGGTACATTTCCTCCTGACCCACCATTGTAGCATGATCCAATCGGAAGAGATTTATTTATTTATTTATTTATTTATTTATTTATTTAACAAGATAATAGCTATAAGTAAAAACATAGTTATGAATACATGGATACATATAAGAAAAATAAAATATAAAAGAAACAATAGGACAGGGACGGTAGGCACGTTGGTGTGCTTATGCACGCCCCCTACAGACCTCTTAGGAAAGGGGTGAGGTCAATAGTAGACAGTCTAAGGTTAAAGTTTTTGGGGTTGGGGGAAGAAACCACAGAGTCAGGTAGAGTATTCCAGACATTGACCACTCTGTTGCTAAAGTCATATTTCCTGCAATCAAGTTTGGTGCGGTTAACCTTGAGTTTGTATCTATTGTGTGCTCTTGTGTTGTTAGGGTTGAAGCTGAAGTATTCATTGACAGATAGGACATTGCAATGTATGATTTTATATACTACACTTAGATCGGACCGAAGAAGGCGTAGTTCTAGATTTTCTAGGTCTAGAATTATTATTATTGTTATTGTTATTATTGCTGTTATTGTTATTATTGTTATTATTATTGCTTATGAAGAAGTCTGGAAGGCTGGCCTTGCGATGTTAACCTTGAAGGTAACACTGAGCACAATTTCCTGACTTTTTACAGAAAAAAGTTTTTGGGTTTTATTTTATTTTTTTTACTCCACAGGAGCTGGCCATTCACTTGAGTTGGCTGATCTATGAAGGTTGAAAAAAAAAATCACATGGAGGCACAGCAGGTGGCTTAGAGTGAGATTGTTTGTCTGGCTTAGACTCCAAGTCTAGTCTACCAGATGAAAAAAAATAACCACTGAAAGGACTCTGCAGAAACTTGAGCTTTTCCCCCAACAATAATAGACTGGATTCAAGATCCTTCATGGTTCCAATTTACTGCATCACGTTGGTAGTTTGATGTCCAATAAAGTCTCTTGGAACAGCTTTGTCTTGAATTAGCTCAATTATCTGCCCATTTCAACATGGATTTTAAGGTTTAACTTGTTTCTCTTCTCTTCCCTCCCTCCCCCAACAAAACAAAACCAAATACCCACCACAGAGGATTCACTTTACCTTGAGTTTTGCAATGATCCCTTAGCATCATTGTTCCCCACGCAAAATAATTGCAATCAAAATCTCTCTAGTATCCTTGCACATTTTAAGAAAAAGATTCTTTGGGTGTCCCATAGAAATAAAAAAATGATGATGAATGTTAGGATGCTCTCAAGACTAGCATATTTATTCCTTCAGCTGGCTTGACATAGCCACAGGTATGGATGGTGGTGAGTAAGGACTTGGTGGTCTATATGAATCTTTCTTCTAAAGTTCATAAGCCAGGAGAAGACCTATTTTTTTCCTGTAACATCAGAAAAGCAGACTGCCCATCAGCTTCTTATTATCTTATCTTAACTAGCTCGCTACCCATGCGTTGCTCTGCAACTATGTGGTTTGGGCTTAGCTTTTGGGGAGGAAAATAAGGGGGGGAGGGAAATCTGCTTGTGCCTACCAGCATCCATCGGTATTCATCTAGTTAGCGTCCTCTCAGTGTGTGAGGGAGTTCAGGGCTGTTTGGAAACTGAAACAGTATTTTCTGTGTGAGCAAGAAGGAGACAGCAAGGAACCTAGGTTTGGCTTAGCTCAACTGTTCTGTACTAAAGCTGGTTGCTGCTGTGAAGCTAAAAGTGAAACTGAAACTCCTCTCCTCTGCTTGTGTTTTACATTTGGAACAGATTTCTTTTCCAGTGGGGAGGGGGACTAGAACTCCTTAGTATCAGAGCGTGTTAATAATAACATACAAAATATTAATGCTCTGATGGTCACTTTGAAAAATCCTTTCTTAGTGAGCACCCAGAAGCCAAGAGGAAGATATGTGCCAAATTTCAAGTTTGTAGGCTTTATGATTCTGGATATTTTGTGATGATGAGTGAGTGGTAATTTGCTTTTATAGATAGATAGATAGATAGATAGATAGATAGATAGATAGATAGATAGATAGATAGATAGATAGATAGATAGATAGATAGATAGATAGATAGATAGATAGATAGATAGATAGAGAGATAGATAGATAGATAGATAGATAGATAGGATAGAGGTAGCGGTAGCGGTAGCGATAGAGATAGAGATAGAGATAGAGATATACAGATATACAGATATAGATTATAGGGTTCTTATTTAGGATTTTAACTCTTGTTCTGATATGTCAACTTTGTCTGGATTCAGTTTCTATGCCATGTTGGGTCTGGTTCATGCTTAGAAGGTAGATTGACAGAGAACTTTGTGGCATAAACTGGAAAGTTGCAAGAAGCATATTCATGTTGTAGGATTGGTTAGCCCACTTCATATTTGGACAATGGAAAATGGTGAACATATCTAATACTCCTGCCTTCGAGTTTTGAAGTTTTCCCCTTCAACATCAGTCCCATGAGGTGGGTTGAACTGAAAGAGGGCAACTGACCCAAGGAAGGACTAGAACTCACAATCTCCTGGTTTCTAGGCCAGCCCCTTATACCAAATTGGCTTTCACATCAGAAGATGACAATGGCCAGTTCCCCCCCACCCCATACTGTTGCCAAGAAAACTGCATGGATGTCTCCATGGGTGAAGAGCTGAACTTGAAAGAGACTAGAGATTTATTGTTTATTTTAAAGGCACTGTTCACTAATAACAGTTGCTATGATTGATGGAGTATGGAGACAGTAATAGTCTGCAGAGATATGTAAATTTCCACATATTCTGCTTCAAGAATTATAGAAGCATTAAGAGACCCCAAGAGTGGTACTTCTCAAAGGAACCCAACCATTCTCCCATCTATTCACTATTGACCAAGATCATCCCTTGCCAATGATTCTAAGCCTTCAAAAACTCAAGCCAATTACTCAACCTCGTCCAACCCTTGTAAGTTGCAAAATGTGGTGGTAAACATTTGACTGTCCCCTCCCCTATGCCAAATCTGCAGATGGAAGCTTGTTTTCTCCAACTAGTATCCTACAGATGGTCAGACTGATGTGGACAATGACAGGTGTCATCCAACTAGTCTGGGAAATGCCAACTATGTCTCCAGAATAATTTGGGCAAGACCTGAAGAACTTTAGAACACCACCAGTTTAAAAAAAAACTTTAAGAAATCTATCAATTGATATTTTGAGGATGGTCAGATGGGGATGGAGAGAGAAGAGATTTTTAACAGAATAACAGAGTTGAAAGGGATCTTGGATATCTTCTAGTCCAACCCCGTGCTCAAGCCTATACCATTTTAGGGAAATGGTTGTCCACTAGAGGTTGATCTCTAGTGTTGGAGAATCTAGAACTTTTGAAGGCAACTGCTTCTACTGGTTGATTGTTCTCATTGTTAGGAAATTTTTCCTTGGTTCTAGGTTGGTTCTCTCCTTCATTAGTTTCCATTCATTGCTTCTTGTCCTGCCTTCAGGTGCTTTGGAGAATAGCTTGACTCCCTCTTCTTTGTGTCAGCCCCCCAAATATTGGAAGACTGCTATCATATCACCCGTAGTTCTTCTTTTCAATAGGCTAGACATACCCAATTCCTGCAACCATTCTTCATATGTTTTAGCCTTCAGGGCCCCCCAGTTGTCTTTTTCACTTTTCTCTGCACTCTTTTCAGAGTCTCCTTTAAGAGAAGGTTTGTTTCTTGACTTCTAAAAAAAATCCTCTATTTCATCTCTGCTTCTTCTGGTCAAAAGATTTACCAAAGGTGGTCATTTTAGGGACTTTAGAAAGCACTTTGTTTTCATGTTCTATTGTCTATTGTAGCTTTACTGCTTTGTCACCCTATGGACTACTTACCAATATCAGCAAAGCAATTAAGTATAGTGCTCAGGAAATGCCAGAGGCATTCCACTGTCTGGATGGGACTCTCAGCCCAATTATTTCCAGCTAGTCACAAACTATTAAGAATGGGCTGTATTTCATTATAACTTCTGTTCTGTTCCTAGTGATTAAAAGTCAAGCATGCTGCAGCCACAGAATGCAGAAATGAAATAATTAAAGCTTTCCACTAGCACTGATGATGTTACCTAGTTTGACTAATGAAATGTCTGCCAGAAAACATAGTTCAGAGAGCACCAAGGATCCCATAGTCCTCCTCCCCCCCACTCTTCCTCCTCCTCCTCCATTCCACAAACCCTACTTCCTTCTAGCACTGATGATGTTACCTAGTTTGGCTAATGAAACGTTTGCAAGAAAACAACTAAGTTCAGAGAGCACCAAGGGCCCTTCAAACTTGCAATCCCTAGAATTCTTTAATACAGGTGGTTCTTGATTTACAACCCTTCATTGAGTGACCCTTTGACATTACTACTGGAAAAAGTGACTTATGACTGTTTTTTCATGCTGTTGCAGCATTCCCATGGTCATATAATCAAAATTTCAGGCACTTGGCAACTGGCATATACTTATGACAGTTGCAGTGTCCCAGGGTCATGGGATGACCTTTGGGACCTTCTGACAAGTAAAGTCAACAGGGAAGGCAGATTCACTTAACAACAGCAGGGATTCACTTCACAACTCTGGCAAGAAAGGTTGTAAAATGGGGCAAAACTCACTTAAACACTGTCTCACTTAGCAACAGAAATTTGGGGCTCCATTGTGGTCATAATTCAAGGACTACCTGTATTCTTCAGCCAAAGAGGGTAGTTCCTCCTTTCAAGCAAATTTAGTGTCTACTATGAATGAATTTAATCAAAATTTGTTTGACTGAACAGCATAATTATACAATAGCCATTTCTTTTTCTTTTTTTCCCCATGGCCCAATTGAAAGATCACACTCCTGAACAAACGGTTTAGAAATTAATTCAATTTGCATCGGAATGCGTATTTATCTCATTTTACATTTTCTAGCCAAACGCACAAACTCAAATCTTAATTATCCCGTGCAATTTACACTTGGCTGAATTTTGCAAAGCATTTCAACAATTTTTTTTGGCAAATTATTCATGAAATCATGTCATGAGAATAACATACAAGTATTGGTCAGTGAGCATAATAAATTCTGAGCACAAAACCATGTACAAAATATGCATTAGATCGGAGGAAATTGTTTGTGAAATCTAAATAAGGCAAAATTGAAATTTAAAAAGCTATAGGTTTGAAGAAATTTGTGCCGAAATACACTAAAATGTTAAAAACCAGGAGGTTCCAGGCCCAATTATGTTATAAATCAAGGATTATCTCTGTTAAATGTATTTTGAGCACACAAGCTGATTTACAGTTTGATACCTATCAATTATAGGGATACAATATAATCTGCCCAGTGCTAAATTAATGTCTGAATGCATTTGGTTAACATATGAAGGAATTTCATAAATGCCTTTAAGGTGATAGATGTCTAAGAAATCAATATTCAAATATTATTAGTAATATCCATATCTTTCGATGAGACAAATGTCAGCCATTCAGTTGTGCCCGATCCTCGGCCACCCTATGGATTAGCTTTCTCCGTGATCCTCTTATCTCACACTGCTTCCTTCAGAACCGCCATGGCCATCCCTGTGTCATCCTTCATAGTGTCCAACTAATGGCTACGAGGGCGGGCCCTTCTCCTTTTTCTGCTGATCACTCCTAGCATGATTGACTTTTCAAGTGAGTCATCTCTCCTGACATGACCAAAGTATGACAGCTTCTCTTTGGTGATCTTGGCTTCAAGTAATATGAGGAACAATTTAGGACTTCTTTGTTATTTTTTAGTGCATGGGATGCGTAATAGTTACCTTCAACACCACAGTTCAAAGGTGTCCATTAGACAAACATGGCTCCCAAAACAAGGAAATTCTTAGAGTAAACATCAAAAAAAATGTTCTACTCATGCAGTGGTTAATCACTATATATGGGAAATAAATATACAGGAATGGTTTAGATCCAGAGGTAGTATTCAGCTGGTTCTGACAGGTTCTGGAGAACCGGTAGCGAAACATTTGAGTAGTTTGGAGAACTGGTAAATACCACCTCTGGTTGGCCCTGCTCCCATCTATTCACTGCCTCTTGAGTCCCAGCTGATTGGTTGGGTCTTCTTTTGTTGCCCTGCACACAGAACGGACCTGGAAAGCAGGTTAGTGGAGTGGGGTGGAAATGAAAATTTTACAGTATCCTTCCCCTGTTATGCCCACCAAGCCATACCCACAGAACCGATACTAAAAAAAAAAAAAATTGAATACCACCACGGCTTGGATCCAATTTTTTGGGGGGAAAAGGTGAGCAAGAATTTTCTCTGGTTATCCTTCCTTCTTCACACAGGTGCACTTTGGACTACTCCATTAGGATTAGTTCAACCTGCTTAAGTTGCAAAAGCTCTAAAATAAAACGGTCCCATAAACCCTCACTTCCTTAGATTATACAATTCCATTTGGGGCGTCACAAAGAGTAGAAGCTAGATGTGACAGAATATGTTCCTGGATAATTTGCAGCCTGTAGACTCCAAGTGAATTAGTAAGAAGATAAATTGGTCCATTTGTGATTGTTTCCTTTCTTGATCCTGAAAATAGACCTGGAACATTCTTAGATTTTCAAAGAGTTTTTTTTAATGGCATTCCTGGGGGGGCGGGGGAATGTGATAGTTGTATAGAAACAGGATAGAGATCACACACAGGCAAAAAGATACGCAACAATATACTATACAGTATGTGTTGGGAAAGGAGAGGGAAGTTGACTAGGAAAGACGTCATGGCCAAGAGAAAGTAGAAATTAGGAACTGTGACTTGCTCTAAAAGAGAGCAGACAATCAGTCTACTGCTGCAAAATTTGGAGAACCACCAATTGCTTAAACAAACCAATTTGCTTTTGTCAACCACTGGGTGTTAATATTGACTTGTTTATGGCCCTGAGACATCAATCAATGGAGAGCATGCTAAGAGAAGGAGCAGATAGAGAGGTAGAAGACATTTATTGAGATAATTCAGGTAACAGACTTGGAGAGGTAAGTAAAGTGTTTTCCACTCAGGTCTTGTGCATACAGATGAGTAAATTTTTCCTGTATAATGATTTTATTGTTCTGTAGATTTGCAGTGACCTATCTTCCATTTCACCTGATTGCCGGCTTAACTTAGAGAAGTTCTAAAATTAGCTTCTAAATGGCAAATCTAGACAGCAGACTAAAAAGTAAAGACAACACCCTGCCAACAAAAGTGCATATAGTCAAGGCTATGGTTTTCCCAGTGGCAATGTATGGCTGTGAAAGTTGGACCACAAGGAAGGCTGAACGCCCAAGAATGGAGGCCTTTGAACTCTGGTGCTGGAGGAGAAGACTCCTGCGAGTCCCTTGGACTGCAAAGTGATCCAATTGGTCAGTCCTAGAGGAGATCAATCCTGACTGTTGTTTACAAGGCCAGATCCTGAAGATGAAACCCAAATACTTTGGCCACCTAATGAGAAGGAAGGACTCCCTGGAGAAGAGCCCAGTGCTGGGAAAGATTGAGGGCAAAAGAAGAAGAAGGGGACGACAGAGAATGAGGGGGCTGGATGGAGTCACTGAAGCAGTCGGTGTGAGCTTAAATGGACTCTGGGGGATGGTAGAGGACAGGAAGGCCTTGGAGGAACATTGTCCATGGGGTCGCAATGGGTAGGACATGATTTTGCAACTAACAACAACAACAAAATTAGCTACAGAATTGGAGTAAGCTAATTCAACCACTTTCAAGACTTTCAAACCCAACTCTCTACATCACGCCCCCACACAGCATGCTTTGATCAGTAATTGCCCAACACCTGAGGGCATGTAAAGTAAAAAGTAAGGATGCACAAAGTGAATATAAACTATGTCTTCCTAGGTCTCTCTGTGGAATTCTCTATCCAAAATCTTCTGGATTTTGAGCAGAACAAATACTCCAATTAACAGCAAGTTCTAGGAATGTTTTCTCCTTGTTTCCTGGGTCAACTGTGTTCCTCTGGCAATGATCTCTAAAATAAGCTCATTTTCAGGAGGTGCAAGACAAATCACCTGCCCAAACCCTACGAAGCCATGGGTAGTCGTCTTGCTTCGCAGCAGCTGCTCTTTCATTTTGCTAAGAGTGAGACTGCTTCAAATTCTCTGTCTTCTTCATCCACTTCTTTCAAAAACCCAAGAGAAGAAGAGAAAACAAAAGCAAAAAGAGAAAGGTGTCTTGATGTATGAGACAACAGATAAATAATGATGAGTTTGGGGGAGGTTATCAAAACAGCAGAAAGACCATCTTCTGTCTTGGGCAGATAGAACAATCAAGTCATCCAGGCTTGTTTTATTGATGTCCCAGCTATTAATGTCATGGATCCCACCAAGAGGTTTTTTTTAAAAAGAGGAAAGGCAGATCTTCCCAGCCTTCTGAAGTCAGAATGAAGGGCAGAGATGTAGGTGAGCTTTATCTTTAAGAAAGATCTTCAGAAGCTGCTTTAAAACAAAATGACAACAGAGAGAGAGAGAGAGAGACAGAGACAGAGGGACAGAGGGAGAGAGAGAGAGACGTGGAACTCAAAACAGGTTGAAGGCAAGCAAATGGGGACAGTTAAGATATATGGTTTCACCCATTAAAAATCCCCCGAGGTCATTCTGCCTTTCTGGCCAATCTGCTTTCCTGTGAGATCAGCTTCTCCTAGAGAGCACAAAAGTACTTAATGGGGAAGGAAGAGGCATAAAGAGAGACAAAAGCCATAACCGTTAAATTGTTGGTAGGTTGACAATGTGCAAGCTGCAGCCAACCATCACTGGCTGGCAGGAGAAAGTCATCCTCTCCATTAACATATCGAAATCCCCAAAGAGTAAATATGGTTATTTACTGCTTTTTTAAAGTCTTCCTCGGGTGAGTCGTTTGGAAGACCAGGCCTCTCCCTCCCTTCCTTATTGTAATGTTTTATTTATGAATGAATTAGTAACTCTTTGGAACTTCATTAAACACCGTCTTAGGGGACAGATTAAGTGGAGCCTATTAAATTATTATTCCCAGATATATCTCCAATTTAGACTTAATAAGCCATCATGGGTGGAGGAAAAGGGATTGTTTAAATGGCAGCAAGATCAGAAATCGGAACAGTTTGGCCCGAGATGGTTGCAAGCCAAGAGTTCGGATTATTTCAGAATGTATCAAACTAACAATATGAGCTTCCTTGACATACAATCCCAAAGTTGTGTGTTGAACTTTGGTTGTTGTCTGTGGAGATTCTTAGTATTCCAGATCACGGTTGTCACAAAGGTGTTTTCCATCAGTCCTTCACCATTCACTCAAAACTGAAGAAGCTTCTTGGATGACAAACCTCTTCAAGGAAAATCAAAGTCCAGTTGCCTTTTGTTATTGTTATACACTACTGCTCTAGTTCCCCTCACATTTTTTTTATCGTTTTGATTAATTGGGGCTGATTTGGCCTGAATAGGCATTGGCCTGGGGCACCAAAACTTAGGGGGCACCAACAAATCACTCTAACAATTTAAATCTTTGCATCCATGGATGGTGGTGCCACCTGTCAGCTGCAGCCTCATGCTTGCTTGGACTTTGCTACCATACAGTCTGCCATAGACTCTGGGAAGGAGGTGTGGGAGAGAGGGGGTGGGCTTCAGGGGTGAAGCAAAACTAAGTGCTGTATCTCCCTGAGATCTCGGCTGCCAACGATGCATTGATTCTTACGTTTATGATCATTGTTCTGTTGTGCTTTTTCGTGGTTGATAGCCAACCCAAGCCACGATTGTCAGGGTTCCAAATAACAAACCCAAAGCAATCAAAACTCTGAGGCCTAGAGGTTCCTCAAAGCATAATTTTATTTGGAGTGCCATATTGGCACCGCTGGTGAAAACCCGACTCTGAAGGACCCAAGGTTTTCCCCACCCAAATCAAAACCTAAAGTTCTTCCCATGAGATCACACACCCATCACATGGTCCAATCAGGTCACAGTCCCAACTGTGGCTGGCTTTGATCCACGCTGTTCCAACACCTGGTAGAGCATTCTTGGCTTCCATGGGAAAGAATGCTATTTTTATAAAGAAAACTTGTATAAGATGTTTTATAGAAGGCACTTTGCACCAGCAAAACTAAGCTGATTTCCAGCTCCGTTCTCCTGTGCAGGGCAACCAAAGAAGACCCAGCCGATCAACTGGGACTCGGGAGACAGAGAATAGGTGGGGGTGGGGCCAGTCAGAGGTGGGATTTGCCAGTTCTCTGAACTACTCAAAATTTCCCCTACTGGTTCTCCAGAACTGGTCAGAACTGGCTGAATACCACCTCTGCTGCAGTGATGGGATTCAAATTTTTTTACTACCAGTTCTGTGGGCGTGACTTTGTGGGCGTGGCAGGGGAAAGATACTTTCAAATCTCCAGTCAGAAGTGGGATTGGCCAGTTCTCCAAACTACTCAAAATTTCCACTACTGGTTGTCCAGAACTGGTCAGAATCTGCTGAATCCCACCTCTGCCACAGCTTCAATGGGCCTGGCTATGGCAGCCGTAAAGATGCTCCCAAAATGGCTTCAGTGCTGACAACAATATTGAGACGGGTGACTGGCTAAATTTAAATAAATGAATCAATGAATCAATGAATGAACGAACGAACGAACGAACGAACGAATGAATAGCTGTCAGCTGCCACTTCATGCTTGCTTGTGGTTCATTACCATCTCAGAAGCTTTACCATGTCTTCTGAACCTCAAGCTTCACAAAGGACCAAGGTAGATCTTCCTGGCTAACATGATTCTTTCTAGCTTAATCCAAACTGCCTGCTCATCGCACGCCCATTTCCATTTTTATTTATTTTTTTATAGCCCGCTAAAAATAATCAGCCCGATCTTCAAGCTGACGATGGACATTTCTGCAAATATGTCTCAATCGTGCCTGGCCCATCAATAGAGGGGGTGGGGGAGAAGGGCGCGGGCGAGCCAGTCCCTTAATGTTGCCCTCACCCCATTTGCTGTCTTACATTTCTCAACTTTGGGACGGTTTGATCATGGTAATTTATAGAGATGCTCCAATTTGGCTGCAAGCTGGGCCCAGTTTTATGAGCACGAAAGCCAAAGAAAGCAAAAGAGAAGGCAGGCAAGACCCAGCTTCTAAGTCATCATGTCATAAACGGCCCTCGCTAATGGCCTCTGTTTTTATCAGCCCCCAATATATCACAATTACTTTGCTCTTTTGGTTGAAACAACGGCACAGCACCAATTTGCACTTACGGGTTGCTGAAAATGGCCTCATTTGTTGCCTCACAGAAAGCACCTATGGTACTTCTTGACTGGAATGTAACTCGGAAAGGGAGAGGGAAGCTCAGTGGTTTATTTATAGATCATCCAGCTACGGATATATCTCTTAAAACGGTCATACTTTTGTTAAGGTTCCCAAGACCGTGATGACAATAGGGATCAATGCGAGTTAATCCTCGGCCTACGATCACAACTGGGCTCCAAATTTCTGTTGCTAAGCAAGACAATGGTTAAATAGTTTGTCCCCTTCTGCGGCCTTTCTTGCCACAATGGTTAAGCAAATCACAGCTGTGGTTAAGTTAGTAATACCACTGTTAAGGGAGTCTAGCTTCCCCATTGAATTTGCTTGTCAGAAGATCGCAAAAGAGAAATCACATCAATAGAGTAGAGTAGGGTAGAGTAGAGTAGAGTAGAGTTGAATAGAACAGAATAGAATAGAATAGAATATGGACATTGAAATAGAATAGAATATGGAAAAATAATAAAATAGAATAAAATATGGAAATAATAATAGAATAGAATATGGAAATAATAATAGAATAGAATATGGAAATAAGGGGGAAATCTTAGGTTTGCAATAAAACCTACCGTCTACCCCCTTCCAAATCTGAGATTGTCTATAGAGCAGAAATGGAAGGGAGGAGTTGGGCTCCCCAAACTATTTTACACTGCAAGGATTTGTAGCAGAGCCAAGCCAGGCATTAGACTGACAAAAGAATTATTAAGGTAGCAAGGCCGCCTTCGCATTGCCACAAAGCACTCATTGCTAATGTTGTACAAATGGATGGTTCTGTTAGGGACAAAGAGATTCTTGCATTCCGTTTACTTAATGTTTCTCCTGCTCTGTGATCCCTCCCTCCCAAAATGCCAGGTGAACAGAAAAAGCAAAATTAAGAAACAAAGAATAATAAAGAGAAGACCTGGGACAAGCCAATACAGGCACTTTGCTAAAACCTTTGGTTCCAGCATGTGTGATCCCCTTTTCTGATCTCCTGAGAAGCGAAGTCAATGGGGATGTGTTGAGGCCTGTCAGCTGAGCGGCCCCTCCAGCAGCCAAGTCAGATGAATAGGAAGAGGCATGGGAGTCAGGAATCAGCGTCAAGGCAACCTGAGATCTCCAAGTAGGAAGAAGGAATGGAGCTGTCAGAGAGAGAGAGATGGAGGAGGAGCCTGGGCCATCTGTCAACCCTCAGAAGGAGAGTCAACAGCTCCCAGGTCTGGTGGTGGTTGATGAGGAAGAAAAGGAGCAGCTGGATCCAGTGCCTGATGCACGGATGCATAGGAAACAGAGGAGAGGAGAGCAGTGGAAATCCATGGGCTGGTCCTTGGAATGGAAGAGCCACCGCTGCTATTGAAGCCCCACCTTAGCTCTGGAGATAAAAGGCAGGGGGTGGAGATGAATAGATGTGCCAGACGGACTTGTTAGTCTGCGTTGAAAGATAACTTTTTTAAAGTCAGAACAGGAAGCCAGATTCAACTTAACAACTGGGCTACTTACTTAACAAACTGCAGTGATTCACTTAACAACTGTGGCAAGGGATGTCGTAAAATGGAGCAAAACTCTTTTAGAAGTGTCTCACTTAACCACGGAAATTGTCGAAGACTGCCCATATATGCTAACCCTGAAGTGCAAAAGGTTTAAGAGCAGTGCAAAAGGTTTTTTTTTTTAAAGGAAGGTATTATGCTTCCAACTTAAAACAAACTAGGTTTACTATCTCAGAAATTTAAGATACCCTTCCAGGTAGATGGTAGAAAGAGATGTCCCCATCCTTCTCTCTGGCTGGGGAACATAGGAGTAGACCTCCAACACAGATACAAGGCATGGGATTGTAAAGAGATGCCTCAGGGCAAGCTCTTTTCATTTTCTGGGGCTTTGAAAACACTTAGAGCGGGATGTCTGATAAAGCACATAAATGTGGCAATAACCCTGAGAACACTAGAAGGCTTAATTTGTGGACCTCTCCTCCTGCAGCTGAGAACCAGAAATCTAAATAAAAGTGAAGAAGGACAGGTCTCCGGAGTATCAGCACGTTGGAGGGAGAGACTTTTATTTAAATTATTATTTTTTTAAAAAATATTGTTGGCCTTGCAAGGTTGTAAGTAGAGCTCCGGTCTCCTGACTCCAGTTCTAAGTAGAGAACATATTAAAAAAACAGCCTCTTGTTCATTTTTTCCAGCCATCAGGCAAAGTAATAAAGAAGAGCTTGGAGGCTGAGATCACACCCTGGAGAGATTGGCCATGCAATTCCTATTCATGGCTAGCGGGCTGTGTAAATATGGAGAATCGAATTCCCAGTTGAAAATGCAGTTGACCTCTTTGAAGAGCTGACCGCCGGTAGTCTGGGGATGTGTTCACACAATACATGGTACACCCAAAGATATTCAACTCATCTGGATGCAAGTAGAAGATACGGATCAACAAGGGGCCCCCATGGGTTGTGATACCACAAGGCAAAAGACTTGCATTATGCTGGACATCAGGTGATCGAAATAAATCCTTGGGTCATTTGCGGAATGAGATCATGAGATTTCTGTCATCTGGTTGACATCAAATATGGTTTTATTCAGGAAAAAACCAAAACCACTGATAAACTGGCCAACAGGAGATGAAAAGTCCATTTCATCAAGGTTCATATTGATTTATTAAAAAATTTGCCTGTAATTTTGCTCTTAAACAGAAGAAGGAAAGAGGGAGGGAGGGAGGGAAGGAAGGAAGGTGTGGGAGGTGGAAAGAGGAGGAAGGGAAGGAAGGAAGGAGATGGAGGTGAAAAGTGAGGAGGAAAGGAAGTAAGGAGGGAGGGAGGGAGGGAGAGAAGGAAGGAGAGGGAGGTAAAAAGGAAAAGTGAGAAGGAAGGAAGAAGAGGGAGGTAGAAAGAGGGGAAGGAGGGAAGGAAGGAAGGAAGGAAGGAAGGAAGGAAGGAAGGAAGGAAGGAAGGAAGGAAGGAAGGAAGGAAGGAGAAGGAGGTGAAAAGTGAGAAGGAAGGAAGGAGAGGGAGGTGGAAAAAGAGGAGGGAAGGAAGGAAGAAAGAAAGAAAGAAAGAAAGAAAGAAAGAAAGAAAGAAAGAAAGAAAGAAAGAAAGAAAGAAAGAAAGAAAGAAAGAAAGAAAGAAAGAAGAGGGAGGTGGAAAGAGGGGAGGAAAGGAAGAAAAGAGCTGGAAAGAGGAGGGAGGGAGAGAAGGAAGGAAGGAAGAAGAGGGAGGTAGAAAGAGGGGAGGGAAGGAAGGAAAGATGGAAAGAGGAGGGAGGAAAGGAAGAAAAGGAGGGAAGGAAGGAGACAGAGGTGGAAAGAGAGGAGGGAAGGAAGGAGAGGGGGTGAAAAGTGAGGAGGAAAGGAAGGAGGGAGGAAAGGAAGTAAGGAGAAGGTGAAAAGTGAGAAGGAAGGAAGGAAGGAAGGAAGAAGAAGAAAGAAAGAAAGAAAGAAAGAAAGAAAGAAAGAAAGAAAGAAAGAAAGAAAGAAAGAAGAGGGAGGTGGAAAGAGGGGAGGGAAGGAATAAAAGATGGAAAGAGGAGGGAGGGAGAGAAGGAAGGAAGGAAGAAGAAGGAGGTGGAAAGAGAGGAGAGAGGGAAAGAGGTGGAAAGAGCAGGGAGATGGGGAAAGAAAGAAGTTATTTCTTTGCCTTTTTTGTGGGGGGGGGGGGGGACGGAACCAATGGCAATGTGACTCATGTTACTGGACCTGAACTGCCCTGCTTCAGTGGCCGGGTGCAACGAGGGGCAGGTTGCACTCTCACTTCCCCTTTGCGCACTGCATCCTTGCGATGTACGACGAATGGTCCAAATGTGCCATTCCACCGAACGAATGCACATAGCTCAAACATGGGCTCCGGGGTTCTTTGGCCCTTGTCTTTGCAGCATCTTTTGGGGGGCAAAGCTCCAGAGCGATCCAAAGAGAGGGCGCAAAGGGGCCAAACTCTTTCTACAACAACCCTCTCCTCAATGGTTGGATTCATGTTTCGCAGCCAGACTTTGTTCTCGCAAACAAAGAGGAGCTGATTTTACTCCTTAGCCCCCCCCCCCCCCCCCCGCATTCCCTGAAAACGCTCAAGGAAGGTAGCTGGGGTTTTTTTTTTTCCTTAAGAGCCCCTTCCCCTTTTAGTCATTATCTTCACATTAGAAATCAATCAAGGCCGCTCATTACCATTAACAAGATGGCATGCGGAATTCCCCAGGGTTAGCCCTTCAGGCTTATTTGTGTGAAGGCAGCGATGTTTTCCCTGGGGTGTATAGTGGAAGGAAGGGGAGAGAGACCCCCCAAACTCTATGCTGATGGTGCCAGACATTATTCATTTACCAAGTTTGGCTGGGCTGGGGGAGGAGGAAGGAAACCTAATTAAAGATTAGGTGAACGATAACGCTTGGGTGTTTGCAGGCTCAAAGAAAGCGAGCTTCCAAAACCTTTCCCCCATAAATTTTCTTGGAAATACACACACGTGTGTGCATGCCCTCGGGCACCAATCAAGTCAAATGGAGAAAGAATATAGAATATAAAATAACAGAGCTGGAAGGGACCTTGGAGGTCTTCTAGTCCAACCATTCCTGGTTTGGCAGGAAACCCCTACACTACTTCAGGCATATGGTTATCCAACATCTTTTTTTAAAAAAAATTCCAGTGTTGGAGAATTCACAACTTCTGGAGGGAAATTGTTCCACTAATTAATTGTTCTAACTGTCAGAAAATTTCTCCTTAGTTCTAAGTTCTACATTCTCAAAGATCCATCTCATCCTGGGCAACCCCCCCCCCTTTTTTTTTTTAAACTATTACTGTCTGGCAGATGTTATAAGGACAAATAGGCTGAAAAACAGCTTCTATCCCAGGGCAGTAACTCTATTGAATTCTACTATATAATGCAATATGAATGCAACATCACGGGCTTTCAATTCAATGTATAGAATGCGAAGGATGTGTGTTTGTGTTTATTTTCATACTCATAATGTACACTGAAGATGGTATTTAATTTCATTGTATGAGGTGCAATGACATAAACTAAATTAAACTAAACTAAATTTGCTTCTCTCCTTGATTAGTTTCCATCCATTGCTTCTTGTCCTGCCTTCAGGAGCTTTGGAGAGTAGCTTGACTCAGTGGTGGGATTCAATTTTTTTTTTTACTACCGGTTCTGTTGGTGTGGCTTAGTGGGCATGGCAGGGGAAGGATACTGTAAAACCTCAATCAGAGGTAGTATTTGCCGGTTCTCCAAACTACTCAAAATTTCCGATACCAGTTCTCCAGAACTGGTCAGAACCTGCTGAATACCACCTCTGGCTTGACTCCCTCTTCTTTGTGGCAGCCCCTGAGATATTGGAAGACTGCTATCATGTCTCCCCTAGTCCTTCTTTTCATCAAACTTAGACATGCCCAATTCCTGAAACCATTCTTTATATGTTTTAACCTCCAGTCCCCTAATCATCTTTGTTGGTCTTCTCTGCCCTCTTTCTAGAGTCTCAACATCTTTTTTAATATCATGGCAACCAAAACTGGATGCAGGATTGCAAGCGTGGCCTTACCAAGGCCTTGTAAAGTGCTATTAACACTTCAAGTGATCTTGATTCTATCCCTCTGTTGATTCTATCCCTCCGAACGTGGGTGAGTTGAAATACGGCTGGTTCTTGACTTATGACCATAATTTCTGTTGGTAAGAAAGACAGTTAAGTGAGTTTTGCCCCATTGTTATGACCTTTCTTGCCACAGTTGCTAAGTGAATCATTGACAGTTAATGGAATTCACCTTCCCCGCCGATATTGCTTGTCGGAAGGTCACAAAAGGTGATTCGGATGACTCTGGGATACTACAACTGTCATAAATATGAGCCAGTTGCCAGGTTTCCAAATTGTGATCTTGTGACCGTGGGGATGCTACAATGGTCATAAGTGTGAGAAATGGTCATAAATCATTTTTTGCAGTGCTGTCATCACTAAATGAATGTGGTCAGTTGAGGATTATCTGTAGGTTGGTTTCCTTTGTCTCCTTTTGACCTGCTGGGTAAACCAAAGCATTTGTAGTATAGATGAAGGCTAAGATGCTGCTGGACTCCGATTCTTGGTGACTTTTCGAAAACAGAGACAGTATTGTGGGAAATTGGGCCTTATGGTTTGTCCACATCTGGAGGTACCACTGGTTGGTCCATACATGATCAAAGCTATCATGATTAATCCATACTTGGAAATTGAGTGTTGAAGGCAAAACATCTTCCATATCAGATCTGGGAGAAATGGCAAGTCCATTTCTTTCCTTTTCCTTTGGTTGAAGTTTTGCTTGGGTTGAGTAAATGGAATATCTTCTTCTTCTTCTTCTTCTTCTTCTTCTTCTTCTTCTTCTTCTTCTTCTTCTTCTTCTTCTTCTTCTTCTTCTTCTTCTTCTTCTTCTTCTTCTTCTTCTTCTTCTTCTTCTTCTTCTTCTTCCTCCTCCTCCTCCTCCCCTTCCTCCTTGTTCTTCTTGCTCTTGTTCTTGTTCCTCCTCCTCCTCTTCTCTTCCCCCTTCTTCTTCTTCTTCCTCCTCCTCCTCCTCCTTCTCCTCCTCCTCTGACTTGTCATTCTGTTTCCCAGGCCCTCAAGCTTTGGTTGTTAAGCTTTGTAGGACAAAGAACAGTTAACTCCCTTCTAATTTATGCAGGTTAGAAGCTACCAGGTACAGAAGTGATAATGTGGATGTAAATGGATGTAAATGGAGATCAATAACAAATTTAATGCTTCTCATGTTTGGAGGCTCCCCTTCCAATCGTGTGGGGATATTTACCATATTTGCTTCCCCTTTGTACTCTTTTTCTCCCCTCTTCTCCCTAGCTCTCTGATTCGTGCTGAGTTTGTAGATTGGTTAACCTAGTCTAATAAAACCATAATGATTTGGGGTTTGCCTAATGAATTTCTAGGCCTTTGCCAGCAGACTCTAACTGTGAAGGGATATTTGAAAGGCTCCTATAATGAACCAGTAAAATGAGGGAGAGCTATATGCTTAACAGGAATAGCACACTCAAATTATGTAGCTATATTTATATAATTTGCAGTGAGGCTTTCGTGATCGAGGCCTCTATCGCGTCACAAAGCCAAGTATTGAAAGGCAATAGGATTTTTTTTTCTCATGCACACCGTGAATAAAGTGTGCACAGACAGACATCAGCTGAGATTATTATACATCACATTTCCAGTTTTGCAATGTCAGTGTACTGACTATATCAAGTCCTTTTTAGATATACTTCATATTATACACCCAGGTTATAACCATCGTTCTATTAGTCATACAGTGTAGTCTTTTTTAAGTACAACTATGTACTAGTATAGTACGTCATACTTATAACTATTGTTTTCATAGTTGTACCATAACACTTCATACATTTATTATTCTATACCAGTGATGGCTAACCTTTTGGGGCTCCTGGGCCAAAAATTGTGTGTACGTTTGCATGCCCTGTTTGCATGCCAGCACCCAGAAGGCAATGCGCGTGGCCATGGCCCCCCCCCATACTCCCTGCAGATGTGCATGCGATCCCCCCTCACCGGCCCCTTACCTACACTGTGCATGTATGCACCTCCCAGCTGATTTCCGGACCTCTTTCGGCCTCCCAGAAGCTCTAGGGAAGCCTCTGCAGCGTCTCAAGGCCGAAAAATGGACCCGTTTTGTCGCTTCTGATATTTCCGTAAATAGAGGCTTCACCTATTTTTGTGACTGTGCTTATTTTGTATCCCACCCTGGGTCACCACAGATCCCATGGATAAGGCAGTTCTTTCCTTCTGGTCAGGCGGCAGATCTCTTGGAGGTCCCCGGCTCAGCTAATCACAGCTCTGTGGTTTACCCCCCACCCCCGCAAAAGAATTAATCCAAGGCAGAGAGCCCTGGAGGCTCATGAGCAAATTAAGGAGGTCATCTATTTAAAAGGACTTTCACATGGAAAGTTGACGCCGTGCCAAAATGGACAAGCCAAGAGCAAGGTCAGGATTTTTTACAAGTGCAATTAGGAGCAAACCTTGATTTAGAAGAATGGAATTAAAAGTAAGAGTGCTTGTTTCAAAATGACAGCTCAGGCTTCAAGGAATTGCGGGATGCTCAAAAAGCCCATTCTTTCCATAAAAACACGGACTCTTGTTTTTTTTAAATGCTTTGTTTTGTGGTTTATTTTCAATGAACAGGTTCTGTTTTTTAGACGGCTACAAGGTTGTATCATTGTTTTATCTGATATATTGATTCAAGTGCCATTATTAAAAGGAATGGGTGTGCTTATTTTTCTCCCAGTTCTAATTAAGTCTTTAGTTTCATTCATTGGGCAATTACAAAAAATCATTTATCATCTTAAGGCATCATGTACTGCAGAATTTAAGATTCTAAGGACTAAATGACATGTGTCATCTGAAGAACACGGAGAGGCCAGGTCCATAGAATTGCTAAAAGTCAGACAATACTGAATGCATAACTCCTTCTCTTCCTCTTCCTCTTCCTTTGATCAGATCTGGCAGAAATGGCAAGTCTATTTCTTTTCTTTTCCTTTGGTCAAAGTTTTGCTAGGGTTGAGTAAATAAAATACTTCCTCCTCCTCTTCCTCTTCCTCTTCTTCCTCCTCCTCCTCCTCCTCCTTTTATTTATTTATTTATTTATTATATTTATATACCGCCCTTCTCCCGGAGGACTCAGGGCAGTGCACAGCCAACCATAAGACCCCATTGCAATATACAAAAGTTAAAAATAAATTAAATATTTTAGGCTGTCTAAAATTATACCCTCCCCCAATAAGTTAATTAAAAACCCAAATTTTAAAATCCCGATTAAAACGCAAATACTAAATTAAAAATCCCATTTCAGCCTAGGCCGGCCTGCTCGAAGAGCCAGGTTTTTAATGCACGTCTGAAAGCTCTCAGATCCATATTAATGTGTATTTCTGGAGGCAGACCATTCCAGAGGGCGGGGGCCCCCACAGAGAAGGCCCTACTCTTAGGGGCCGTCAGACGACATATAGAAGCCGACGGCATTCGACGGCACACTTCTTCTTCTTCTTCTTCTTCTTCTTCTTCTTCTTCTTCTTCTTCTTCTTCTTCTTCTTCTTCTTCTTCTTCTTCTTCTTCTTCTTCTTCTTCTTCTTCTTTCTTCTTTCTTCTTCTTCTCATCTTCTGCCAGAAATTGCTGGTCCCTGGTATAGACAACAATGACTAAATTGCGTAAGGCTATTTACTACATCTACATCTAAGAGAGGTAAGATGAAATCTGAAATGGTTGAGCAAAGGCTGCACCTCTTCCATCTTTCTTACATCCATATCTGCATATTCTCCCAACACATCTCATTCATTTATGGGTAGGGAGCGAGGGAGAAGAGGGTTGGGATACAATAAATATAGCTTAGAGATAAAGATAAAAACCAACTTTGATTGTCTTCAAGGGGCTGAAAGTCCAAGATTCATACCAGAACTACAGACCATGCTAAAAATGACATTTGGGGTGTGATCAGGTTGGGGGAAGCCCAGCTCCTGTGACAGCTGGTTGTGTGAAAACAACAAAATATGTTTCGTCAACCGGTAAGTCTTGGCTGCTATGAATCTCACCTATGCGTTTGTGTGTTTTTTAAGGCACTTCTTTCCATTTGATGGAATTTAGGATTTACATATATTTGTCACTATAATATATTCCAGGACACACAAGCATGTTGTTGTTTGGAGTTTTATCCATGCTTGGATGCAGGTCCCATTAAAAAATCTGGAGTCCCAATAAAGCTTATCTTGTCAATCATTGTTTAATGCTGGCTTAGTGCCTAAACCAAAGGCATTTGTTTTTTTAAAAAGGAACATGGAGGTTGACTCTTGCTTTCAAAGGCAGGGTTGGAATTTTGAAGATGCCATATCAATTTCTGGGCCTTCTAGTCCGTTTCCTCTTCCTTTTCAACCCTCTTCTTCAAAAGACTTTCTTTTTGTTTCTGAACCTGTGGAGAATCTGGTTTTATTTTTTGTCCTTTGACTTCCAAGGGACAACCGAATCAGGAAATGTATTAAACTCTAACTGCTCTTCCTTGCTTTGTTTTGTTTTCTTTGCAGAGATTCTTAAAATAATTCCTCCCAGTGGGGAAAGCAAACTGTATATCAAATTAAAATGGATCCTGGGAGGTCACATGTCCCTCCCATCAGACAACAAATATCTGGTGAGGAGGAGGCTCGCAATTCAGAGGTTTTTGAAATGGCAAAGGGAGAGCCGATAAATAATTAAATGCAACATATAAGCCTGTGAAAAATAAGAGTGTTCAACACCAAGGACAGTGCAGCTTCCAACACCAACAACAAAAAAGCTTCCAAGGAAAGAAAAAACAGTAGAAGCAAAAATACATAGAGGCAGAGCAGAAAAATTTTAAGGGTAAAACTATAAAATACGGCTGAAATGTTGATATAACACAGCACACGTGTGTTTACTAAGAAATCAGTATTTCCAAACTGCAGCTATATATTTTGCCCAATCTTTGTTCACTTAGAAGTTGCACATCGTTTAATTGGGTTTGTTTTCAACTATCAGAACGCAAACCCTTTTAATGTTTACTTCCAAAACAAAGCTGGCTTATTTTAGAGATACTTACTCTGTACATAATATTGAGGTTCCTGTTTATTAATTAGTAGGATGCAACAGATTGCAGCATCTAGTCAAATCTGGCTTGGAAACTAAGTGGAATGTGGAAGGAAGAAAAGGAATCCTTGTGGATTTTACTCCGCTAGTCATTAAGTAACTATTTCAAGGGCCATAGAGCCTGTGCTGTCTGAAGATTTCTGCAGTCATGTGGCCAGTATGATGTCTCAGAGCACTGTTTCTCATCAAAGTAGTATCTATTTATCTACTCGCAAGTGCATGCTTTCGAACTGCCAGGTAAGCAGGAGATAGGCAAAGATGGAAGCTCACCCCATCATACAATGGTAAGGTCTCAAACCCGTCCTGTTGGCTTTCCAGGGTAATGAGTATAATGAGGACACTCCTGCAAATCCCAGGGTTGTTGGCTAGACTGGGAAGCTGAAAGACACTCAAGAAGAAAGCAGTCATAAACCAGTTCTGTAATATTCCCAAGAAAGCTTGGATAATTCCAAGAAGTTAAGGAGTTGACAATTTTTAGATTAGGTATCCTATTTCCAGCTAGAACTTCTCTATGTGAACAATGGAGAGCTTTTTTTTTATTTCTAAATTCCATCCATTTTTAATGTACATTTTCTGTACTGTTTTAACTTGCTGTGTTATCCCTGGAGAGCCAGCGAAGAATGTTGGTGGCTTTGGAACAAGTCCTGGTCCTCCTTAAACTTGGATGCCAGTTGGGCGCCCTTGGGCCAGTCCTTCCCATTTAATCCATACCAACTTCAGACTCTGGGACAAGCCATTTGATAAACTAAGAATGAGGGCAACACTTTGAAGGAACAATTAAACCTGCAACCAAGTAAGGACAAACACAAAGAATGTGTGGGTACTTTATTGTTTTCCACTTTGACCATCTATCCTGTTGAGATATTTTATGAGAAACGGAACACAGAAGCTTTTAAAAATAATCAAAATGCAATTGATTGAAAGCTGCTTGGGACCTATTAGTACTCAATCAACCACCTCCATTGCGCTGATCCCCTACTGGGGCCCCAAGACAACTATTAGAGCCACATCTTTAGGCCCTTATGAAAAGAGAGGAAGGTTGGGGCCAACCTCACCTCCTTAGTTTTAGGTTGCTTCTCTCCTTGATTAGTTGCCATTCATTGTTTCTTGTGCTGCCTTCTGGTGCTTTGGAAAATAACAGATAATCAGAGTTGGAAGGGACCTTGTAGGTCATCTAGTCCAACCCCCCCCCACCCAAGCAGGAGACCCTACACCATTTCTGACAAATGGCAGTCCAATCTCTTCTTGAAAGTCTCAAGTGATGACGCTCCCACAACTTCCCAAGGAAAGCTGTTCTCTGTTAAAAAAACTTCTGGTGTTGGAGCATTTACAACTTCTGGAGGCAAGTTGTTCCACTGATTAATTATTAAGTTGTGGATGCTTCATCACTGGAGATTTTCAAGAAGAGACTAGACAGTCATTTGACTAGAATGGTATAGGTTTTCCTGTTTGAGCAGGGGTTGGTCTAGCAGACCTCCAAGATCCCTTCCAATTATGTTATTGTGTACTGTGTACTCTGTGTATTGGATATTCTGTATCCTGTGTTACTCACTTCGGGGAGGTAAGTTGTTCCAGAAAGCAAGAGCAACAGCAAAGAAAGCCCTCCTCCTGGATCCCACCAGCCAGAATAATTGGGTTGACAGACCCCCAGCATCAGAGGTGATATTCAGCAGGTTCTGACCGGTTCTGAAGAATTGGTAGCAGAAATTTTGAGTGGTTCAGAGAAGCGGCAAATACAGCCTCTGACTGTCCCTGTCCCCATCTATTCTCTGCCTCCCAAGCTGATTGGCTGGGTCTCCTTTTGTTGCCCTGCACAGGAGAACAGAGCTGGAAAGCAGGTCAGTGGGGTGGAGAGAGAATGGGGATTTTGCAGTATCCTTCCCCTGTCACGCCCAAGCCACGCCCACCAAGCCACACCCACAGAACCATTTTTTAATCCCACCACTGCCCAGCATGCCTCTTCTACTGGTACGTATGGGGCAGGCCAATTTAAATACGTATTCCATGTGAAGATTTAAGCTTAAAGTTGCCTTAATTAAAGCAGGGGGTCCCAACCTGTGGGCCTGACCTGAGGAGTTTGCAACCAGGGTGCAGAAATGGGTCGGCCACTCACACAAAACCATCTCCCCCCCCCCCCCCACTTCACACCAGTCCACAAAGATGGAAACATTGGAGAATTCTGCTTTCAAGAACGCTAAGAAAGCCGGACAGTGGGAGGGAATTCATAATATCTATTTTTTTTTTGTTTTGCTGTTGCACTTTTGATCATCTGGCTATTAATCAATAGAGGTAGGCACAGTTATTATATCTCCATGTCTCTGCGGAGGTGTCGTGTTTGGTGTGCGCTGTGTGTTATCAATCCAATTTGCTAGACTCCTACAACACCCCAAGTGATAAATGGCTGAGTTTGCACCGTTGCATTAAGCTAAATTATGGGTGATTGTGAGTTTATATGTGGTGCAAACATCTGCCCCCACCCCATCCAGTACAAATTTAATTCTTTGTTATTGCTGAATAAGAGTTTGTTACAGTTTTGTTATTGCTCTTCCTTTTCATGCAACAGTAGACACCCTAGTCCATAGCTTAATAGACCATTGCCATATTATACAATGTGGATGAGATTCTCAGAGTCCTTGCTTGCACTGCACAGTGGAAGGTTTGGAACCCGCTCAACAAACTTCAAAAGACAAACCAGTGGGTATTTTGGCACAAAGGTGCCCAGTGTGTAGAAAAGAAACAGTTATAATTATTATCTTTTCTAAACATACACTCCTAGCTTTGCGCCTGTCCTGTAATACTCAAAACTGAGCATCTTTTGTATGTTAGGGGCTGAAAAGTTTAACTGCTGTTATAATCTGTGCAGTCTCATGTTAGCACAAATAAATACAATTGTGGTAGGAATTAGCAATTCAAGTAGTGAGGAATATTTGCGGGTGGGGAATTAGACTAGAATAGAGCTGGAAGAGACCTTGAGGTCTTTTAGTCCAGCCCCCTGCTACACCATTCCAGACAAGTGGCTGTCCAGTCTTTTCTTAAAAACCTCCAGTGATGGACCACCCACAACCTCTGGTGGCAAGCTGTTCCACTGGTTAATTGTCCACACTGTTAGTGAATTTCTCCTTAGTCTTAGGTTGCTTCTCTCCTTGATTTGTTCCCATCCATTATTTCTTGTCCTGCCCTCTGGTGCTTTGGAAAATAAGTGGACCCATAGGGAGAACCTACAGCTCCTTTTTTCTTGATCACAGAGTTCACCCAACTATTTCAGATACAGGCTTAAGAACAAATTATTCATAAAGCAAACATCATCATTACCATCCTGTGGCATCATCTAAAGTAGCATTTAAAGTCTACATAACGTTGCATGCATGTTACTGCAGTAACCCTGAAAAAGACGACTTTCTAATCATGCTTAATGCTTTACTTTTCCTACTGAGATCCATTAAGTTGTCTAAGAACTCAGGCCAGGAGGCACAATGAGCATCGTTCTTCGAATCATGAACTTGAATTACGGCATTTATCTTCTCCTGGAGAAGAAATGGACCAACTCTCCCACCAGCTTAAAACTCTTCTCTTCAGTTTGGGACGACTTCCAAATGGTAGGGTTGACACCCAAACCCATCGATCCATCAGATGAAGGAGACAAAGAAAGGAGAATATTTGTAGCCCAGGGTTGAAATGAAGGGTCCATGGTGCTCCCTGAACTTGATGGTTTTTGTTGCAAAGACGTTTCATGACCACAACTAGGTAACACCAGGAGAAGGAGAAGATACCCACTGAGAAGGTACATCTCTCGTGGCCTGAATTCTTTGATGTGCCAGAAGTGAGCTGAGCACAAGTCAACCTGCCCAAGCTGCACACGCTACCGGAAGCCGTTCTGGAGCGAGCAATATGCAAAGACACACATAGAACCAAATGCATTTCAGCAGGGAGACACAGCTGCCACCGTTATTTGTCCGTAATTCTCATCCACTCAAAGATTTCTCAGAAGAACTGGCTTGTCAGCCACACATCCACTTCCCATTCTCAAGTCTGTTTGCGAAGGGAGCTATTAACAAAGACACTTCTTTTCCCTAACAAAAGAGAGGGTGACAGCAAGCATAAAAAGAATAACATTGCTTATTAAGCTAGAATTAACTGCCCTCTTAGGAGCTAATTAAATTTGTTCTTGGAACCCAGGGCTTCTTGAGCAAGGGAGGGGAGAAAAGATAGAAAACCCATCCTGTTTTAACTGTATAGCAGCCACTGTCCATGTCACGGCTGCAAGTAGACATTGGCAGTTCACGTCCGATGATTATTTTGATTTATCGAGGAATAATTCCGTCTTGAGGGCTCAGGCAACAAAAACAGAACAGTACAGTAGGAAGGAGATTCAGGTCTATTTATTTCTCCGTCTCTTCCCCTCTCCTCCAAGAGGTCAGTTTATTTATTTATTCCACCGTTTTTTTTTTAATTTCACATTATGATTCAAATACAATCCAAAGTGTTTATCTTAACTGCACCTTGATCATAAAAGTAGTTATTTTCTCTAGAGGGCTGCAAAAATTATAGCATTTACATCTTTGAGATACTTTAAACAAAAATAATACTAGCAATTAATGAACACTAGCATTTTAGGTCTATCACGGAAGGGGTTTCCTTGTTCTTTTATTATTTTAATAAGACAGCTGTAGAAAAAGGGATTTGACGGAGAGATTATATGCTATAATACAGGATACAGAGGGAAAATTTGTCAGCTGTGTCCGCTTAAGGGAAGAAAGGGGTCTTCCCCCCACTTCAGGACTTAATCAGCCCAGCAATGTTTGCAAATTGAAAATACAGTCTCTAATATTGACCAATTGCCTCATCCCCACCCATTCCCTCCTCTCCCATTCTTGAAAAACACCACATAAAATAATGGGAAGAGAGACAGAACAAAGCCAGAGATCAAATACAGTTAAATGGAAGTCTTTACACTGGGAATCCTTGAACTTTTGTTTCATTCAGTCTTTCCAAGAAACTGGAATTTGCCAGGGATGGAGTCTTGGGCTGGGCCCTCTGCACACCCAACGTACACGGTGGCCTCCTGCTTACGTATTCATTTATTGTTGTTGCCTGTTGCAGTTTCTATCTTGTAATTTTTTCTTTCTTTCTAAGTTTGGCTACGGTTTCATTAACTGGACCAGGTTTTTGATGTAAGAGAGGGAGGGGGAATGATGAAATGAAAAGGCCATTCAAAGAGGTTAAATGGTCAACAGTCACAATTTGTCTTTTGAGGTGAACTAGGATAAGTTTAGTCTATTTTCTGTAGCTGAGCCACGTGTTGACTAGAGGGAGAAAGAACCATCCAACCATCAAGCAGTTGGAAAACTTCACATTCGCTCCAATTTCCATAGCAATAGGGCAAGGCTAGTTCATGTATCTACCTACATTATAGTGACATACATACATAAATACATGCGTGTGTATATATGCATGTGTGTGTGTGTGTGTTTGTGTGTGTGTGTTCCTGTCTGCTTGCTAGCACTCATTTGCATGACATTTCTTACCATGGCACCATATATTCAAAAATATTGTTTTTTTTTTCTTTAAAGTTAAACAGAGGGACAGAGTTAAAAAATATGTATACATATACATATATATAGATAGATATAGATATAGGTATAGATAGATAGGTAGAATGGTAAAAACAAGCCCAGATCTGTTGTACGAGAGTCGTGTAAAGCAAAACAAAAAACAAAAAACGAAACCCTGGAGGAATGGGAAGGTTGCAAAGATGCAAAAGACACACTGAAAGTGCGGAAATGATGGATACAACATCACCAGATTAATGTAGAGGACACTAAAACTGCTTGCAAAGAAAAGAGAGCGACGTTATTGAAGGATGTCCACCGCCAGCATCTCCCCGACGGCTGTCCGTCTTGTTACCGAGATCTTCTGAGCACAAAAACCTCAGAGTCAGAGTTTTAAACTTCTGCCATAGGGTAGATCTTATCCAGGTGTGAGTGCAGTTTCCAAGTTCCTTCAGTTCAGGGGTTGGAAACGGTAAGTAACTCTCTCAAGCTTACGCCTGGCTGAATTGTCCGCTGCCTTTTCCTCCTCCTCCTCCTCTTCCTCCTTCAGTCAGTGAGTCATTTAAAGAGGAAAAACTAGAAATCCTGAGAAAGTGGAATACTTCCAGCCCCCCATCAAATTTCCTCGCTCCAGTTTTAAATAGGCGCGGTCTCCTTTCTCCATCTGGATCAAGACCCCGTTGCTGGCAGCTTCTCGTGTGACATCTTGGTCTCCGGCAAAGGCGGAAATCACCGGCCAGCCATTCAGCATTAAGCTCACCTGGAAGCAAAGGCAGAAGACAAGCCCACCTCCCCGTCAATGAAAGGAAAAAAGGGGAACAAAGGAAGACTTTACCGAACGGAGTCAGGCATGCACGGAGCTGGGAGGGGATGTTTTTAACTCAAAGCATCCAGGAAAAGAGATTTCCTCCACCCACGGGAGTCTTCATTACATACTGTTAGCTGCTCCTTCAATTAGGAATGTTGCAGCCAGGGCACAGGAAAGAATAGAAGTACAGCCTGCTACCCATTTACTCATTAGCCAGTCCTCCTCGTGTTCGAAAGGTAGTAGGGCCGCAGACATGGGGAACTGTGGGTGAACCTGCCCAGGACTGCTCTTCCAGCAATTATCTGAACAAAAACAGTTGCATTGTTATCTTTGCTAAATTCGTGCTATGGAAAGATGCACTTTGCTGGGTTCTATCAACTTAAGAGACTCAACTCATGGGAAAAAAATCTTTAACAGCAGCAGAAGAAACAAAGAAATGTAAGAAGGAGGCACAGGTAGCTTAAGAGGTTTGGGATTTTGGACAGCATCAAAGTGTCCCTCTCTGTAGTTTTTATAAATGAATATCAGACATAATCATCATTCCTTCTTTTCTCTATCATGTCTTCTCCTTCCCACCCTCCCGCCTTCCCTCCCTCCCTCTCTCTCTCTTATGTCTCTATCTATCTATCTATCTATCTATCTATCTATCTATCTATCTATCTATCTATCTATCTATCTATCTATCTATCTATCTATCTATCTCCTTGTCCCTATCTATCATCTTTCCATCTGTCTGTCTGTCTATCTATCTATCTATCTATCTATCTATCTATCTATCTATCTATCTATCTATCTATCTATCTATCTATCTATCTATCTATCTATCTATCTATCTGTCATCTATCATCTCTCTCTCTCTTATCTATCTATCTATCTATCTATCTATCTATCTATCTATCTATCTATCTATCTATCTATCTATCTGTCATCTATCATCTCTCTCTCTCTTTTCTATCTATCTATCTATCTATCTATCTATCTATCTATCTATCTATCTATCTATCTATCTATCTATCTATCTATCTATCTATCTATCCATCCATCCATCCATCCATCCATCCATCCATCCATCCATCCACCCACCCACCCACCCACCCACCTACCCACCCACCCACCTACCTACCTCCCACCTATTTCTCTCTCTCTTATCTAGCTATCTATCCACCCAGCTAACTACCTATCTTTCTTTCTTTCTTTCTTTCTTTCTTTCTTTCTTTCTTTCTTTCTTTCTTTCTTTCTTTCTTTCTTTCTTTCTTTCTTTCTTTCTTTCTTTCTTTCTTTCTTTCTTTCTTTCTTTCTCCATCTATCATTATTTCCGCTGCTAAATCAAATTTATTTGCAATAACAAAAGTTATGGATTTTTTTTGGCTTTAACACTATTGTAATTATCTTTCAATGCCCTTTTAGCACTACTGTAATTACCTTTTTAAGCCCCAGCTTCTCAACTCATCCTTGTATAAAGTTATAGACAACCAAATAAGAAGAGAAAAAAATATATAGATCTGATTGTTTTAGGGATCTCTAGAAGATGGAGAAATAATGAGGTCATGTAAGTGCTGGGAGCAGTGTGCTCAGATTTGACCCTTCAAGTTTGATGCATGTGGATCACGGCTGAGATTCCAGCATGGAATACAGTCAGCCCCTACTCTATATGGCAGGATAGTCCTTTTCTTTCAGGAAATCTGGGTGCTTTGTCCCATGCTAAATCTTCAAATGTGAGACAAGGGAAATACAGGAATCGTCTTCTTCCAGGCAGTGTCTATGAGGTCAGGGCGTGGGGTGGGGACAATTATTCTTTTGTGGACCAGCAAAAATGCTGAAATCTTGATAAAGGCAAATGTGACCCAACAGAGATAACAGCGTTCTTCCTGAGAAAAGTTAGAAATTCAATCCTTTGCATACCTTTAGAGCAAAATTTGCCACAGCCAGTAATTAAAGATTCCCATAAATGCAATTTTCCTTCTTCTTGTGTCATTCTCTCTGTGATTCCTTAATATTTGCTCCCCATCTTTCTACACATACATTCACAGTCCTTAAATTATAAACAAAAGGTAGGTGAAGGTTTAATAAAACCCACAATCACTATTGCCAAGTGATATGGAGAGAGAGAGATGATAGATAGATAGATAGATAGATAGATAGATAGATAGATAGATAGATAGATAGATAGATAGATAGATTTAAATAAGGCAATTCCTTCCCCTGTTTTTAGCATTTAAGTCAATCAAGGAGACTGCAATAAAAGGAAAAAGGAATTGGCCCTGGATGTAGAAATCTCTAGCCTTTTTGGAAGAACTGAGCTATGGCTTCCTAAAGCAGAATTCAACACTGTTCTTAAAGAAATATACATTTGCCCCTTATGTGTAGCAAAAGAAAGAAATTGT